>OZ023262.1:160204802-160539802 GCA_964006375.1 Tillus elongatus
TAGGTAAATACAACTAAATTGGGGTAATCATAAGGGTAAATTGAAAATAGATAGTAAGATATTGATAAAGAATAGTAATAATGATAATTCTCAAGCTTAATATGTAATGTTCAATATTGTTGCGTTTTCTCCGGGTTCTGGATAAGTGAGACTTTAAATTTTAACAAAACAACTTTATTTACACTCTAAATATGGATACAATAAAATTTCTAGAATATCTCTCTCACAAAACACTTAATTTACTGGCCTTACAAGTACTAATCTGCACACAAGTTACTATACTACAGTCTAACACTTCACACTGATTACTGCTTGTTCAAGTCACTTTACATTCTCTAACTAACTGTACTCCGCTGGCTTACTTCCATCTTTATATAGCCGTCGCACCTTCCAGTTCGTTCTCGAGCGTTCTATTCCAGAATGTTCCAGGACCTTCTTTTACTAGAAGGTTCTGTGAATACAGATCGGTCCCGTATGTATACAGGGGGATGTACATACAGGTGATCCAAATGTGGTCATCACTCCTATGTTACACAAGAGGTGTTTCTCGAACTATAAGATCTCTCTGCGTATACAGGGTGCAAGGGTTCTCTGCGTATACAGGGTGTATATACAGGGTGTTCGGAATGCGCAGACCTCAGTTATCCGTTCTGACGGGGTACAAGTTGGTAACTTCGTTATTTTTGGTCCTAAAGGGTTGAGACTTCGCCTGTGGGGGGTCACCCCAGGCACCCCCAGGGGGGGTGGGGAGGTGGTGTTGCCAGATTGTGCAAAAAGTCCCAGATGTTGGGGGAAATTCTGGAGATGTGGCAACATCCCACCTACGTCTATTGCAGTGCTTTGTAACAATATAAAAATATGTTCTCTTTAATAAAAACTGTTTTGTATTTGTACGAAGAGTGTCACTGACTAAATTTTGATTCATAAAAAGGGAGAATTTGAATCAAAATTAATATAAGAAGGCACTATAAAAGGTTTAGTAATCGCATCATATCAAAATAAAACACTTTATTTCAATTCAAAGTTTGAAAACATTTATTTGGTTGTTCATTTGGCGAGGAAAACACAGATTAGAGAGCTATTATTTTTTTAATTAATTAAGATATAGATATGAGCTGAATCCTCCCTGAGAAGTAATAGAGCCTATTTTAACATAATAATAATAATAATAAATATCGCAGAATATAAACCCATATATATATATATATATATATATATATATATACATATATATATATATATATATATATATATATATATATATATATATATATATATATATATATATATATATATATATATATATATATATATATATATATATATATACGTCACCAACACTCCAGCTAATATAACTGATATTAGAATAACCAGGAAGAGGGCATCTACCGGAATTTTCTGAAGTGTTAACATAAAGTTCAATGGTGACACAAGACTACATCTCGATATGTAAAAGTCAGCAGTCGGTAATTGTAACGCATCCAGTTCACTCTTATCTCACTGTTCAAATTTATTATAATTTATATTTTATAATATTAATATAAGTAACACATTGTAGTTTCTAATTAAATAAAGTTTTACCTTTTTGGATAAATTAGAACGGCGTTACCTAATTGGTGCTGCGAACAGTATGTCAAAACGGCATTGAATTAAAATATCGCCGGTTTGTTTCAATAATTTATTTGGCAGAAAGAACCAAAAAGGTCAAGTCAGTGTTTCAAACGCTTCGAAACATTGCAACAAGAAACAGAGTACAACCCTGCAAATTCGAGAAGATCCGAAAGAAGACTTTCTTAAGAAGATATAAACTTTCTGTAAGTACCCTACTTTTACCCTTACTGTGAATTTATGGTTGCATCTCTTGTGTTTTAAGCATTTATGTTCAGATAATAAAAACATTTAACATTACACTTATCATATTTTCAACGATTTTTGTTTCGAAATATTTAAAAAATCATTTATATTGCATGTCTTATATTTTCAAACATATTTTTGTACGAAATAATTAACGGGAAAAACGTTTAACATTGCACTCTAGTATTTTCAAGCTTTTTTGCTTCGAAATATTTTTAAAAATATTTAATATTGCATCTTTTGTATTTTCAAACATTGCCATTTCGAAATACCTTGAAATATAAAAAACACAATATTGCTAGCTTCATTTGCAAATTATATTAATAGTTGATAAGTATTTAAGGACGAATTTTTTAGATTTGATATTGCGTACCAGTTCAGTTGAAGATTTAATTAAAAAATAACCGTTCAATAACTAATCACCTTTATTTTTGGGCAGATCTTGATTTAAAAACTAATTAAGTTATCATGTCACAAAACAAAAGCAACGTCACACTGTTAGCTCAAGCATGTAGAATGATCTGCGAATATCAGGTAGGCTGTAAACACCTAAATTATTTTATAAATCAACGCGAACTTTTATTTTAAATTATAAGAAAAAAGTACCGAGCAAAATGCCGATCATCACACCGAATGATACTCGGATTCATAAAATCAAAAATTACATACGACGCTCGAGATATCTTGTTATCGATAGAAACAAATTCTTGGGATATATTGAAAATGGCCTTATGGCACAATACTCAGATCCACGCTCCGAAAATCTTTTGCTAACGGACCTAACCACTAGTTACATGACAAAAAAATCGAACAGTCTTAGAATTTCATGGTCAAATAAAAGAAAAATTAAAAGCACTAAACGAGCATATCGATTTAAAAAATTTAGGGGTTGAAATTAAAAGCTATAAGAAAAATTACTTTAGCGAAATGGCAGTAACAGCAATTAAAATTGGCATATCAGAACATAACTTTAGTCATTTAAGATTAGTCAATGTAGCGAACCTAGAATCAGCGTTGCCTGAATGCACCCGAATAGAAAATGAAATAATACAAGACAATTTTATAAATAGTTTAAGAAACAAATCAAATCCCCCTACACAAAAACAACCGATGACATTTTTAGATAAAGTTGCCTTACTACAAAGACCTTTTCCCAACATAAAAAATTTATAAACAAATTTCAACCACCACCCGTTTTACAACAAAGACCAAACTTTCCTACGAGGCCCATATCTAATATAAGACCCTTACCGCAAAATAGATATTTCCCGACAAATAGTCGTTTTAGGTCGTCAACCACATCAAAATTATCCCATATCTAGCAGGACAAATAAATGCATTTTTGAGGGCCCCACAAAGACAAAATCGACCATTCACTCAATCTGCTCCAATGGAAATATGCAATTTAGAATATCCAAGTGACGAAGTCCCAAATTACGTACCTATCGAATTACAACCCGAAAATTATTATCAAAATATCTAAACCGAAAATTTTCATGAATATTCCGAAAATGACCCGGAAAACCCGGATTTTCAAGAAGCCTCGGAAAATCTCTCTATATCAATAACATTATGACTTCCCAAACGACCCTTCTTTGCCTACCCTTATCAATAAATCCATCTCTGTAAAATCTGTAGGACAAATTATTAAAGGTATTGATAACATCAGATGTCCCCTGTTAAAGGAATATGGTATAAATTAACCCTTTTCTTTTAGAATTATAAAATCGGATGAGAGATTTGGTGCTCGTATAGGTTTCGAAGAGTTTAAAAAACTGAAAACTAACGTAGATTATGGAAAACAAACTATAAAGTTTGGAGAAATTGAAATACCATTTTATCTTGAACTAAATCTACTAAATTACCAACCCTTTTCGCAAATTTGCACTACTCACATTCAAATACAGGTAAATATAGAAAACGGAACAGTTTTAATTCTAGAAATGGAAAACTATCTAGTGTATAAACCAGAATCAATAGCTGAAGCTAAGTCTACATACTGTTCTATACCATGTGCAATATAAACTCATTTAAGGGTTGCTGAAGGCGAGCCCATTCAAAATTTTGAAGAAACATCTAAATTCCCCAGTTCAAATTACTTTGACGTACGACAACAACTTAGAACTGACCACTAATTCTAAAGAAAAACACGAATTATTTAGCTTGTCACCGTTATATAAATATATTTTATTATGAAAATTCAGACCCTACATTTATAAATGCCATGAAACACGATATAAAAACTCGTGATAACGACCCTACAAAGTGAAATCTTACAGATATTCCCACCATCTAAAAATTGAAATACAAAAAGAAATTGAAAAATTATCAGATAAAATTATTAGGGCCTCTATCTCTGCTTATTGTTCCCTGTGTGGATAGTGCCCAAAAAACAGGATTTATCAAGAAAAAAATGGCGACTAGTCATTGATTACAGAAAACTTAACGAAAAGACGATACCTGAAAAATACCCTTTACCTAGAATAGAAGAGGTCCTCGACAACTTAGGAAAATGCACATATTTTACTACTCTCGACTTAGCACCAAGGTTTTCACCAGATCGAGTTAACACCTGAAAGCATTGAAAAGACAGCCTTTAGTGTAAATAATGGACACTATGAATATGTCAGGATGGATGTCCTTTGGTCTTCGGAGTTCTCCCATAAGTTTTCAGCATGTAATGGATAACATTTTTAGGGAGTTCTTGTACAAAAGCTGCTTTATTTAAATGGACGATATCGTAATCTTTTCTAAATCCCTTTAGGAACACCTTATTCATATCAAACAAATATTTCAAAAGTTACAAGACGTTAAGTTAAAAGTAGAATTAGAGCAATCAGAGTTCCTTTGAAAGGAAGTCGAGTTTTTAGGCTATGTGATCTCAGTAGACGGGATCAGACCGAATCCCAACAAAATTAAAGGTATAAAAAGCTATCCCATTCCAAAAACATAAAAACAAATCAAAGCCTTTGTAGGACTTATCGGATATTACAGACGGTTTATAAGAAAATTCGCCAAAATTCCCTATCCCCTCACAAAATGTCTAAATAAAGACTACCCTTGATTATAAGGATCTAGAGAACACTAATGCATTTTTGAAAGCTAAAAAACTTATAATAAATTCACCTGTCCTGGAATATCCAAATTACGACAAAGAATTTCACTTGACAACGGACGCAAGAACATAGCGTTAGGAGGCGTATTATCTCAAGATAATAGATTAATCGTATTTTTCTCTAGAACCCTTAATTCAGCTGAACGAAATTATAGTACTATTGAAAAAAATGCTATCAATAATAGAAAACATTAAACGTTTCAGACCGTATCTTGTCGGAAGAAAATTCATCATAGAAACAGATTATAAACCTCCAGTTTGGCTTTTTTCTATAAAAGACCCAAACTCCCGTTTAGTTGAATGGCGTTTAAAATTAGAGGAGTTTGATTATACATTTAAATATAAAAAGGAAATAATAATGTGACAGGCGCCCTTTCCAGGAAAGAAATTAACGCTGTAGAAGGAAATGGATTTAGAATCCCTTTTAGGAGACGTGGACCCTTCAGACCTAGGAGTTCTTGAAGACGAAAACCTAATAGAACTAGAACTTAAAACTTAACAATATGAATCGACCTACCCAAAATAACGAACTTAGCGACTCTCAAACACAACACACTTCTGCCAAAAATCCTGTCTTTTACCTACCTATATTGGAAGGCCCCACTTTCAAAATCAAATTTCAATTTGTCACGGGTCAGAAAATCCTGAACTGACTACAAACTCCTTTCAAAATAAACAAATTAAATTATATTGACAAAAAAGACAAGAATTATCACAACTTAATACTTTTCTTAAAGAAAAAAATAACCCATCTAATGTGGACGGTGTTTTGTTTGAAAACCAAGAAATTGAAATATTATTTATGCTTAGCCTCAAACATTTTTCGCAGCTCAGTAAGAATGATAAAATGCTCCAAACAAGTCGAAAACATATCAATTAGCGCACAAAAACAAATTCAAAATTACCATCAGAATAACCACAACGGCATTAATTAGACATATGATCGTCTCTAATTAAACTACTATTGGCCAAATATGAAAGAATCCATAAATAGTTTTACAAATAAATGCCACATATGCTTACAAGCAAAATATTAGCGACAACCCTATAAGTTACCCTTCTCGGGACCCTTATTAACCGAAAGACCTTTTGAAGTAATACATGCAGACGTGTTTAGTTTTGACAATCATAAATTTCTTACCATCATAGATTTATTTACTAAAAATGCACAAGCTTATTATATTAAAGACGCAACAGCTCTGACGCTCCTAAGCAAGCTCAGACCTCACCATATCTATGCTTCAACCCTCGTATGTGACCCAGGCAAATAATTTGATAACGTAACCCTAAGGGATCTTGCGACTTATTTATTAAATAATTACACATAACTATCCCTCAAAATCCTAACTCAAATTTTCCAGTTGAACGATTTCATATATTGGAAAAATGAAGAACAATGAAATTAGAGAACCCCTTAGAAAAACTTATTGATCTTATGATTACTTGAAACATAACCACCAGATTTCGTGAACATCTCGCGCATTTACGATATGGTACGGTAGACAAATCATGTATGGCATAACATATATGGGATAATAATCACCACATTGACAAGAAAAATTTGAAACTTGTCAGAAATGTTAGACATCAAACTATGCTTGACGCGTATAAAAGCGTATATATTTCCAAATCGATTAAGAACAAAACGTCATTGAACCGCGCGGCACCTTTGATTTCAAGCCCTTTATTTTTACTTTGCATTTGACCAGCTAAAGACTCTTAATTTGTCCGACAGAATAATAAAGTATGTTCAATAGCTTCATCCCGTTTATACTGATACAAGGCACTACGTTGTGCCCTCGACTTAAAAATCCGCTTTCGTGTTATTTTTTATCTAAGAAATCAATATAAATACTTGTAGAATTTTAGTAAGAATATTCATCCTCTGATGAAGTTAAAAACACATAATTAAAATTATCAATTTTTTCTAAATTTTAAATGTAGCGAGAGACACAATCATTTGTTTACTAAAAGTCCCAATTTTACGCCTATACCCAGTTCCTATTTTGAAATGACGCTTTACCTGAAAATCTTAAGTACCTTATATCCCAAGTTCATAATATTGGAACCAGCACCACATGAACACTAGACCTGAAGTTACCACTCACAAAAAAGAAACATGAAACCGTCTCAGTCCAGCCCACCTGCAGAAGCTGAAAACTGAACAACAATCCATAGAAGTCCCGCAACATCCACTGTTACATACTACTCACGTGTGTGCAACCACATTATAATAGTATCATCTTCATTGCGGTAGTGATTTGTCCAAGAAGAGATGGACACCCTTATTGAAGAAGAATCCCTTCCCAAGTTGAACACGAGGACGTGCTCAAAACTAACGGTGAAGGAAATACACCAACACCCCAGCTAATATAATTGATATTAGAATATCCCACGGTGACCCGAATAACTAGGAAGAAGGCATCTAGCAAAATTTGCTGAACTGTTAACATAAAGTTCAATTGTTTATTGAGTGTACATTATAAGCTGTTTAATAATCATTTCCTTTGTGACACATGCACTACCAGCGAGAATCGCGACATGTAAAAGTAAGCAGATTTGGGTTCTCCAAGTGTACTTATCAGTACTAATCACAGGTTCCACTCTTCACATAGTCTATAAACCCTCATAAAACATTGTACGAGGAATATAACCATAAAAGACTGAAAGAAATATTACGCTTTTTCGATCGAATATACAGCAAATCCAAAGAAGTCATAAACTATTCTCCAAAAAAGCCCGAATGAAGTACCTCAAATACAGGCAGAACAGTTAGCTATTACAGTGCCCCATAAAAAGAAAACTAACCGTTTATATAAAATTTATCAAAACCCATCTAGCAGAATTTTCTGGAGTGTTAACATAAAGTTCAATGGTTTATTGAGTGCACATTATAAGCTGTTTATTAATCATTTCCTTTGTGACACATCGACTACCTGCGAGAATCGCGACATGTAAAAGTAAGCAGTCGGTAATTGTAACGCATCCAGTTCGCTCTTATCTCTCTGTTCAAATTTATTATAATTTATATTTTATAATATTAATTAATATTAAATAATTAATATTAAAATATTAAAATAATAAATTCTCTGTCTAACAGAATCTACCCACAACGGCAGCTGACTCTGAGACTCTTTCAGGAGAACAGAGCAGCGAGATCAGTCTTCGAATTTGGCACTGTAGATGAGAATCAAGTTTATAATAATTTGCTCTAAATCAAAACAAAACCAGTAGGAGTAGATTCCATTAGTATAATAATGCTTATGTACTACTGTCCAGTTTTTTCCATCTTTTAACGTATATATCTTTTCACGTCAGTCAGGTTTTAGACCATTGCTACTGCTCTGCTTAAGGTGTGCGACTGTATATTACTGGCTGCAGATAACAACCATTTAACACTCAAGCGCGTTCCACAGAATAAACCATCAGTTCTCATCTTCTCTTTACTAAAATATCATGGCTTTAAAAACAGCACACTCTCACTATTTGGCCACTATTTGTTTGGTAGAGGCCAACGTGTAAATATTTTCCGCCAGACCTCTGACTATTTACCTGTAACGTCTGGTGTCCCACAGGGCTCCATCCTGGGCCCGCTCTTGTTCAGCATTTATTTTAGAACTACCTTCTTGCGTGCAGTCAAGTAAAACTCATTTTTATGCTAACGAAGCACATCTGTATTTTTTATTTGAACCATGTGCTATAATGGAGTCATGTGATGATGTTACTTCTGATCCGTTAGTACTGATCTGGAGGGATTAGCTGATTTCTCTAATCGATACTGCCTTTCCATTAATCCGGCCAAATCTCAGGTCATACTGTTTGGACATAGTGCGGTAAAACGGATACAGAGCCAAGTTAGCGTGATTGTATATGGGCAATACTTGATGGCACTGCATGTTGTTCATAATTTGGGATTGAGAATAGACAGTCAGAGCTTGTATTATCACACATGAACTACGATGATGTATTCTATGCAGCGCATAGAATACTCTTTTGTCAGACTTGTTTGTGGTTTACGCAAATATGAGCATATCTCTCACCAGTTTTAGGAACTCAAGTTACTAACTTTACGAAAGCGGATACATCTTCACAGTGTTTGTCTCTGGAATAAAATAATATCCAGTGGATGTCCCACTTACGTATATAATCTAAACTACACCCTTAGTTACATAGGTTAATGATAGTTTCAATTCACATATTTTTTTATATTTCTAGTTACCTATATAATTACCTTTTTTCTTTTTCTGTGTAAATAAAGACTATTTTAATATATATATATATATATATATATATATATATATATATATATATATATATATATATATATATACCATCTTCACACTCTTTCTCCCACTATCTATCTCCTCCCCCATATATATATATATATATATATATATATATATATATATATATATATATATATATATATATATATATATATATGTATATATATTATTTGTTTGCTGTACTTTCAGTGATTTGTTATTTGGTTACGTGGACTGCAGTTTCGAACCGTTCATCATCAGCACGCTACTGTGAGTGGCGTGCCGATGATGAACCGGGACGGTTCGAAACTGCAGTCCACGTAACCAAATAACCAATCACTGAAAGTACAGCAAACAAATAAAGTGTATATTTAAAAGTGATTACAGTGTAGTGTAGTATATATATATATATATATATATATATATATATATATATATATATATATATATATATATATATATATATATATATATATATATATATATATATATATATATATATATATATATATATATATATATATATATGTCTTTTTCTACCCTCTCTCTCTCTCTCAGTCTGTATCTCTTTCTCTTTGTTTGCCTATTTGCTGCGGCTTTCGCACGAATTAAAGAGTGCTCATATTCCTCTGTGTATGGTTTTTTAAAATGTAGCTATTTTTGGTTTCGACTTCCGTAACCCAGGTGATCGGTTTTTCTTGGCTTTAATTTTCTTGACCACTCTTTTTCCAATCCTACATATTTCTTATCTAAGCATTTTTGATTTGTTACATTAAAAAAATAGATATTTTAAAAATTTGACTACCCACATTTTAAATCCTACTATCCTGTTCATGCCGCCATGTTATTTAATATTCTTCGATTATTTATATCGTATAGGTATTATACGTCGGTAAAAGGGTGAAAGACTTTACCAAAACAAGTTTAAAGTCCTAAATATATAAAAATAATGTGTTAATAATTATCATGTTCCTAGTTTAATTAAAACCGTAATTTAGATTGAAGCACGTGTAATAGAAAATACTATAAAAAAGTTAGTGGCAAGACTACCGATACTTAGAAAGCCATTTAACCACACCAGAATTTTTTTAAATACACCCAGCCAGGTACAACCAGGTTTAGATGTTTCGACAAAACTATTTATAGCATATATATTTAACATATACTTATTGTACAATGAAGCACAACACTTGCTTTTCTAAAAAAAAATTAAAACAGATACACGTTCAAACGTTATTCAAAACTTTTGCAACTGTCACTTTAAGTTTTGTTTAATTTCCAGTCTCCGAAAACCACCTCTCTTATATGTGTTACTGGTATTTATGCATTTCCATTATACATATCTTATCGATGTACAAAAATTCGGGATGCAGCAAGTGCGTTATGGTAGCGAATTTTCATTTAATGCTTCAAATTTGCATAGCTTAATTTTCTATAAACCTAGAAAGTTGAGTTGTGGTACGTAGTAAGATATTCGCAAGTGCAACATACCCACCAAATTTCATCAAAATAACTTTGTTACTTTTTCAGATACAATTTTTTTTCGAAAAAAAAATTTTTTTTTAGAAAAACTAGTCCCACTGGGGCTGACCAACGAGCTCGTCCAAGCCACTAATAAAAGAAAGATTCTTGCCGAGTTTCATCAAAATCGGTCAATACCTTTTTGAGTTATCGTGTGGTCACACACACACACACAAATAAATAATATATATATATATATATATATATATATATATATATATATATATATATATATATATATATATATATATATATATATATATATATATACAGGGTGTTCAAATAAGGGCACGGACCGGCTGTATCTCGAAAACCGTCACAGCTGCAGCTTTCGGAAAAAAATTAGCATAAGTAAAGTGGCCGTGAGAAAATGTTGGAAATTATTTTCAGCTTCCTAAATCTGCCGCTAGGTGGCGAAAATGCCATGGCATACCTAAAATCATTAATTTCTCGAAAATCTTGACGCATAACATAAACTGGTTTTAGGTAATTTGTAATGAACGTTCACTTATCTACAACTTCTGTTAAAAAAAATTTTCCTTATAGACCAGTGGCGGAGGTAAGGGGCGAGGATTTTTTTTATAAACAAATGCCTATAACTTGATAACCAGTAAAGATAATTTCAAGATTTTTGGCTTGTTGGAAAGAGATCTCATAAGAAATTCCACGTATTAGTATTTTAAATTCACAGTCATACATGCACAAAATATAGAGGGCGTTAGAGTAGACGAGTCTAGTTTTATTGAATTTTATGAAAAATTTCAAATGGCAGCATAGTATTATAATATAACTATCGAAAAGTAGATGAAGTTAGAAAGAACTCAGTGAAAACCCAAAACGAATATGTTTTTCCGTTTCAGAGGAAACTCGAATTATATGCATTTTTTTGCTTATTATGCCATTGCTCAAAATTTGGTATGAATATAGCAAAATCTCTATAGAATATTTGTTTTCAGGCATGGTTATACAAATTAACATATTTAGCAATAACAACTAATCACTTTAATATGAAATATATTTATCACCTTATCACAAAACTAAGATACAAGAGCCAATAATCGAATTTAAGGTTATATTCGTAAATTAAGTGATTGTATTATGAAAACGAAACTATATGAATGTAAAACACCCAAAATTTAACTAACATATAATTATTTACAAATGTTCAAACTGCTGTCCGTTTTTATGTATACATTTAACTAATCTCTGACGAGTAGAGGCTATCGCCGTTTGAACTTCAGCCGTAGATATGCTATTAACAGCAACTTGTATCCATCATATTTTCTCTAGTCGTTTTTAGAGTTTGATATACCAAATCTTTAACTCTCCCCCATAAATAAAAATCTATGCAAGTCAAATCAGGTGATCTGGGTGGCCATGGAAATAAGCTTCCTCTTTCTATCCACCGATTTGGAAATTGAACATTAAGATATTCGCGTACAATTTGCGCGAAGTGTGCTGGACACCCGCCATGTTGCAACCACATTATTAATCTTGTTTCTAGGCAAATGTCTTCCAATAACATTTTTAAGCTTTGAGTTAAAAAATTTAAATACAGATCTCCGTAAAAAAATATGGTCCAACAAATTTCCCTTCAGCTATACCACACCATACGTTTAGAGTCCATCGATTTTACCGATCTAATTCTCTCATCCAATGGGGATTACTGTCCGACCAATAGTGCATATTATGGAGATTTACTTATCCACAATTTGAAAATGTTGCTTCATCTGTCCATAGTATTTGGGATAGAAATCGTGGTGTTTCTTCTAGGATGCTCAGCATCCAATGGCAATAATTCAGTCTGTGGTCACAATCAGCTTCATTTAGCGCCTGATGCAATACTATGTGATATGGGTGCATATTATGGTCTTTTAAAATATTGTATACAGATCCTACGGTCACACCTAAGTTTCTAGAAATTTGTCGTACACTAATATGTGGATTTGTGGTAACAAGAGTAATTACATTAGTAATGTTTTCTTCATTTCTAATACTACGAGCTCTGACTTGTCTCCCGGTGTGCCTTACAGATCCAGTTTCCCGCATATATCTTGCAATGCGACTAGACACCTCTCTTGAGTAATGTCTCTATGGGGGGTACCTTAATACATATTCTCGTGATGCGATAACAGAATTCCGAAAACATTGTAAATAAATTTCAAACATATCAGATGCATCCTCGTTGGAATAAGACATCCTGAAAACGTAAAATACTAACTATCAATAAAAAACACACAGAAACACTACAAATAATTAATAAGATCAGTAATAAATTGAACATAAGATTTTGACGTCTATAAAACAAATTCTTTCAATTGTCTTACCTTCGCTGACAACACATGCACCACATTGATTGAAGTACAAAACTGCATATGAATTTTACATGTGTATTAACAAGTGTTTAAATGATTGTAGAAAATGCTTGTATTTATTACTATATTATGATAGAGACATGTATGGAATGAATTTTCAAAATAAATACATTTTCTCTAAACGCCTAATGAAAAGTGTTTCGTTTTCATAATATTAATTAATTTTTTCATGACTTCTCCATTACTTCTGTATTGTAATTTTAATAAAGTAATAAATTTATTTCATTTTAAAGTGATATAAATGCTATTGGTAAGTACGTTAATTTGTATAACGATTGTAATGAAGTTTGAGTTCATTCCGTGTCCGTGTCCACTTGGCAGACATGGTATTCTAATTTAAAGTAGATACCTTCAGGGATATAATCAAATAATATTTATCGTATTTTGCTTTAGTGCCTAGGGTGTACAGATGTTAGTTAAATTTTAGGTGTTTTACATTCATATAGTTTCGTTTTCATAATACAATCACTTAATTTACCAATATAACCTTAAATTCGATTATTGCCTCTTGTATCTTAGTTTTATGATAAGGTAATAAATATATTTGATATTAAAGTGATTAATTGTTATTGGTAACTATGTTAATTTGTATAACGATGCCTGAAAACAAATATTCTATAGAGATTTTGCTATATTCATATTTAATTTTGAGAAATGGCATAATAAGCACCAAAATACATAAAATTCGAGTTTTCTCTGAAACGGAAAAACATATTCGTTTTGGGTTTTCACTGAGTTCTTTCTAACTTCATCTACTTTTCGATAGTTATATTATAATACTATGCTGCCATTTGAAATTTTTCATAAAATTTAATAAAACTAGACTCGTCTACTCTAACGCCCTCTATATTTTGTGCATGTGTGACTGTGAATTTAAAATACTAATACGTGGAATTTCTTATGAGATCTCTTTCCAACAAGCCAAAAATCTTGAAATTATCTCTACTGGTTATCAAGTTATAGGCATTTGTTTATTAAAAAAAATCCTCGCCCCTTACCCCCGCCACTGGTCTATAAGGAAATTTTTTTTTAACAGAAGTTGTAGGTAAGTGAACGTTCATTACAAATTACCTAAAACCAGTTTATGTTATGCGTCAAGATTTTCGAGAAATTAATGATTTTAGGTATGCCATGGCATCTTCGCCACCTAGCGGCAGATTTAGGAAGCTGAAAATAATTTCCAACATTTTCTCATGGCTACTTTACTTATGCTAATTTTTTTCCAAAAGCTGCAGCTGTGACTGTTTTCGAGATATAGCCGGTCCGTGCCCTTATTTGAACACCCTGTATATATATATATATATATATATATATATATATATATATATATATATATATATATATATATATATATGTGTGTGTGTGTGTGTGTGTGTGTGTGTGTGTGTGTGTGTGTGTGTGTGTTCGGAAAGATTTCCTCGGTCTGTAATGTGAGACATACTTGGTTCTCGGGTTGAACTGCGTCCAGAACTCGACGTTTCTGCTCCTGTTTTGCAGCCATTTTCAATAGGTAAAGAAAATGTAAGAACATGAACTCTAAGGTCTCAATCTGCCTACTCCTTAGAGCGGTGGGCAAAGGTGGGTTGGATTGTTGTAGCTCGATTACTAGGCCTCAATCTGCCTACTCCCCAAATCTCGTCTTTAAGGTCTCAGTGTCTTCAACCCTAGGTCTAAGAGAGATCTTCATCATATATATATATATGTATATATATATATATATATATATATATATATATATATATATATATATATATATATATATATATATATATATATATAACATATAAAAATTAGAACGGACCTTGGTTTCGGGTTCTAGTGGCCCAAATTCGCGTTCATTTGAAAAAAATGTTTGCCAAAGTCTCATCATCGATGCCTCTCTATTAGCGATTTTTTTGAAAAAAAAAATTCGCTAAAAGGGTTTTGTTATTTAAATTTTTTTAAATATGAAATTACAGACAATTAAGTAATCGAGTCAGTTCACAAAACAATTGTAGTTGTTCAAACAGAATCAAAATCTTTAATAAAAAAATTAAAAATATGAACAGAACCAGCACAGTAGTTAATTGGCCTGACCAAATGAAGAATTCTTTTGAAAGTGGCATCCACCGTTGACTGGCTATCGAAAGCATACGTTTCACGTATAAAATTCTTATCAGCAGGTCCACATCGACGTAAATTGGAGTAATATGATCAGTAATGAAGCAGTACACCTCGGCACGTGTAAAAGATGCTAATATTCGCGGTCAGATTACGGTGTCGACGCATAAGAAGGGAATATAAAACACGATAGGGGGCGATCGACCATCATTAATCACAGCCGATTGTACGAACATCGATTAGCGGGAGCTCTCTCCTCAGCTTTCAAAGTTATTAATTATTTCTGCCATCAAAAGGAAATACTGTTCTTTTCAGCCGTCTTATATATTTCATGAGTAGGTGCAAATTACAATACCCAAGAGAGCACCAATTTTGTCTCATGAGTTTTTTGTACTGCGTCACGTTCATAACGAATTCCTTCAGAATAATGTAATATAAATTTATAAAAATGATTTGGCAGTCAGGCGCTAGTTAGCGTAAAAATGCGAGGAAAACATCTTTTCAAATGCAGTTTAAAGAAATTTGTGATTAATTATTTCCGACCGTTTAGAATTCGTTTCCAAAAAGTCGTCTGTTAGTAACGCCACTTTTTTTCATAGATCCCGTGTTTCGTATAATAAATTAGGAATTTTAATTGTTACGAAATTAAAACAGAGCCTAACTAAAACCACCACCACTAATCCAAAGGTTTAAAACCGGAACGGATAAACTATTTGAACTTACAGAAAACTTCCAGTGCAGTTCTCACCATTTGGTGTCTTGGTGAATGTTACAATTATATTTACATGTTTTAATGTCTAATACTTTTATGTTATTGGCATCTCCTGCACTTTTTAAAACTTGAATAAAAAATGTTTACTGGAATAAATCAAGGCCACAATTCATTTGAATTGTTTATGTTCACACATTTTACAAACAACAAAAAATAGTTATGCAAATTGAATCGCATCTTCCACATAGCTGTGATAAATTTATTCTCCTCAGAAAGGCATTCTCATTAAATGAATTTAGGGTCCATGACGTGACCACAAAGAAAATATTCGTATGCCTGTAGTACTCATAAATTCCTAAAACAATCAATATATTACTCGATTTTTAACAGTAAAGTGTTAGTTTTCACAATCAACCCACTATTTCTTCCCTTTTTTTCTGGAGCGATTTTACTCACAAATAATCGAGACGGTCAGGTTGTGAATAGCTACCTGTGTACCAAATTTGATGTCGATTTAATTATAAAAAAAATTAATATTTCACCTCTACATGATCAACACCTACTAGAATTTCATGCAAAACATGAAGTTGACGTTAATTTGACCTTGAAAGTCATCGCCAAAATCAAATCCAAGGTCACCATTAGATAGCCAGGAAAAAATCCTTGTCTTGAACTCTTTTCCCCGCGACTTGAACCTTCAGAGTTAATCTGCTATTCTATTACATTTGTGACTCCACACAAGTGCTAAATTCAGGCCATCACCCCAACTAATTTTATGGTTAAATGTGAATGTCTCGATGAAAAATAAGGTAAATTTTCAACATTCATTTATAGTTAACATTTTCTGCATATGCAGAAGGACAGCTTAATGCAAAATTTGATTCTTTTAATTGAAATTTAATTAATATTTTATTGCATTCAATTTATTTATATTGAGTTTTAAAATGGTACTCATTTCTTAATTACAAATTTAATTATCCTATCTTAAAGTTTTACTTTTAAAAATAAATCTACGTGAACTGACATGTTTGTTTCGATTCCTAGTTTGTGTAACTTATGTGAGTAATTAACTAGTGCCCAAAGTCGACCTCCTCTCTGGGACTCATGTGAACCAACTACTCACGGAGAATACGAACAAATTATTTAGTTGGCAATTCATTCTAGTGTCTCTTAGGCATCTTATATATATATATATATATATATATATATATATATATATATATATATATATATATATATATATATATATATATATATATATATATGAGACATGCTTGGTTCTCGGGTTAAACCGCGTCCAGAATTTATGGAAACTCGACGTTTCGGCTCCTGTTTTGGAGCCATTTTCAAGAGCTAAAGGAAATATGTAAGGACACTCTAAGGCCTCAATCTGCCTACTCCTTAGAGTGATGGACAAAGGTGGGTAAAGGAAATATGTAAGGACACTCTAAGGCCTCAATCTGCCTACTCCTTAGAGTGGTGGACAAATGTGGGTAAAGGAAATATGTAAGGATACTCTAAGGTCTCAATCTGCCTACTCCTTAGAGTGATGGACAAAGGTGGGTAAAGGAAATATGTAAGGACACTCTAAGGCCTCAATCTGCCTACTCCTTAGAGTGGTCGACAAAGGTAGGTAAAGGAAATATGTAAGGACACTCTAAATTAATGTCTCACATTAAAGACCGCGGAAATCTTTCTGAACATATATATATATATATATATATATATATATATATATATATATATATATATATATATATATATATATATATATATATATATATATATTCGTTATAGAAGTTGTACAAATTGTGTGCCTAGGCAAATTGTCACGGTATAGCGATGCTTAACGTGTCCAAAAGTATTGTAAATGCATAGGGTATGCCCGTCGTGCTATTAGCCAGAGGAGTAGTTGTTTTCGCTCGCTAGTTTCCTTTCCACAGCTTTCTTTTTGCTGTACTGTGTGTACGTGGAAGCTGCTGTGGAAGAACCGATCTATGTTTTCTGATACATACATATATATATATATATATATATATATATATATATATATATATATATATATATATATATATATATATATATATATATATATAGGTTGGTTAGCAAAAAGTATGGAAATGCACTCGTATTTCCTTTTTTTTATATATATAAAAACTGGCGATATTCAATTTTTCCTAGCGTAAGCAACTTGGTTGCTATGGCAACTAATTTTTTTTAATTGCAGGATATGATTTTTTTGCATTTTCGGAAAGGACGTCGTAAAGATTATTTCTTGATAGGGCACTATAAAATTTTAATCGGGTTTTATAAGAAAAAAAATTTGAGAAAATTAACCTTCTCAAAAATCACTTCTTTCGGTTGGACTTTATGATTTAGTTTCGTATCAGGTTACCCATTTAAAAAAATGTGACAATATTTGTAGCTGTCAATTGCAAACATTGTTTGTTGTCGGTTATCTGCAATTTATAATACTTTAAAGAGCTTGGCATCAGAAAATTGAAAACTTTTACAATTTAATAATGATTATCATTATGGCAGAATTGAGCGAAAAGCTAGGATTTGAAATATTAATTATGATGGGCTACGGTGACAGGAAGTGTAGTTATGAAGGTGCATGCTTTTTAATGAAATGTATATTATCGGTCACAAATTAATTAAGGGCATGTTTCCAAATCATTTGCAAAAATTTCACGAAAGTGGTAGTGTCAAATGTCAACTAAGAATGGGAAGACCAAAAACGACAGTAGATGGTAATAAGCATTGGATGCATTGTTGTCTTTTTATGAAAACCTTCATTTCTCTACAGATGAAGTTGCCACATTACACAATGTTTTACAAAAATCTGTGGCAAATTTCCTAAAAAAAGCAGCTGTATACAGCTGCTACAAGAACATGTAGATGGCTATTTTGAGAGACGTGTTGAATTTTGCAATATTTTGATAGGCAAATTTAGTGAGCATCCAAACATTGGTGGAAACATTGTTTTTTTCAAATGAAGCTACTTTTACACTACATAGATTTGTCAAAATTATCGCCAAGAAAATCCACATTAGATGCTGGAGGCCCAAACCCAGCTACCACAAAAAATTAATGTCTGGGTTGGTATGCTAGGGGGCGGTATTATTGGTCCGTTCTTCATTGAGGGAAATCTAACCTCTGAAAAATATTTAAATTCATTAATATAAGGAATTATACCTAGTGTGGTTGCAGTGGACCCAGTTAATGAAGCTTGGTTCCAGCGTGGAGCTCTGTCATTTTGTGAGACGCATTCGGCAATATATGGATGAAGTTTTTCCAGAAAAGTGGTTTGGGCGCGGTCGTACTCTTGAGTGGCCTGCTCGCTGTCCTAATTTGCGCTATGTGATTTTTTTTCCTTGGCGTCACTCGAAAAATCTTGCTTACAAAGATAGGCCATTACATTTGGAAGACCGAAAAACTATAATTACTGGCGACACAAAACGAATTGTGCATCCAGCGTAATTAATGTAATAATTTCGTCTGAAACGCGAGATCAACAATTGTGTATTGATAATAATGAACAACATTTTCAATATTTAATTGGTTATTAATTATTATTGCAATTTTATTTTATTTTTTGTTTCTCTCAGTTTTTTTTAGAATTAAAGTAAATATTTTCTTAATTTTTTCTTATGGAACCCAATTGTAATTTTAGAGTGCCGCATCAACAAAGATACGTTGTTTTCGAAAATATAAAAAAATAATCTTACCATTAAAAAAAAATAATTGTTGCCACAGCAACGAAGTTGTTTATCGCGAGTATGTAGCAAAAATATGTTGAAAAATGTTTGTTAAAATATTTCTTGTAAATAACGAATATCTCAGGAAATACAAGTGCCTTTCCATACTTTTTACTAAACCTGTATATGCATATATGCATATATATATATATATATATATATATATATATATATATATATATATATATATATATATATATATATATATATATATATATATATATAGTATATATATATATATATATATATATAGATTTTTTTTTCAACAACACACCACGAGGACTTACAGCCTAAATACTATCGTACTGTGGGTGGTATCGACAAGGAGGAAAAGGACAACTTGTTAATTCTGGACTTGAAGGTTTGGAGGTTCGGGGGAGAAGGAAAAACATGTGCCGGCAAGAAATTCCACAACTTTGAAATCCTCGGGACAAAAGAGCGGGCATAACAAGATGTTCTATGTCTGGTGACCTGGACAGTAAAAAGGTGCATTCGCTCTGTTCCCCTGGTAGGTCTGTTGGGGGCAGCAGGTGGAGGAACTATGGAAGAAAGCTCCTCTGAGCACGCCCGTGCAGATATCTATAAAAGATACCAACGGCACGTCGGTGGGCAAGGGATGGCAGCCTTTGGGAGAGGGTAGGGTCACCGATGAGACTATATAGCTCTCTTCTGAATGGAGTCCAGGATAGCGAGTGTAGAAGCGGCAGCAGCACCCCAGATGTGGGAGCAGTATTCGAGGTTTGGTCTTATTTGTGAAGTATATAAGGTATAGTGATTAGCTGATGAAAAGTATTTGCGAGCCCGGAAGAGGAAACCTAATTTCTTAGCAGCCGCTTCTGCAATTGATGTGCCATGTTGATGCCAATTCGAATTCTGATCCACAGAAATGCCAACAAGTGAAAAGGACTCATTACTTTGAATAACTTGGTTGTTCATTGTGATGGGTCTAGGGCTTGTGTATCTCTTATGAGAAAGAAAGCAAGACTGTGATTTGGTGGGGTTGAATTGTACAATATTTCTACTTCCCCAGTCTACTATTTATTGGAGATCCACGGAGATAGAACCCTCCATGAGCCTACGATCCTCATCTAATTGGGCTAAAGAGACAGGCTTAGCATATTGTATATTTGAGTGGAGGGTGCTGTCGTCCGCGTAACTGTGAACTGGGTTGGATGTGCTAGAGAGAAGGTCATTGATGTAGAGAAGAAACAAGGTAGGGGCTAAAGCTGAACCTTGAGGAACTCCTGCATTAATTGGATACAGCTTAGAGGAATGGCCATCCACGACAACAGAAATGCTCCGGTTGGAGAGGAAATTTGCTGTCCAGGTACAGAGTTTTGGTGGTAGGCCATAGGCCGGAAGTTTGTTAAGCAGCGCTGCGTGCCAGACCTGGTCGAATGCTTTGGATATGTCTAGAGCGACAATCTGGGATTCACCGTGTAGTTCCATAGACTTGTTCCAAGAATGGGTGACAAAGGAAAGGAGGTCGGCAGTTGATCTGCGCTGACGGAATCCATACTGCCTGTCGTGAATTAGACTGTGTTTTTCAAGAAGTTTTAGTAATTCGGTGTTTATATACTTTTCCATCACTTTAGAGACGACTTAAAGGAGATAAATAGGCCTGTAGTTGCTAGGAAGCGCTTTGGATCCTTTCTTGTGGACGGGTTGTACTCGAGCAGTTTTCCAGTTACTAGGGAATATGCCTCTATTGTAAGATGTCTGAAACAGACGAGTCAGGACAGGAGCAAGTTCTGGTGCACATTTTTTGAGAGCAATTGCTGGGATCTCGTCAAGGCCAGAGGCTTTCCTGGTATTAAAAGAAGAGATCATCTTTCGTACCTTTTTAGTTTTGAAAATGATATCCGTCATTTTATGCGCGACATTGGGGACTGTTGGAGGTTGAACATTTGATGGTGTGTTGAAAGTAGAATTTCCAGCGAACAGCCAGGCAAAAAGTTAAGCCTTGCCTAGGGCTGTAGGAACAATCTCATCCCCTGAGACAAGAGGTGGGAACGTGCTCTTGCAGAAATTATTCCCAATAGATTTAGCCAGAGTCCAGAAGGGTTTGCTGCCGTTGGAGCTTAAGAGGACTTTGTTATTGATGTGGTTATTAAACGAGTTTTTTACCTCAGAAAGAATGCGGACATACCGGTTTCTTGCGTCGGTAAATCCTTGACGGTTTTCTTGACTGTGATTGTGTAGAAGCGTTTTGTGAGCTTTGACCTTTTCAAGTCTGGCCTTGTCACAGGATTTAGAGAACCAGGGCTTTTGAGTGGCTGAAGAGGTTTTCTGTGTACGTGGAATAAATAAATCCATGCCAGCTTGGATAATTTTGATGACGTTTTGTGAGATATGACAGGGGTCAGGATGAGAGAAGCAGACAGACGCCCATGGAAATGAGGAAAAGTAATCTCGCATTTCGTCACAGTCCGCGGAGTTGTAGTGCCAAACGATACGTGGGTGTGAGGATGTATGACCTCGGGTTGCATTGCGCAGGAAGCTGTGATCATGCCGTGGTCTGAGCGACCAAGGGGGGCGGTGACTGATATCTTATAGCAGTCAGGATTTGTAGTAAGAAGGAGATCCAAGGGATTTGAGATGTGTGTTGGGTTGCGAGGAAAGTAAGTAGGTTGCTGAACCATATTGGCTAAAGAAATGGTGACTGCAAAGGCCTCCGCTGCTCTTCCTTGTGGATCGGTTTTTGAGGATCCTAGCCATTCCTTATTGTGGACATTGAAGTCACCAAGAATAGTGACCCCGGAGGAAGGATATTTAGAAATCAGATGGTCGTTTTTTTCAGAAAGGTAGTCAAAGAGCTGGACAAAGTTGTTGTCAGTAGGTGACCGGTAAATGCAACAGATGAATTTAGTTGCAGCGCTGAGGGAGAGTTTTATCCATAGTATGTCTTTTCTTCCAGCTTCTAAATTGGGGAGTCTGGTGCAGGGTAGATTGCTACGGACGTACGCGCACACGCCTCCATGCAATCTAAAGGAAGTAAGGAGCTCATACCCCGGGAAATTTAAGTGATTAGTGGCTGTTTTGGCACTGATTTGAGTTTCGGTGAGGAAGAGGAGTTGGGGCCTATTAGCCTGGAGGAAATGGTGGACGGAGTCCAGGTTAGAATTTAGGCCACATATATTGGAGAAAGATATGTTAAATCTTGATGTTGACGCCCCCTGTACACCCCACTCCCGGAGATCCGAATGGAAGGGTATTTTATCTCCGGAATCTTTTGTACAAGCAGGAGCCATCATCATTTTTGTTTATAAGGGAAACCGACTCATACACCAGAATCGGAAACGTCCTGTGGGACTTCACCGGCCCCTTGATGTATGGGGTGGTACCTCCTCGGGCGTGAAAAAAATCCTTTACTATCACGTAAAGGAAAAGTCCACTACCACCTACCATATTGCAAGTATACTACACCAGCCAGCCAGCCATTAAAGAGCTGACCAGCTCTAGAACTTGCTGATATATACAGGATGGCGCATTTGCGTCCAGATAATTTTTTTTAAGAAACGCGGAAACACGTCAATTTTAATATTGGGGGGGGACATGTTTTGACATAAAACTTAACTTTGTTACATCAACCCCGTAAGGGTGGTGATAACAACCCTTATATTTTAAATAGGGAACATGGGTCGAGTGTTACATCATTTGAAAGCGCTTTCTTTTCTGAATTCAACACACAATTTTTTTTGGAAGTTTCATCAACTCGTTTAAAAATTAATCACAGTTCGAGTTGCAAGAACGTATTGCATTCATTGTGATAAAAAAATGCACTAATTAGTCAATTTTTCGTTAAAAAAACTAAAAAACAAAACAAAACGTTCAAAAATGTTTATTCAGTAAGTGTTCAAATTGTTGACCACCAGCTTCCATCAAAAGTACAAATTTTGAGTAACTAGACGGCATTCTTTAACAATGCGTCGTCGTAATTCTTCCAGAGACTCCGGTTCTGTTGCGTAAATTCTACTATTTAAATGGCCCCATAGAAAGAAACCTAAAGGAGTTAAATCAGGTGATCTAAGGCGCCACTCAATAGCACCTCTACGCCCAATCCATTGTCCTGGAAACTCTCTGTTCAAAAACTGCCTAACAGGTTGTGAAAAATGCGGAGGAGCTCCGGCTTGCTGAACCACTAATTGATTTTCTTGACAGCGATGATCATTTTCAACAATGTCAATTAGTAGAGGGTAAACGATATCTTCTAGTAACTCCAAATACGTTTTGCCACTCAAATTGCCATCAAGAAAAATTGATCCGATTAAACGGTCTCCAAAAATGCCGGTCAAGACATTCAATTGCTGTGGAGTTTGAGTGTGGACTTCGTGAACATTTCTTGGATTATTATCTGCCCAATAACGGCAATTATGACGATTGACTGTAGAGTTTAATAAAAACGTACACTCGTCTGAAAAACAGATATTGAACAGGAAGTTCGCGTTATCAGCTATTCGTGTAGTCATAACTTCACAAAACTCCAGCCGCCGATCAAAATAATCTTCATTCAGTTGTTGTACAAGATAAATTTTGATACGGGTGAAATTTATGATGCTTCAATATTCGCTGAATAGTTCTTCTTTTGATGTTTGAAACAGTGGCCAATTTTCTCGTGCTCAAAGTTGGGTCTGCAGCAATTTGTCCTAGAACTTCAATCTCAATAGTCTCATTTCTAACCGGAAGTTCACGTTCAGGATCCCGTTTTTTGTTGGATACTGAACCACTTTGTCGCAACTTTGCAACTAACTCCAAAATGTATTTTCTGTTAACATGGTTGTTCGGATGTCGTTCATTAAACAAATTTGCGGTATGGTTGGCACAGTCATAGTTTTTGAAAAAAAGAGTTATTATTTCAACTCTTTCTTCTACAGAATACACCATTGTGAAATTAATTTTCGGTAGTACTATCAAGTATCAAACCGACTGATGAACTGAAATAATAAACCGCATTTCTCTCATTCCGATAAGAAATGTTCTGGCAGTCAGTTTTTTGTTTACATGCCAACAAAACATTGACTATTAACACATTTCTTATCGGAATGAGTGAAATGCGTTTTTGCATCTTCAACTGTGAATAATTTTTAAACGAGTTGATAAAACTTTCAAAAAATTTGTGTGCTGAATTCAGAAAAGAAAGAACTTTCAAATGATGTAACACTAGAACCATATTCCCTATTTAAAATATAAGGGTTGTTATCACCACCTTTAAGGGGTTGATGCGACAAAGTTGAGTTTTATGTCAAAACATGTCCCCCTCAATATTAAAATTGACGTATTTCTCTGGACGCAAATCGGTCTGTTTCGTTTTCAATGCACCACCCTATATAAAGCTTTGTATGTAGGTATACAATTTATAACAATATATATATATATATAATATAATATAACAATAATAGCAGTTAATATTAGTGTTAAATCTAACAGTATTTTGTTTTCTCGTACATTTGCCTTCAAATTTTACGATAGCAACCAAATAAAAAGTACTTAGTCCGTATGTTGCCCACTAAAGCACAAATTAGTCCCATAACGGTATATAAATGTTAAAAATCAATGTTCAAGTTGATAAAGCCATATACCTACACTAATTGTCGTGCATGCGGCACACTATATCGCAATTATTATTAAAAATTAAAACCCTTTTCAGCAGAATATACAAATCATTGCTAATGGTATATAAACTAGGTGTTAGTTAAATGCCACGAGATGTACGTATTTATATCAACAAATACTATGGGATTTGGAGATTTAAACATTAAGATAATTATATGACAATTATAATTAACCTAAAACTGAACGAACATTGATTTTGGAGTCACGAGGACAAGATATTTGATAAGTAGGTTATGTAAATAAAACAGAACATTGCTGATTGTAACATAAAAAAATAGTTATAGAATGTTGGGTACTGATTCGTGGCACTAATTTTAGTGAATTTTCATTAAGAAAATTGTTCATCTTACATCATTATATTGAAATTTACGAATACCATTCTTTTTACGGATGAAGCTTGCTTTACAAGGAGAGGGATTACGAATGTACACAACTGCCACGAATATTCGGATGTAAATCCACTTGCTACAGTAACCCAGCATTTTCAAAGAGAATTCAAAAAAAAAATGTGTTTGCAGGTATTGTTCGAGGACATTTGGTTGGGCCGGTTATTTCAGCAAATCGCTTAAACGGCGCAACATATTTGCTTTTCTTGCAAAATGTTCTTCCTGAGCTACTGGACGAGCTGTCCTTACAACTGCGCAGCGAAATGTGGTTTATGCATGATGGGTCGCCACATTTCACTATAAATGTTCGTGGATTTCTAAACCAACAGTTTCCAAATCGACGGATAGGTCGTGGAATTAATTGCTCTCAATATTGGCTAGCACGATAACCAGATTTGAATAAATGTGACTTTTTTCGGTGTGGGGCTTTAAAAGAATCTGTGTATTTGACACCAGTTCAAACTGAGGAAGAATTGTGGAGTCGCATCAATAATAAATTGACCATTATTAAAAGTGACATTCAATAACTTAACAGAGTCGACTTTAATTTTCGACGAAGGGTGCAGTTATGTGTGCGAGCAAATGAAAGTCATTTTGAACAATATCTTTGGTGTTTTTATATGTTTTTTTATTTATTAGTTTTTAATAGAGTTTGCTAAATTTCAGATATGGTTGTGTTTAATAAAGTCTTCAAGAGACATAATTTTGTTTTGATCTCAACTCTAAAATCTCACTTTTCTCACAAACGGGTGGTTTGTTGAAAATTGACAAGAGGAGCAAAAGATACAAAATATAATTTTCTATAAAATTGACATACGTTAACTTTTAATTAGGTTAAATACCTACCTAATATTTTTGTCAAATAAGGATGTTGACAAAAGAAAACCATCTACCAAATTTGGTTATTCTATGTTAGGGCACTGCTTCTAATGCCGCTTTTTTATATAAAATTTTTCTGAGACGCCCATGGTTGGTGAGATATTGACCTAGGAAGATTATTTAATAATTACTAGAAAAAGCTGTACTGCAGCAGTGCCCTAACATAGAACAACTAAATTTGGTAGATGGTTGTCTTTTATCAACGTCGTTATTTGACAAAAAGACAAGGTTGTTTTTTTGTAATTTCATCTTACATCAGAACATTGATTTTCCTAAGACCATTCTTTTTACGGATGAAGCTTGCTTTACAACGAGAGGGATTACGAATGTGCACAACTGCCACGAAAATTCGAATGTAAATCCACATGCTACAGTAACCCACCATTTCCAAAGAGAATTTAAAATAAAATGTGTGGGCAGGTATTGTTGGAGGGCATTTGGTTGGGCCGGTTATTTTACCAAACCGCTTAAACGGCGCAGCATATTTGTTTTTCTTGCAAAATGTTCTTCCTGGGCTAGTGGAGGAGCTGCCCTTACAACTGCGTACAGAAATGTGGTTGATACATGATGGGGCGCCACCACATTTCACTACAAATGTTCGTGGATTTTTAAACCAACAGTTTCTGGATCGATGGATAGGTCGTGGAATTTATTGCCCTCAACATAGACCAGCACCATCACCAGACTTGAATAAATGTGACTTTTTTCTCTGCGCCGCTTAAAAATAATCTGTGTATTTGACACCAGTTCAAACTGAGGAAGACTTGTGGAGTCGCATCAATAATAAGTGGATCATTATTAAAAGTGGCGTCCAATTACTTAACAGAGTCGACTTTAATTTTCGACCAAGGGTGCAGTTGTGTGTAAGAGATAATGGAAGTCATTTTGAACAATAACTTAAGTTTTTTTATGGTTTTTTTATTTATTAGTTTTTAATAGCGTTTGTTAAATTTCAGATATGTTAGTGTTTAATAAAGTCTTCAAGGGACATAATTTTGTTTTGATCTCAACTATAAAAATCTCAATTTTCTAAAAAGAGTGGTCAAAAAATTGACAAGAGGAGAAAAAGAAAATTTAATTTGCTATAAAATTGATGGACTTTAACTTTTAATTAGGTAAGGGTTAAAAAAAATCAAATCATTAAAAGGGTGACCCGCCCCTAATTCACCCCCTTTTTGAGTTTATGTCTACTTCAAATTTTTGTCAAATAAGGATGTTAATAAAGGAAAACTATCTACCAAATTTGGTTGTTCTATGTTAGGGCACTGCTCCAATATAGAGATTTCTTGTAATTATTAAAGAATCTTCCGAGGTCAATATCTCACCACCGCCCATGGTTGGTGAGATATTGACCTCGGAAGATGCAGTGCCCTAACATAGAAGAGATAAGATATTGTATGTAAAAGATTGGCATGTTTTGAGGTCCTCTACACGCACACATTCTGTGTCCATTGCATTGTGAATCGCCCTATATATATATATATATATATATATATATATATATATATATATATATATATATATCCAACCAATAACTCAAAAAAATGCTTCATTGATTTGGACCAAATTTAAGAATTATCCTTATTTTGTTAATAGTTTGGATAAGTTCGTTCACCAAATCTTATCGCCCAATTTTTCTTAACAAAAAGTTGAAAATATTTTTTAAAACGCAATATCTTTCAAATTGTTTAAGTAATTTAAACGAAAATCACAACTTAAAAGAACATATATAGACCTGGTTCTGTACCAATTTTCAAGTGTTTTGATCAAAGAAAAATAAAGTTATTCGAAATTAATAATAAAATAATCCTCGACATCACTTCAAATTCTGTAATGCAATATATACAAGGTTCGACAAAGATAGATGACGTTACCCGTACTGCTATGCTATTTAAATAAATCGTAGATAAAATCTAAACAATGGAAGTTTTCAATCATTGCAAGATGTCAAGATGTAGCAATTTCTTACCGGGTTGCGAGATCTTCAGAACTTTCATGTAGTTAAACCTTTCATGTATGAGCACCTCAAATTTTCACAACTTCTGATAATCAAGAATACATTTTATAACACCTAATTTTATCAGTTAGTTAAAAAATACCGTAATCCATAGCTGTATTTAATGCCTACAAAGTTCGAATTACCCATTTCTCATGATTGTCAATTTATCCCTCCAATCCCAATTTACTCTATCTGACAACGTTGTTAGACTGCGTCCGTGCTGGAGCTCAGCTGTCATTTGTCATTATGTGGTAATGTCAATATCAAATTGGAAATTTAGGTTAGTGGAAACAGACTCCATAAACAAAGAAGAAAAAGAAGAAATTGAAAATTTTGCCTCAAATTTAGGTTTTAGACATGATACAATTACTAGAGAGATATGATATGTGGCTACCTATTTTAGCACTGTCGCGCGCATGCGCATGGGGTGAGAATAGTCGCAACATGATAATATTATGCTAATGCTGCGGTACAGTGAGACTGACGTTTCATCACATCTTATAACCTCTTAACAAATTACGAACCTATTGTTTTTATTAGATTTTGTAAAGGCATTTTACTAATTTTTGTGTGCATATAGTTAGTTTGTTGATGAAATCAAGTTTATGATTGTTAACGCGCTCTAAATAACTTCCTTACTTTTCCAGTTTGTCTTCCCATAATGTTAATGTGTTTTTATGTTCAGCTTTCTAGTGTATTTTTATTGAGTATATTTGTTGTTGAGTATATATATATATATATATATATATATATATATATATATATATATATATATATATATATATATATATATATATATATATATATCCTGTTTCTCAATTCGTTTTTTGAGTTTTGTATCCAAATTACTGTATAAATATTTACTTTAGAGATCATGTTTTTGCTTGCCCTTCTTTAACTTATTTTTTACTGTTCCTAATTAAATAAAGTAATTTTTTATAACTTTTAATATAAGGCTAAACCACAAATATATTATTCTTATGAAAATTCACCACCATAACGCGCTTGTTGCTTCTCGAACTTTTTATATTATTCACTCAGAAGTGAACCCCTGAGAGGAAAATAGTAAATATTCACAGAATTCTGCGGTAAGGCCATTTTCTACTTTAAAGTAAGAACCATCTTCTTAAAAGGCACTTGTTAGTTGCTTTTTATATGATTCAACAAACAAAAATAATCCGTTACATTTGGTATTATAAAGGCGGGATTTTACCAGACGATATTACGATTTCCTAATTATTGTAAATACAATTGCCTTCACTAATTTTGTAGTTTGTTATTGGTGAAGGTAAGGTATGTAAGGGGTACGTTTTTTTTCTTCCTTAAAAAGATATTAAATAATAGTTAACGCAACACTTCGCTGACACAAGGTTACAACCCTCTTAGTAAACAATAGAAGTAACCTATTATAATAATAACAATTGACTAAGGGTCACATAATATAATTACATAGCTCAGCAATCAATTACCAGTCGATATATTACTTAGCAGTTGTGTTATCTACTTAAGAGTAATCATGCAAAAGGCAAAAGGTTTATTACTTGTCAGAATGATGACGAAACCTTAATGTACGGGCGTAATGAGTCGGGCGAGCGGGTGCCAAGTGTCCAGTAACAACATCACTAACCTGTAAATAAAAATATACCTGAACACACCATTGCTCATCTAAAGCACAACCTAACATATATACGAGCGCCATTCAATTATTAGTTTATCAATCATTTACCAATTACACGCTCCACTGAGCGACTCGGCATCCATAACTATTTATACTCAAAGCTCCACTGAGCAAGTTAACATTAAGAGCAGATTCCACATAACGCTCCACTGAGCAAGCTAACATTAAGAGCAGATTCGATATAACGCTCCACTGAGCAATTTCAACATTAATAGCAGTTCATACTCAAGGATCCACTGAGCCACATTATACTCTCTCAACAGCGCACATTAGTGCCTCAGAACTGCTTCTCAACAATGTATCTAAATCCTCAACCATTAGTTTCTCAAACAATAATTACTCAAGTAGTTACTCACACGATAGTTGCTCAAATAATAGTTACTCAAACAACAATTATTCAAACATTAGTTACTCAAATAATAGTTTCTAATAGTTTAGCCTGTGTGTTTTGTTGGGCGCTGTACCCGAACACTAGGTCCGTGCCGGCTTCCAGGTGTGCAATGAGGCACAGTTCAATACCTCACCTAGAGTGTTCGTACTGACAGAGTTGACTACCGAGAAGTGCAATGGACACAATGGACTAGCTCAACACTGTGCCCTTCTCCAAGTACCCCAACTCCCCCACTGGGACTGACCGTGCAATGAGACCAACGGGTGAACTGGCCACAGTGTCTCGGACAAGCTACCATATCGACAAATACAACAACGGTTCACACACATGAATACTGAGAAAGTGCAATGGATACAAAGGGCGAACACAGTAATGTGCCCTTCTCCAATATCCACCGCATCGCCACGGGCAGGTGCAATGGATACTGCTGTACCCCCACCATAATGTGACGATGCCACAAAAATCCACCGTGTTGTGGTTACGTAACCTGGGCCTAAACCCAACGCCTCTACCAGTATGACGCCCTACTGGGTGAGCAAACAGCGAAGGTGTCCCTCACACCTTCCAAACTATCATCAGTTTACTTTCAAACAGACTCTACTTTATTTACTCTAAACAAACTGACATAATTCAACTCTTACTTAATTTATGAATATTGACTTAACCTCGTATAAGTAACAAGCCTATTTTAAACTTGGCTAATTCCTAAATTATTTAATAAAGCCCCTTTATTTGAATATGATAATTACTTCTCAATTTACAACTTAGCGTCGTATAAATAATAAACGTAATTTAAACTTAGCTGTTTCTCAAATTATTTCACAACGCCCCTTTATTTGAATATGATGATTACTTCTCAATTTATAACTTAGCCTCGTATAAATAATACACTTAATCTAAACTTAGCTATTTCTCAAATTATCTCATAAGCCCCCTTTATTTGAATATGATAATTACTTCTCAATCTATAACTTATCCTCGTATAAATAATAAACTGACTTTAAACTCTAGCTACGATTTATTTTCATATAAACTAGTTATTCAATGGTCTCCTAAAACCACCGTGAATCATATACTTATTGAAATTGATCCTCAATGTATAACTTAAACAAATAAAAACAGGTACAATAAACGAACAAGCCATGTGCAAGGAGAATTAACTCACCTGAATAAAGGTATATATAACGTGCACTGTAAATTTCACTAATATCGAGCATATTTTCATGCAGCTCAGGTCATGGTTCACGCACAAATGTGGAGGTATGCTCTACTTCAAACTAGTTCTCAAGTTTATAGATAAAGACGGTGTGAATAGTGGGAGGCCCTTGAATCTAAGAGATATAGTATTAAGACGCTATCTGAACTACATTGCAACCCCACAGCATGTGTTTCGTTCCGTAAACAATTTTTAAACGCTCATCGCTTGACACTTTGGATCTAATGGCAATACTCTGACTAGTGAAACGTATTCACCCAAGAACGTGTGTTAAATACGTACAGATTATTTTCAGAATAAAATGACATTATGACCAGGGCTAGAAAATACATTCCTTACAGGTATTATCAGAAGTAAAATTGCTTTCTTTGATTTTGGTGTTTATTATTGACGAAGGTCACGCATTATAACAGGAAATTTCAACGAAACATAGATAATGTAACACGTAACATTTCCATTTGTGACTTTGAGATACGTTGTAGTTTTCTGCTTGAAAGAGAAAATATCACCTACTTTCACTACGTAAATGTTTGGTTCTCGACGGAGAAAACTACTATGACAAAACTCTTAAAGAATTGCCCGTAAGCAGCAAGTTACTAGCATTGTAATAACGACCTTATACAAATTTTAAATAGGACCTAATTTTCGATCCATACTGCCTCAAATTAATCGTTACAGAAAGACAACTTTACATTTTAGTGAATTTTATATTTAAAAAAAACTAATGAGGAGATCCCGACTTTTGAAAAAATTTCTTCAAATGAGCGCAAATTAGGCCCCCTAGAACACATATCCAGATAACTCAAAAAATAATGGACCGATTTTGATTAAATTTGGTGAATACCTTCCTTTTGTAAATGGATGGGTAAGTTCGTTAGCCAGGAAAATCGTAATAAGTTTTCCCGGAAAATTATGTGTTTATTTTCGAAAAAAATATATGTCCGGAAGTAACAAAGTAGGGGCAACCAAATTTGCTACACGGGTTTATACAATTATAGGTAAATTACCTACCAAGTTGGCTCTGTACGTCAAAAGACAAAAAAGTTATAGGCATTTAAAGAAAAATAAATTAGGGTTTTCCTCAAGACGTCAAAGTCGCGATTTAAAACGTCAAAATTGGCAACATTTAGGCAAAGAACTTGAATCTAATACGGGCTATGGAAAGAAAATGTCTCAAGAAGAATGTTTTACAAACCCTGGAGTTTAGTTTCATTGTCCTTCATTTTACTAAAATGTTTCCGGAAAATTCATTTCAAATAGACCCTTTCGCTGATGCTTGGCAGTAGCCTTAGCTATAGAGTTTATCGTTTAATGGTATATAATTTTTGTCGAATTCTCGTTAAAAATCAATAAAGCTCAATATATCCGTTATTATACAAGATATGAAAAAAATGTATACATTAATTATAGGGTGTCTTGAGTTACATCTTAAAAAATATTTCTACAATCACAGGTGGCCCATAAGACGTTGGTCAGACAAATTTTCTTTTTTTTTTTTAAGTCGAACTCGCCTTGTGTTATTGTATTTTTGCATTTTCCATCGAAATATAATGCATGTTTGTAAGAAAAGAAATTCTGGACGCACCAAGTGTGTTACGGTGGCGAATTTTGATCTAATGCTTCATATTTGAGTAGCTCAATTTGCTATTAACCTATAAGGTTGACCAAGAAACGAGTTTTTTCGGGAACACTTTGTTTACTCTCGAAAATTTTTGTGCATTTTCAAACAATAAAGTTATTTTGATGAAACACACATATTTGCTATTAAAAACATTTTTATGAAAATTCACTACCATAAAGCAGTTTCTGCGTCCAGACTTTTTATGTATGTAGAGATTTTGGAATTATTAGGAATTGAGACTAGTGGGCAGTCGATGATTCGGGGTTTTGTCATGACAACCATATATTTTGAAGCTGTGATTGGTTGTATTAAGCCTTGATAACTAACCGGTTGTTAAATGTTTAATCGAGCATTGAGAAACTGAGCATATGTATTTTGATATTAAATAAGTGGGCTTTTAAATGCAGATGATAGAAATATCAGCAAAAAGTTAACTGAACATCATTAATCTTAGATGAAAACGTCTACTAATACATAAATGTAAAAAACGGTTATAGCTAACATCAACCAAGATAGAAATCTTCAAAATTATGGTCAATACAATTAAAATATCGTTAAAACTCCGATACAAATTATTACGCCAATTTCCTAACCACACAACAAATGAATCAAATATAATCATCGACATTGACTATTATAATATGGTAACAAACTATTATTTTCTTAGCCTTTAACTAACAGAATCAGTCATGATAAGAGGCGCCACCACACTTTTAAAACAGCAGTACAATCACTGCTCAAATTTTGAATGTCACATTTGGAGTTCATAGTGGCATTTTCAAGTGTATGATATATTTCTAAGAAAGAACGGTTTGTAAGTTACTCTAATTCTGCAAAATTTTAATATCGTTATAGTCCATGATGTGATTCAATTTAGATACCTGCTCTGCCAGTGCAAATCTATCTGGTCTCAGTCTGATGGACTCAATCCTATGTTGACTCACTCTTCCAGCTACAGATTGAGAGGCCTGACCGATACAAGATAGAGAGCAGATCTTAAAGTTAATCTTAATCTAACCGGAATCTTGTCTTTATTGGTTGTGAAGAGTTTTTATTGGTAAGAACGTTATATTTGGCAACCTTAATGTTTGTAAATTTCTGGAAAAGCTTAACGAGCCTGTGTGTAGTCCACTAATGTAGGGCAGAACTGCAAACCTCGTCGGAGTTGTAGCACTCTCGACCACCTTAGCATGGAGGGAGACACGGAGAAAAAACCACATCTTGGTCAGGTGCAGGTGAAGGGGTGCTGAAAAGCATCTTATTCAAAACGTTGGCGTGATAACCATTACAGTAAACCGACACAGAGCTCCATGTTGGAATGAAGGGTAAGCAACGCCCAGAATACGCTTGTTCATGTCCAATATGACATTGAGTTTCATCACAGCGTCTAGAATTTATTAAAGCTTGACATTTCAGCTGCTGTTTTGGAGCCATTTTTAAGATGTTAAGGAAATATGAAAGGAAATAAGCTCTACGGACTCAATCTGCCTACTTCATAGACTGGTGGATTAAGTTGTTGTAGCTCGATTACGGGGTTTCCATCTGCCTACTCCCCACTGGAAATGTTTCTCAGGTCAGGTCTAGGGTTCAACACGCTGAGACCTAAGAGACGCTCTCCAGTAAGATTTAGGGAGTAGGCAGATTGAGGCCCCATAATCGAGCTACAGCAATCGAACATTATATATATATATATATATATATATATATATATATATATATATATATATATATATATATATATATATATATATATATTGATTTATTTATTAATCTGTAATTTTGTTAAAATCCATTGATCTGAAAACACTAATAAAAAGAATTTACGAGGTTGAACAAAAATACTTAGACCACAAATATAATACTACAGGGTTTTAAAAAAACCCCGAAATATACAGATTTTTGCTACAGTTATTTTTAACCACTAGAAACTAGTCTTTTTGAGGACATACTGACCTAAAATTATGAAACAGTGAGATAGGTACAGAAGCGCCATCTTTACAGCGCCAGCTGTATACCACACCTAAAGCCGAACACGTTATATATTTAATTACATAAAATTATGTACTGGTTACCATTAAAGAGTAATATATCTCCATTGATAATACACATGTTAATCCACGTCCTCTGGAAAACGCTCTTTGCAGAGTTTATCAAGATTAAATTGACTAGTTATCTACAGGTTGTTTTTAATAAGGAAAATTACTTATTCTAGGTAATAAAAATGGAATATACTTATTTTTGTTCACTTTCCAATTGCAAAAAATATTGACTTATTGTGGTTCAAGACTAAGGAACATATATGACTAACTTTGCTGTCAATACATTTCTGTAAATAACCCAGGAGTGTCATTTGTAATTTGTATTTTCATACATGCCTCGTTGGTAGGCGGGTTTACATAGTTCAAGTTAGTAACGTTGGTGCGGTAATATTAATAACCCACACATTTTATTTATATATAAATATAAGTATTTGTTTTGCTTAAATTTATACACAGCAACCAGTCAGTACAACGTTGTTGACGAATACTTTTTAATAGATGCAACGTTTTCAGATTAAAAGTTTAATTTAAGTTTAATTATTGCCAAATCCAAAATTTTGTGACGGGTCTTTGCTGCATCCAGTTTTAACTAAATCCAAAACGATGCATGACTCTCTAGGACTATTTTTATGAGTTTTTTCACATTCTTTGCCTAGAATAATTTAATCCGATATAGAAGGGCGATAAAGTTGGGAGAGGGACTAAAAAAATGATCTAAATAGATTATATTTACTTCAGCCGCTTCATTTACTGGCTGAATAAAAACGTCAGACTAAAAGTGTGGTATTATATCGAAAGATCGAGGTTTGAGAAGGCATCAAAGAATTCTTAAAGCAAAATTTGCTATAAAGAAAAAGGTATTTTTGCAAAACCATGTCTGGCAGCTTTTATCACCAAACTCGATAAAAAAAACTTTGCCTAGAATAGGTGACCAAAAATAAGTTTCTTAATTGATGATGCTTAATAAAGATAGCGACTGCAGATCAATATATAGTAAAGGTGTAAGACATTTTCAATTTGGTAAGTCCAAATATAAGGTTTGCCGAGTTTGAAATTTTAGCCAAAGAGTTTTGGATTCATATCTTTAAATTATATATATATATATATATATATAAAGATTCTGCTCGATACTAATACTAGTCCCTAGGCCACGTTTTTTACTACTGCTTTCCAATCCCCATCCTAACGTTACATAAAAACACGTCCAATAAATAACTTCTTCAAAAGAATAATTCTGCTTGCAACCCAATCAAATTGCAACTCTAAAAATATTCCACTAAAACTTCTATATAAATAAAAAAACACAACTTAATTTTTTAACACTACTACACACAGTCAGAAAATGAACTGCAAAAGCATATGAACAACTGTCAAACGTTATCAGTTAATAAATAATTAAATGTAAATTCGAATATGCTTACGTGGTTGCCTTTGTTGAAATATTTTCTAGATCTAAATTTTTTAGTGCAAGGCGATAACAGGAAACTTCAGCATGTTGATTTCGTGTCAATCAATATCCTAGTCTCCGTAGCTTAAAATAATTTTTAAAATGTGAAATTATTGGAACGAGGAAGGGCGTTTACATTATCTTAACAAACTCCGTCGATACAAGATGACAGAACAGTGGAAAGGTTTCATTTAATAATTAATCGTGTGCTCTGGAAAATGGTTTGCAGCAGTACTAGAAATTTTAATATTTCTTTGCTTATTTCCTTACTAACTAAACATGCATTCTTATGAGTTTATATATTGTAGTCAATCATGAAATTGTACAAATTTGCTTCATTGTATGGTCTTTTAATTTTGGCGGGCTGATTGGTCGGGCTATAAACTTATTTTTTAAATAATCTCACAGCAAGTAATCCCCTGAGCTAAGGTAAAACTTTGGAGGTACCGAATGTGTACGATGCTGCTTCGAACACTGTTACATTACACCCGCCAACTGCGTTCGACCACAGCAGAACAACCCGGAAGCCACTCAGCAGTTCTTCGTGCGTGTTTTGTAACTGTGGAATTATATGATCACTTAACATATGCAGGTATCGTTTACCATTTACATCATTTACGGCTACAGCTAAGGTCCTTCTGTATTTGCTAAAAATGGACATAGGCTAAGATCTGTTGTGAAACCGCGTTAAATATTTTTTGTCATAAAGACCTTCGTGGTTGATTTCTTGAGTGTGTGTGTTTTTCATTGTGGCCAGATTTGACAAACTTGACTATTAAGCCCATATTTTACAGATAAATGTGTCTTATATCTATAAAATTCTAGATAATTTGAGTTCAAGTTTATCTAAGTCAATATTCTCACAGAAAAATTTTAAACGGGATTTGTAGTTTCAAGCAAACAACTTCAGCCGCCTAATCTCTACGCCATTCATAACAACAATATACTAAACCATTTTTCGTTTGCAATTGTATGGTACTACACTCTATATTATTTGAATTTCACGTTTATATGACCTTATTGTAAGAATTTTCTAAATTCTGGTGACTTTATTTGGTCTTTTGTGTCAACAGTGGTCATGACACTTTTGGTTTCTGGGGTTATAATAGAGCCATATTATTAAATCAATTTATTTTTTAGAGTTTGGGTAACTTTTACATTTGACGAATGTTGAATTTTAACTAATGTATTGATTTATTTATTTATAAATTAAGTAATGTAATAACCTGAAAGAACACGTCGCGCAATGGTAACGTCATATTCAAGTGTTGTTGATTTTTCATTTTCTGAAAATATTTTATATACATATGTGTTCAAGGTAATTAACCATTACCATATGGGTAGGGAACCGAAGCGATTTCCATAAATTTTCCTTTTATAAAAAAGATCTGTTCAAAACCTACGTCAATGAGCCAGTGCTAGAAAAATTAAATTATTAATAAGAATGTTCAAGAAAAGGAGACCAAAAACAGCCTTTGAGGCATCTTTGAGAAAACGCAACATAGGGGAGACTGGGGAGCATTGACACATGTTTCCAAATTTATGTCTTGATTACTCAGTGATGATAATTTTAGTAACTTTTCCATGCCTGTGGAGAGTAAATTCTATTACAGATGTATCATCAGCATAAGAATCATATATAATTTGAAACTGAAAAAGGAAATCACTGTGAATGTATCATGTCTACTGTGCTATGGGAGCCACGATATATCACCTGAGGAGAAATGATACAATCTTTCATGGGATCATGTATGGATATTTATTCAGATATAACATACAAACTGAAAGTGAATCCTTGTGGAAATAGGCAGAGTATCGAGTAACGACCAAAATTATTTGTTTCCACCTAATAATAATGCTAACAATGTAAAAGTTACTACTCAATATATATATATATATATATATATATATATATATATATATATATATATATATATATATATATATATATATATATATATATATATATATATATATTGGGTAGTTCTGATATTTATTAAGATTCATTGGGAAACTCAATTTACCACTTATTCTTGCTGTACCACCAGAATATAAGCTGCAGGCAATTTGACCACTTCGTCTCTGTTGACTGTTCCAAAATCTTCAACATCAAGGAATACAAAGAAGAAACCAAGCCCTTTTCTTCGCATGGAGCTAACCGAATATTCATCGTCACCATGATATTCTATAACTCTGGCCATATAATGTTTGATTGTCTTTTTGGTTGCAAATTTGACAAGGATATAGTCATTTGGATTTATAATGCCATTAACAAAGTAATATTCTTCTTCTTCTCCAGCAGCTGAAATTCTATATCACTCACCTCCGAAGAACTAGCTAAATTGCTTGAGAAATCAAACTCCGTATTGTGTCTTCTTTTGTAATTTCCTTAGTCTTGTTCACACATTGATATTTTCCCTATTTGATGCTCAAATTTTTCTTTTCTTTGTCTATCTTGGATGTTGTAGGCTTTCCTAGTTTAGTCACCTTGCATGTCTCAGATATTGTAGTCTTTTTCATTTGCTTAATTTCACCAATCTTATACGTACGTGTCAGTATTTTTGCTTTCATCGGTTACCTTCCTCTCTGCCTCCTACGTGGTGGTGTCTTTGGAAATGGGCGCAATTCTTCTGAAGTTGTCAATACATCATGCTTTGTTGGTTTTCGAGAGAGAGTTTCATACTGATTGCCACATTCTCTCTCTGGACTTTTTAGATCTCTGTCAATTATCTTATGTTCTATGATGTCAATATCAATGTCTTGACTTTCTTCTGGATATTGAGATATTGAGGATGAGGAGGCAGAGGTCTGTCAGTAACGGCAGCTGACAAAAATTCAGCGTCAGAGAAAATGTCAGGATTGAATGGAAATACTTCTGTACGTGAAAATCCTGTTCTTATATTACTTGGAGTGAAAGCTCGCTCATGGGCTTGTCCGATAAGACCAAAAATGTTTTTCAAACCTATTGGTTGCCCTGGATTATTCACAATGAATTAGTCACATTCCTGATTTAAATAGGTTTTAAATGGCTCATATACTGATCGATCTAAAGTCTATGACTTGTATGTGGAGGAATGGTCAAAAGCGTGATGCCATTACGTTTACATAAGTCCAGTCCATTTGGTGACATATGACTGCGGTCATTATCTAATATCAATAGAACTTTATCATCTCTTGGGCACTTGGTGAAGTTTATGAAATGGAGGAGGTACTTCTCAAAGTTTTCCTTAGTCATCCAACCAGATGGATGCGCAGCTGCAATTGTTCCAGGCGAAGTTCCCAAGATCATGTAGTCTTGAACATTTTGTCTCAGAAATATTAGAAATGGTGGAACTGAAATCTCAGCAGCATTTATAGCACAACACACTGTAATTGTCTGGCCCCTCTCAGCAGAAATAGCTTTTGAGATTTGCTTTTGACCTTTCCTTGAAATGATCTGTGGTTTGTGAGCTGTCTGCACCCCTGTTTCATTTACATTATATATGGTGTTTGAAGAAAAATTCTGGCCCTCCATAACTTCACGTAACAATATGACAAATTCAGTTACAGTGTGTTTGTTAAAAGCTGTGGCTCTAGAAAGGCTTGTAGGTTCTGGAGTTCTCAGAGCGAGATACTCATTTCTAGACATGAATCCACGTAGCCAATCATAAGTTGCAGATTTAATGCCATTACATACATTAGGTGTTCTCGAGTTCCTTTTGAAGTCAACCCGTAATTCATATTTGACTTGCTTTAAAATTTGGAACAAAAGATATTTCTTCACCCTTCATCTTTTATTTTATCACGTATCTAACCAGGGTCATTTTATCAATTTCATATTTACCAGCAGTAGTTCTAAGCGGTTTGCCCTGAACAACTTCCATCACAGCTATTCACATTGTTTCTGGATCGACAGGAATCATATTTGTTTTCCTAACCCTACTTGAAATGCATTTCCTGCTGGAAAAAAATATATAAAGTTTGAACTTGACACACTAATGACGCAGCTTTGATACAGTATCAAACCTCCCTGTGCAAAGCGTCTCGAGGCTCCCCATGCCAATACATTCGACCTGCAACCAAATAAACTAGACTGCACATAACCTTTCCTTATCACATGGACTTGCATAGTAAGCCAAATTAACCATATTTTTGTATATATCATTCTGAAAATCGATGTCCTTCACTAGTACGATAAAATACATAAATACTTACCCACAGAAATTTATAAATTCACCTGCAAATATAAGCTTTTCGTCTCAAATACTTCTCTCACGATTCTTAAACGAATTTGAGCCCTGACAACTAAGAAAGAGGCCGAAATATAAACTTTTCGTCTCAAATACTTCTCTCACAATTCTTAGACGAATTTAGGCACTGACAACTAAGAAAAAGTCCGCATAGTGTGTTGCCGGCAATGCCCAACCATATTAGCTTTCAAAACAGCCGATATTTCGAAACTGTATCAGTCCTCCCATAGTATCAAAGCTCCCCAGTTTCCACTACGTAAAAATCAATCAAAGTAAAACATATAAACAAGTGAATCAGATAAAATTCAGAGATTCGTACGTATTATAAACAAAAACATTGTGAAAGTAATGTCCACTGAACCAATAGGTTCACCACGCGCTCACTCTGGAGGGTGGGCGATACAGCTTCAGACACCATAGGTGGAAGTTATAGGTTTCAGAAAAAAATAAATTGTTTAAAAATCAAACAATATTTAAGTCACAAAGACGAGAGCGAAATAAATAGGTAATTCACTTAAAGCTTTTTATCAATATATTTAATTCAAATTAATTGGTTGTGGAAGGGTAACTTCGTTGTTTTGTTATCAATTTCTTCAGTTTACGTTTCTGTTTTTCTTTGGCTTTAATAAACTATAAAGCAGTTTATAATTCAATTAGTTTTATCATGTGAATTATGTGGCGCATTTAAAAGTCGTCTTTAAATCGTAAGCCACTGACGTAGTTAGCAATTCAAAGTAATCATATGCACTGAAAGCCAATTACAATTTTAAATGGAAAAAACTGAGTAAACTAAAATCACGTGTGCGTGAACGAACTGAGAAATCTATTCCGTACTTGAAAACCTTTTTCGCTGTTAGAAGCTTTGATAAATAGTTTTGTTTTACATTATCTTTATCTGAATGTAACAAAAAACAAATGTAACAACTCTAATTTTCGTACGTTATGGTTGTGAATTTTAGTAAATTTCACTATATAAAAATGCTATTTAAGTCTTAGGAATATATTTATTTTAATTAGTTTGTGATTACTGTGGATTTGCTGCTTTAATTATATACATGTACTAAGTCATGGAAAGGTCGAATAACTTTGTTATTTTAAAAATGTATTATGTGACAATAAGTACATATGGCTGTATAGTCACAAACAGTGAATATACAGAGTGTTCCAATTAAAACATCCCACCTTGAAAATATCGAAATAAAAAAAGAAAAAATAACCCGAGACACGTCGACTCTGTGTTCAAGGGGGACAGATCATGGCGTAAGTTTTGTTGTGTTGGAACCTACCCGTTAGGTAGTGGCGTAAAGAACCCTTAAATTTTAAATGGCACCCTATGTTGAGTGACACCTTATTTTAGACCTTTCTCAGTTCTGCTCACGACAACATACGACTTTGTAAATTTTGGTTTGGATATGGTAATAAAATCATCAATTAAAGAATAAGAAAAAAAATCAATGAAAGAATGTTATTCAGTTAAATGTTCAAATTGTTTTTCCTCCACTTCTATACAATAATAAAATCTTTGCTCCACTTCTAAACGAACATTTCGAAGCATTTCGGGTGTTATTTGACGATATACTTTAACAATTCGCCGACGAAGCTCCTCAAGTGAGTTTGGTCGTGTTGCATAAATTCTCGATTTCAAATGTCATCATAGAAAAAAGTCTTAGGGTGTTAAATCTGGCGATCTGGGGGCTACTCAATAGAACCTCTGCGTCCTATCCAGTGATTCGCAAAGTTCTGGTTAAGAAAATCACGCACAGCTGTGGCATAATATGGTGGAGCACCATCCTGCTGAAACCACACATCCTCCTCTGCGAAAGCGTTGTCATTTTACAATACTTCCACAATCGTCGGGTAGATGTGCGTCTTCAATAGATCCATATACATGTTTCCATCAAGATTTCCTGCTAGGAAGAAAGGCCCTATGAGGTGGTCTCCCAGTATGCCACCCAAACATTCAAGTTCCCCCAATGTTGCGTATAGGTTTCACACACAATTGTTGGATCTTCATCGCTCTAAATTATCGCGGCAATTATGGCGGTTGACTTGGTCATCCAGTTGAGTACAAAAAGGTTGAATTTCTTCTGGCACAAAAACTAATTTCTTCACAAAACTGCACGCGGCGATCAGAACTGTTTTCATTAAGTTCCTGTGCCAAATTAATTTTGTATGGGTGATACTTATTACTTTTTAAGATTCGGCGGCAACTAGCTACAGAAATTCCAAAAGTACTTGCAAGTTTCCTGAGACTCAAATTTGGTTTCATTGCGATGTGACCCAGTACAACAACCTGACTACACTCATTACGTACGACCTGCTCACGTTGATGCTTTCTATTTGCAACCGATCCAGTTTCCCAAAATGTATGCATTAAATCCAGGACGTACCGATGCGAAGTGTTTTTCTCAGGATGAAGATAATTAAAAATCTGTGCTGCCTGCCCTGCACAGTTGTGATTCTTGTAGAACTTATTATTTCCACTTTTTCAACAATTGTATAAACGATTTTCACGAATTGGAATTCAATGCACTTTGCGATGATTTTACGGGATATTTACATGTCTGGTTTAAAGTAAAACAGGTAAGAAAGTTGAATTGATAAAGCTTATGAAGAGATAAACAAAAAATCACAGAAGAAAATATTTTTATCCAGAAATTGGTAAAAAAAAAGTTGTCAGATAACGCCCAAAATGCTCCGAAATGTTCGCTCGGAAGTGGAGCAAAGATTTTATAATTGTATGGAAGTGAAGGGAAAACAATTTTAACATTTAATTAAGTAATACTCTTTCATTCATTGGCATTTTGTCTTATTCTTTACTTGATGATTTTATTGCCGTATTCAAACCAAAATTTAAAAAGCCGTATGTTGTCGTGAGCGCAATTGAAAAAGCTTTAAAATGAGGTGTCACTCAACATAGGGTGTCCTTGAAAATTTAAGTGTACTTTACGACCCTGCCTAAGGGGTAGGTTGTTTTGCGTTTATTCCATTAAATTATTGCCTCAATTCATCCATTGGACTTTAAAAGCTATGTACAGGTGCGTAATAGGAATTCTCTTGATTAAGGTCGAAAAAAAGACTAAAATGATACTAAATCACAAAGTGTGACACATCACTGAATTTGGAATAAAAAGGGCTTTCAGGATATGATATCAGAAAATGAGGGCCGTATAAAAAAAAAGAAGTTGATGATCCCGCAAAGACGAAACGTCAGATTAAAAAATTTGCAATGCTACGTTAAAGAAAATAAAAAGTTGATGTGGAGAAGTGTCATCGATATTGGTGTAGGTCCACCATTTAAGCCAGAAAACATTAATATGTAAAATCAAAAAATTCAAATTTTTCACATTAACTCAAAAACTAAAAAAAAAATCGGATATGTCTAACCTCCAATTTGTTGGGCTTTTTAGTTTCAAGTTTATATGTTTTGTGTTTATTCCATTAAACTATTGTCTCAATTCATTCATCTGATTATTATTAAACGCCTAAATGACATAAAGTGTTAATTCATATAGCTAGTTGTTTAGTACTAAAGTTTAAAAGCTATGTACAGGTCCGTCATAGGAATTTTCTTCTTTAAGGTTGAAAAAAAGAGTAAAATGGTACTAAACCACAAAGTGTTACACATCACTGAATTTGAAATAAAAAGGGCTTTCAGAATATGATATCAGAAAACGAGGGCCGTATTTTAAAAAAATAAGGTGATGATGGTCCCGCAAAGACGAATCGGCAGATTAAAAAATTAGCAAGGCTACGTTAAAGAAAATAAAAAGTTGGTGTGGAGAAGTGCCATCGGTATGTTGGGCTTATCAGTGCGTAACTTTTCTCACATGTAACCAAGTCTGTATCTGCTACCGTTTTGCAGATCCCATGGTAGCCCTCCTTATCTTGGAGACACTGTGTATATATATATATATATATATATATATATATATATATATATATATATATATATATATATATATATATATATACACGCACACGCACACTCACACACTCACACTCACACACACACACACACACACACACACACACACACACACACACACACACACACACACACACACATATATATAATATAATTTGTTTGGTGTATTTGTTGTGATTTTTATGTGTTTACGTGGACTGCAGTTTCGAACTGTCCTGGTTCATCATCGGCACGCTACTTAGCGTGCTGATGATGAACCAGGACGGGAAAAGAAAATTCGATTTTGCATCGAAATTTAAAGCTTTTGCAAACCCATCTGATCAATAACTATTCAAATTATGCCACACAATATATGTTACAAGTTCATGACTTCCTTACATTAGCATAATGTACTATTTATTGCTATATATATATATATATATATATATATATATATATATATATATATATATATATATATATATATATATATATATATATATATATATATATATATATATATATATATATATATATATATATATATATATATATATATATATATATATATATATATATATATATATATATATATATATATATACACGAGTAAATTCTTCTAAAAGTAAATTACCAACAAATAAAGAAGTAAATATAAAACAAGTTGGTTTCTGGCAAGTTTTTATAATAAAAGGTTTTTATTCGGCATAAATACACATTCGATTTAAACTACCTAATTTTCAGTTGATTGCGAACCAACTATACCTCTACGAATTTGTTTCTAAAGATCAAAACCCGAAATGCACATTGACCATGACCTTGTTGCAACATGACTGACAACAGACGTTGATGACGCAGCGCATTGTTGCCAGAATACATTTTTTTCATATTATGTGATTAACTAAGTCAAATTATTTACTAATTTACAAATTATTTACTAAATATTAGATTTGCCAGTAAATGGTTTTACAACGTACTTTTAAAACCTGGTACCTCGCAGCCACTTCCACATTAACAATCAAAAATAGTATTTGAAACAATGTTAACTATGGTAACCAAAGGCTACTTCATAAAATCAGCTAATATTATAAATTGAGATAAGTACGTCACTTGTCAATGGATGATAAGGAATGCTCGATCATCATGTGCAGAATGTTTCCCTCTTTTCAAATTAATGAAAATTCCATACGGCCTCAAAAAGTAAAAAAAAAAGGTGAGAATCGTCTGACAATGACACTGTGAAATCTGCCTGACCATTCGATTTGCCGTTTCTTTTTAAGGGGAAAACCCTTTCTGAAAGAAAATAGACGGAAATGACCGAAATATGAAGGATTTAAGAAAATGGCGATTTTTTGTTTTTTACGTGTAACTCCGAAACCGTTCGGAGTTTTCTGCATTTGAAAGTAGGTCTCAACTAACAAATTTCCTGCATATATTTTCTAATTTGAGTGGACAATGAAAAAGTTGTAACCCTGTATATATATATATATATATATATATATATATATATATATATATATATATATATATATATATATATATATATTCGGAAAGATTTCCGCGGTCTTTAATGTGAGATATACTAGGTTCTCGGGTTAAACCGGGTCCACAATTTCTTAAAACTCAGTCCTGACCTTAAAAAAGAAATAATCCCCGCGAAAAATCATCTCGCATCCCTAGAAAACACGGTCTCCCGAAAATCTATAAGCCTAATATTCCCCTTCGCCCCATCATAAGTGCCCACCGTTCACCCACACAAAAACTTGCAAAACATCTAGCCAAAACTCTCCAACCATTAGTCATGCTACATTCTATGTCAAAAACTCCACCCATTTCATTGACCTTCTTCAAAACAACACCATTTCTCAAAACGACATCCTAGTTAGCTTCGATATAGTTTCCTTATTCACTAATATACCTCTTTCTGAAGCTCTTGACATTCTCAAAAATGAACACAATATTTCACACGATACCTTAGCTCTTCTAGAACATTGCACATCTAACACTTATTTCCCTTTTCAAAACAAATTTTACAAACTAGTTCGAGGCGCTACAATGGGTTAAGCACTCTCTCCTGCATTGGTTAACATTTTCATGAAAAGCTTCGAGACACAAGCCCTCAATTCATCCCAACTTAAACCAATCTGTTGGTTAAGATACGTTGACGACATTTTCGCTGTCTGGCCACACGGTAAATTTCTTACCTAAATAACATCAACCCCCAAATCCAGTTCACCATGGAAATAGAAAATATTTTTCTTTGCCTTTCTTAGATGTACGCATCACTAAAAACCCAGTCAGAGGATTTTCTTACACTGTGTACCGAAAACCAACCCACACTAATCGTTATCTTAACGCCCAATCCCACCATCACCCATCGCAACTAAATTCCTTGGTTCGAACACTAGTAACACGATCCCTTAGACTAACGGACAACAACAATAAACAGACAGAATTAATCTTTTTAAGACAGACATTGCTAGAAAACGAATACGACAACAATCACATGCTACGAAACATTAGAAACGCACAACAAACCATTACACCACAACAACAGACAGAGGCACACAACAATACACAGCGTTTTTACCACACATTAAAGGTGTCACCAACAAAATCAGCCCAATTTTTAGAACCCATAATATCGAAACCGTATTCACAACAGAACAAACTGTCAAATCTGATAAAAGCTCCCAAGGATACGATTCCAAACGAATCCCACGGAGTTTACGAAATTCCTTGTTCCGACTGCTCCCGAACTTATGTAGGACAAACAGACGCATCCTCAATAGAATATATGAACACACCCTCGCAGTTAGAAAATCAGACCGCTCCCCGTGCTGGCCATGCATCATATTCATACAGGATACAAAATAGACTTCGATAATCCCAAAACAACAGCACCGGTTTACAACTTCAAAACGAGTATTATCCGCGAAGCAATCGAGATCGAAATACGTCCCGATAGTTTAAATAAGAGATATGATAGTCTTCGCGTTTCAATTACTTGGAACCCTATTATATCTTCATTACAAACACACAAAAAGAAAATAACTTCGATAGACAATTTCATTTCCCCATTATCTGTCTCCGCAAATGCCGGTAATCCTCTTAATCCTTTAAGTACCGTGACCAAAGCCCCTGACTTAATTGACCGTGACCCGACTACTTTCAGTGATAACGAAGCAGGTAGACTGAACGATACATACAATACAAGACTTGCAGCGAACTGCCAGATCTCTCTGAAGCCTAGGGTTGAACACACTGAGACCTTGGATACGATCTCCTGCTAGATTTGGGGAGTAAGCAGATTGAGGCCCCGTAATCAAGCTACAACAACCCAACCCATCTTTGTCCACCGCTTTAAGGAGTAGGCAGATTGAGGCCTTAGAGTGTCTTTACATATTTCCTTTACCTCTTGAAAATGGCTCCAAAACAGGAGCCGAAACGTCGAGTTTTAATAAATACTTCAACCCGAGAAGAACCAAGTATATCCCATACATAACTATATATATATATATATATATATATATATATATATATATATATATATATATATATATATATATACATATATATATATATATATATCACACCGATAACTCAAAAAATAATGCACCGATTTTGATAAAATTTGGTAGGTGCCTTCCTTCTGCAAGTGACTTAGATAAGTTCGTTAGCCAGAAAAATCTTACCAGTTCTTCCTGGAAAATTTTGGGTTTTCTTTCGAAAAACTTTTGTATCTCCGAAAATAACAAGGCTGTGGCAACCAAATTTGGTATTTAGGTTTATACTATTAAACTTACCCTACGTGTCAAAATTCAGATCTCTTAGTTGAAAGGAAAAAAAATATAGGCATTAAAATTTTTGATTGAATGCCACAGATGACCAGAGAACTGCACAAAACAAAAATATTTTGTGTGTATAACAAGATGATATTACTGTATATTACAAAGATTAGGTTTTCTTGACGCGAAAAGGCTAGCACATAACAGAACAATTACTTTGAAAATTTTATAGTTTTTCTTCTTAAAATGTCAAAGTCGCAATTAAAACCTCAAAATTTGCAACTTTTAAACGGAAAAATTAAAACAAATACGGGCTATGTAAAACAAATGTCATAATAAATGTGTTTTACAAAGCCTTAAGTTACAGCTTCAATCATCATTGTCCTTCATTTTATTAAAATATTTGCAGAAAATTTATTTCAAATAGACCCATTCTCTGATGATTTGGTAGTAGTTTCAGTTATAGAGTTTGTGGTTTAATAGTCTATTAACACTTTTTCGCGAATTTTCGTAGAAAAAAATCGTTATTGAGAGAACCGCGAGTTAAAATTTTTAAAACATTTCTTCAAAAGGGTGCAAACTAGGCGCCTTCGGTATCTATTTCAGTTTTTACATATATTTTACATTTTTTTTAATATTTTAGATATATACAGGGTGGTGCATTTTTACTGTAAGGCTCAATATATTGGTTATTATACAAGATACAGGAAAATATTATAAAAGTTATTTATAGGGTGTTTTGAGCTGCATCTTATAAAATTATGTTGACAGTCACAGCGTGGCCCATAAGTCGTTGGTGATACAGGTTTTCTTTTTTCTTTTAATGGAACAGCCCATTTATTGTAGCTTTATTGCTTTTCCCATCCAATTTTAATGCATGCTTGTAACGAGAAAACATTTACATCGCCCATCGTTTTCGAGTTATTTCAATTGTTTTTCAACTTTTTACACTTTGGATCATATCAAAAATTGTGATACGGCGCTTTTACCAATGGAAATCGGAGTCCCTTGAAAATGGCGCATTTAGGGAGGTTTTCATTTATATTTACCAATAGATAGGAGAGTCTCATGAAAGTGACGTATTCGGAGAGGTTTTCCTTTATATAATTTCTCGAAAAAATCGAGATTCCGCATACAGAGCGCTCTCAAATAGTGACTGAATTTGGAAAAAATTCGAACTGCCGTAACTAAATGTTTTCAAATTGAGCAACTCCCTATACCTACAGACTCTAGTTTTGGAAATATTTTTTTGCATTTTCATATTTTTTAAACTTAGTTACAAATTAGTTTTATAATTTGAATGTTATATATTCTTTAGGCAATTTTTTTGTAAAAAAAAAAACAAATAGTAATTTTTGTTTCTGTAGAAATCATTGTTTGTAAGATTTTTGTGACATTTTGGTAATAAATGTTTAATAAGTTATTGTAATTTTTTTCTTCGGATTTTCGTGAAAATTTTTTTGCAAATTTTCATGTACTTACATTTTTTTGGAAGTTCCGTCGGAGAGCTTTTTGTGAATAATTATATCTTGCTAGGGAGTAAATAGCTTAAACAGGTTCGTTGGCCAGAAAAATCTGACCAGTTTTTTGGGGAACATCTTCAGTTTATTTTCGGAAAATGTTTGTACTTTTACAAACAATAAAGAACCTCGGTGGTTTAGGAGTAAGAACGTGTGCCTCTGAACCGAAGGGTACTGGGTTCTATCCCAGGGTGCTCATTTCACTTTTTCAGTACAAACTGTAACATTAACATCAACCGAGGTTCTGGCATTGGATTCGAGCAAGTTGAATGTCTGCACGTTCCGCCCTTCGGAGGGGGCGTAAAGCCGTCGGCCCCGTGTCCATGCGATGTTGGGCACGTTAAAGATCCCTACCCTCCTTACAGAAAGGCAGGGGTTCGGCAACATTTCCAAGATAGTGAGATGAAACTGCTCCCTGGCGTCGGTGATTGGCCATAGTTGCGGAAATAGGCCGACGTTAAAGAAACAAAACACAAACAACAAACAATTCAAACAATAAAGTTATTTTGATGAAACATGGTACATTGTTTTTGCTATATAGGTTATACCGCTAACCAAATTTGATGCCTGTTTTCATTAAAAAAAGACATATTTGCTGTTAAAAACTTTTTTATGAAAATTCACTACTATAACGCACTTTCTGCGCCCAGACTTTTAATAAAAGTAAATCTTGCTGTTGGAACAATCATGTTTTCTATGTTATTTATGAAATAGGAATCTATTAAAAAGTTTAACTCAATTATACGTCACTAAGAAATTTATATTATGATATGTATTAATGTAATGCATAGATATAAGAAATAAAAATTTAGAAACACAAGTGAAGACTATAAAATTATGTTATGCTTACGGTTTTAAAGCTACAATTAAGTGTCCAGAATTGTTCCAATAAAGATTATGAAATTATAAAAACTATTTGGCAGCAATGTCCCACAGAAATCCTTTGTATGAAACAAATAAATTCCACAATTAATTTTTTGCAAGCTTGCAAATTGAGTTATCCTAGGTCATAGGCGTCTAGTCACTGTTTAGTAAAGAGTACAGATAAACCAAACACAGTTGGCCTTGGATGAAAGTGACTGTGTTGTAAGAGGCCCCAAAAGGTGTTTTTTAATGCTTTAAATTAAATGAAGGAGACACTACCAGGTATAAGATTTTCCTGTGGATATTATATTTGAATAATGAAGTGCACTTTGTATACACTAATTTAATAAACAAGGAATGTGTATTATTTTCGTCGCAAATAAAATCTTGGCTATTCTCTTTTGATAGGATACCTTAAATGTTTCACTATTAACTTTAATTTATAAACGAATAATACAAATAAAAAGCTATATGATAATAATCATAGGGTTTTCTTTTTCATGTATTTGTCCTGGACATACATTCTAATAAGTTTTAAGTATCATCAATATCATTATGTATTTTTTGCATTATTGGATCATCTGACTTTAAAATATTTACAGTGGGGTTATTACGGTACTGCATCTTTGGTCGGTAAGAATGCGATGAAAATTTTAGTGATCCTTCTGGTACAATATTTAATTTTAATCATATGACATATATTACTATAGTTTACGTTAGCTCATTTTTATGAAAATTCCTAGCCTTTATTTGAATTAAATGATTGTAATTATCGTAAGCTATTGAAACTGTTCCATAAGAAATACAAACGTAGAGACTTTTGCTCTGGCTTCGCAATAGATTCATGTCTTCCCTACAACCGGTTTTGCCTTAGCAGTATCGCCAGGCAAATGAAAATTGAGAATATTTTTACGCACCCCTGACAGCTATAAATAACAGTTGGTTGCTACCATCTGATATTTTGATCCAAATTTTCTTGAAAGATAGATTGACAAATAGTTAACGTCAGAATATTTGTGTTCAAAAGCAAATTAAGTTTTTAGCTGTATATTTAAAGTGTTTCGTAAGTTCGTCTCAGGTAGATAAAAAGAAGGCCTGGAAAATATAAGTGCTAAACTAGGCATGTAGGAGAGCAAAGTGTGGTTGAAATTATAAAAGTAACAGTTGAACGAAATGGTTTGGCAGCTCTATTTGAAAAACAAGAATTTAAATTGTGTTTTATTTACAAGCACAAGCTTTATCAGCTTATTTGTGAGACAAGTTGTGAAATTATTATAATAAATATACTACTACTACTACTACTACGTTATGGAAATGACGTGATATATGCCAGTATTTAACATGAAAAATGACATCCAATCTTAACGATGATAACCTTAACAACACTCATAATAATAAAGGGACTAAATAATATTAACAGAAAAGAGTATTATATAACAAAACTCTCAGATAAATACATAACCTTATTATGATTTTTTTAAATACGGTGAGGTGTATTCTGGTTAACATTTTAAAAATGTAATAAAAAATAATAATTTCTGATGAAGGTGAATGTACCAAATTAGTTACTCATTTAAAAGAAGGTAGTTATCGTACATGTGCTTTTGTAATCTCCAAAGCTTCGACAAATTCAATGTTTTGTTTGTCAGTTCAAAAACGTAGTAGTTCTATGCGATTACTTATGGTGAGCCTATGTTGAGTTTCCATAATATGTTTTGCAAACGGGTCTTTGTCGAAGTGTATATTTATAAATAAGGTATTATGTTCTTTTTATTGCATATTGAAGCTTATAGAATATATACAAGCTCATTTATTAATTCCGGCTTTTTAGGGTGTATGATTTGCATTACAAAGATATTTACAAAACTATTTAGATTAAATTGTCCTAATGGAGTCCTGCCTTTGCATAAAAGAGATTTATCACAGTGTACACTGATAACGAATCAAGTAGACGAAACGGTTCATACAATGCAACACTTGCAGCGAACTGACAGATCTCTCCCAGGCCTAGGGTTGAACACACTGAGACCTTAGAGACGATATCCGGCGAGATTTGGGGAGTAGGCAGATTGAGGCCCCGAAATCGGGCTACAACAACCCAACCCACCTTTATCCACCGCTCTAAGGAGTAGGCAGAATGAGGCCTTAGAGTTCATGTCCTTACATATTTCCTTTACCTCTTGAAAATGGCTCCAAAACAGGAGCCGAAACGTCGAGTTTCAATAAACTCTGGACCCGGTTCAACCCGAGAACCAAGTATGTCTCACATTAAAGACCGCAGAAATCTCTCCGAACATGTATATATATATATATATATATATATATATATATATATATATATATATATATATATATATATATATATAATAAGCACTGTAGGAATAAAAAATGAACAAAAAATCACTCGTTCAGTATCTGGATTATTATGAATAAGTACTCTGAATTTTGTACCAAATGACTTCCCGAACTCTAATTAATGAATGGTGGAAACACCAAAACCCCAACAGGTATGCATTATTTCAAGGGTTAAGGGTTAAGGTTTACGGGTTGGGTACGACTGCCACTCAACCCTTTACCTAAACCAGTTAAACAATTTTATTGTGTTTTTTTGAAGACAAAGTGCTTATCAACAGACATTAAAAAATATAACAAATAAACTCGTCAAAATGTCTCCAAAACAAGAGCCGAAACGTCGAATTTCAACAAATTCTGGACGCAGTTCAACCCAAGAACCAACCCACTTATGCAGTGGAGGATTTGCAGTCTTGGCCGCCCTAGGCCCCAGGCCATGTAGTAAGTACCAGCCGCGCCTTTCTCAGCACCCATCATATAGACTACATAAGGAATTTATTTTATTGCCATTTTTTGTCGAAATCAATTCAGAAATTTAGTTAACTATAACAGCTGCTAGTTTGTAGTATTTTTCGAGGTTTCAGGGATAATTGCACATTTAAATAAAAAAAAATTAAAACCGTTTTAGGTTTATTTATTTAACTACAGGTTTATTCTCATACAAGATAAGATATAATAAGTGTTTTACAATGTGTTACAAAACTCGTCTGCACTTAAGCGCAGCAAAATCATTAATTAAATCTTCGCAATCCAATTTCCTTAAAAAAATCAGTTTCTATGTCAAGCAAAGCAAGATCGTTTAACCTTTGCTCCGTCATCGTTGCGCGTAAATAATTTTTAACGTCGCAAACAAGAAAACGATCGTTCTCCAGAACGGTTAATGGCGGGAGAACAGACACATACGAAGAGCAATATCCACGTTTGGGTAAATGGTTTGAAGACCTTCAGTTCGTAACCATTTCAACAAACTGACAGCACTGTTCCGATCCTTATTTTTTATACTGCAGTGAGCACGAAAATGAAGACATTCTTCTGAAAAATTGTCTTCTAAGTCAGTAGAATAAACCATTTGCAATGCTTACGCCTTTTCTTCGACTTTTGACGCGCTTAGATTCGTCAGGTTAGTAACAAAATTAAATTTATTGTAAAGTAATTTATAAGCATCCCGTCGTTTTTTGAGCTATTCTGACAATGTATCAATTATTACCAAAAAAGTAGTGATTCGCGACAATTCTTTTGTTGCATCTCTTCACCTGTATTAGTCTCGCCAGGAAGTACTTACGCTTTCGATTGCGTCGAAAATCTCTTTCATATTCCCGTATAAAGGACAGGTTTTTGTCTTTGTTTTCGAAATCATCGAAGTTATCTCGTGTTTCGCCAAAAAATGTATTAGTACCTCATAGAGTTCTGCGACAATGGTAATGTCAATTTCTACACTACACTCCACAAGTTTTCTACTTGTGGCGTTAATGCGATCCAGTAAATATCCCCCAAAAACAGTCATGACGGCCGTTCCGAGACGTTCCATTTTGAATACCTCTTGCTTCGCATATAGCGCCTCTCTTCTGTTGTGTGTCATTTTTGATGGAGACTGGCGCATTATGGATTTCATTCCACGATTCCGGCAAACTTTTGCATGCGTCTGCACGAGCTGACCAACGAATCATTGATATACTTTTGACGGTGAAATGGGCTTGAAGGAGTTCCCAACGCTGAGTTGACGCTGCAAAGAAATTGTACAACTCTTGGAGTAAGGAAAAGAACGAACAATCCTCTTCGCTGCTTTCAGCTGCACATTCACCTACTAAATTGCGGAGTGTGCTGAACAGGGAACGTACTTGGCAAGGGGAGATATTTCCTATATTTTAGCTTGTAGGCCGTTGTTTATGCCTGACATGTTAGCTGCGTTGTCATAAGATTGACCTCGGCAGTTTGAAATGTCAATGCCCAATTCAGTTAAAGTTGAGGTAACAGCATATGTCAGTTGTTGTGATTTATGGCCTGTGTTTGGAATGAACTTGAGGAAACCATCTACAGGTAATCCATTAGGCAGGACATATCTGATTACATAAGTGAGCTGGGCTACGTGAGATATATCCGACGACGAGTCAATGATCAGAGAAAAATATTTCGCTGTTAATATTTCCGTTAAAATTGTCTTCAAAACTTTGTTGCCCATAAGCCGAATGAATTCTTCGCATGTTGTTGAAGAGAGATAACTCGTATATCCTGAGCCTGGATTCCCATAACGTGTAATGTGTTTGGATAAGAACGGATCGAACTCAGCGATAAGCTCTAAGGATATCTAATAATTTCCATTGTTAAATGAACCAAATTTCTCGTCGTGTACTCTGAAAGTCAAACCACGTGATGCAAGCGCTTTTACACATGCAACTACTCTTTTTAGAATGTTTTTCCAGTAATTTATTTCTTCATCTAATTGCATTGTTAATGCGTGGTCAATGCGACCTAACGCGTTGCTTCGTTTGTTCATATCCAGGACAGATAATTTGTGAGTAGGCGAATTCTCATGAGTTGATACGCGATAATAGGATTTTTTCCAATCATTGAAACATTAATTTTTGTCGAATTGACTCTCCCCGCCATTAAAAAGAAGACAAGGTCCACAAAAAACACATCCAGTACTTTCGGAATAAATTAACCACTTTCGCGAAACTTTTTCGCCATTTAGAAGCTGACGTTCGAATAAATGTTTAGACAACTGTGGCGCCTTATTTTTGTAAATTCGCTCACCTTGGAAAATCATTTTGGATGTTTTGATTGGCTCCGTTCTTACAAATGTATTCACGCGACTTAAAGGTTGGTTCGTATTTCTGTTAGTTCGTTGCACTGTCCTAGTTTTCGATCCGACTTCGTATTATTTCATAAACAATCTGCCTTAGTTCTTTCTGTTAAGCATGGTACTCTTGTGGTAGTTCTGATAATTTTGAAAATTATAGTGTTCGTAAAAGTTAGTCTTTTAATTCGTAAAAGTTCTTCGTGATTTTTACGGTGTCGTGGGTGTGTGTTTTAACTGTAAAATAGTTTTTGTTTATGGCTGTTTTTAATAAATAAGTTTTTTTCGTAGCACGTCGTTTATTTGTTTATCTACTTCAGTTTGTCCGTATTGATATATTGTATGTTGTTTTTGCTGTATAATTATGTCTTGGTCTTCTGTTAAAAGATTTATTAGTACGTGTTTTTCGTCGTCATTTAAATAATTCGTTTTTATTTGGTTAGTTGTGTTATTTGTTTTTATTTTGGGTTTACAATTGACCTTTGTTTTATTTGACTTTACTGTCTATTTTGGTGTATCGTTTTATGGCTTTATTCTGTTGGTTCATCTGAAAAATGTTCACGAATAAATAATGGTCACTAAGTGAATCATTATTTAAATCTTTAGCTATCTGTGTAATATATTGCACAATTACTTATTATAAAATTTATTGATAGTATAACAATAAAAAAATTCTTCCTATCAATAACATTACGTTAACATTGATATTTGTATTAAATTTGGTTATTTTGATTAACGATTATTTTATGATTTTTAGATAAGATGGTTTTTCTTGATTTTTTATATTAATAAATTATCATTTTATCTGTCATTGTTCTAATCAGTTATGTATTGATTTTTATGTTATAATAATTTTTCTTCTTTCTTTAGCGTCGACCTATTTCCGCGACTATGGCCAATCACCGACGCTAGGGAGCAGTTTCACCTCACTATCCTGGAACTTTTGCCGAACCCCTGCCTTTCTGTAAGGAGAGTAGGGATCTTTAACGTGCCCAACATCGCATGGACACGGGACCGACGGCTTTACGCCCCTTCCGAAGGACGGAACGTGCAGACATTCAACTTGCTCAAATCCAATGCCAGAACCTCGGTTGATGTTAATGTTACAGTTTGTACTGAAAAAGTGAAAGGCGTATCCTGGGATCGAACCCAGTACCCTTCGGTTCAGAGGCACACGTTCTTACCTCTGAACCACCGAGGTTCTATAATGAAATTTCGGTATGTTATTTACTTGTTATAATTATGGTGGTTCAGTTCTTTGTCTTATTAGTCAGTCTTTTACGTCATGTTTCGTTTGTCGATTATCCGAATATCTAGGTTCGATTTAGCCAGGTGATATAATCGGACTGTTTGTCTAATCTATTTAGTTGGAACGAGTGATTTTTTTCGTTGTTGCAATATTGGCAAGCTCTAATAAAAGCTTTGATTTTTTGTTTCATTTTTGGAAAAAGGAATTTGGTTTTCATTCTTGAATATCTTTTTTCTGCGTTCCTGTGATTTATTTTGCTTTCGTGAAATAATACGATTGTTTGGTTAATTTCATTGTCGTTTATATTTATGATTTTCTCTTGCTTATTTACATTGTTTAATTGTGATTGATTTTCAATCTTTACGGGATTTACTTCCGACTTGTAAACCTTATTGATTGAGAAATGTTTTTCGTTATTGATGTCTGATCTTTTTATTTGTGAAACTGGCTGTTTATCTATTTGCCTATGGTTATCATGTACCTTAATTAAATTATTATTTAACTTAGCATTTTGTGTGGTCCCTGTATAACTTATTTTGCTCGGGATAACGGTATAATCACAATGTGGTTCTGTAACAGGCATAAACTCTTCAAGTTTAGCTGGTTTGTTGATATTATTATTTCGTTCCTTGCACATTGAGTATACATACCTCATTATACTGTCTGCATTACTAGTTTCTTGTTGAGGCTTATGCATTTGATCTGAGTTAACACAGTTCATTTGTTGACTTTGACCCACTGGTTTTTTACAATCTGCTGACCTGCGCTCTGTTCTCAAGTTCAGCCTACTTATATCATCACTCATACCTTCATTAAAATTATAATTACTTCTACCATTACTACCCTGTGCATTGTTTCGTTTTTTATTGCCTTGGCTAACGGACTGATTTATTCTTAATTTGATAAGCCATGTGCGTTGGCGTTAGTACCTTTACTGTTTTCGAAATTCCTACTACTATTACTATTTCTAATTGTGCTATTTATATGAAAGTTTAAGTGATTCATATTTACTATCTCTTGTCCCTCGACTGACTGGCTATTTGAAAATTTTGCTGGCTTTTTATTATATTGCTCTGACATATCTAATTCGTGATTCGTTGTATTGTAATTTGGTTCGTCACTGTAAAAATCTGTATTGAAATTTGTTTCGTCGCTATAAAAATTTGATAATGGTAATTCCTAATTTATTTCATTATAATTTGTCTCGTCGTTGTAAAGGTCGGTATGGTGCAATTGTTCGTTACGTACTGGGGTTAAATTATTTCTAAATTGTGTTGAATTTTGTCTGTGTAACCTCGAATTAGCAACACTTATATCCATGGGCTCTGGATATTGTCTGTTATTAGGGTTATTTGAATTGTAATTTGGGCGTCTGAATTGATTTGATTGGGTTTTTGTCTGGGTATTTGTGTGAACACGGTTCTGGTTTGATTATTGCCCTGATTGTTGTTTTGATTATACGACTTAAAGTTTGGCTGGAAAGGCCTCTGAAATTGCAATTACTGAACTGTGGCGTTTGTTGCCTTTGATAAATGGCCTCTGTCCTGTGTCATGCAGTGGCGTGTTGTCGTGTTGTCCATGGAAGCTAGGAAAGCACAGCTTCCCTAAGCAAAATGAGAAAAAAATATTACATTTACTCTTAAATTTCTTGTTTTATATTTCCTAATTCACATGGCGCCCGGCGCCCCTGATTTCACTTAAATACGTTTACTAGGCATGGGCAATAACCAGCGTGTCTGAATGGTCCGAACTCTACCGAAATGGATAACTGCTGGAAGCTGTTGACCGCAAGCTTACACCGACAGTTGATTGTTACATATCGATTCCTATAACCATAGCGTGTTTTGGTTCTTGGATGTGTTAAGTTTGTTTATTGTTTCAAGACTTAGGGTTGCCTTTAATTGGTATAATTTTTATACAAGTGTACTTTAGATATGGTGAAGTAAATAGTGTCACGGCCACTTGGGATGGCCGGGGGTTAATACGAGTTTCCCTAACCTGGGGAATTTCGGGATGACTTCCGGGACACGGCTTTCCTACGGGATCATGCTCGGACGCCAGCGTCTATGGAGTTGGTCAGGGAGTAGACGCGCTCCCTCTGGATGCTCCCCTTCTCCCAGTCACTGTCAACGGATACACTAGCCCAGGGTAGTTTCTAGTGGAGACAGGGTCCTCCTAAGTCAAGACAAAGTCCCCGGGACTTCTGGTTATGATCTTTATTAAATAACTGGAGTCAAATAGTATTTGGGTGGATATTCTGGGAGAATAAATGAAATATGGAGTAAATTAAAATAAAATTCTATTCACTAATTATATACATAAGGAAATAACGGGATCCTGTTACCAGGAAGCGTAGCAATTATGGGCGGCCAGAGGCAGAGGTGATTATTGGGCTTTAAATTAAGGTTACGCGCGGATTGCACGGGAACGTTAAAGCGGCAACGTTTAAGCGGTGCAGGGTGGTGGCAGGATAGTGATTAATAGCGGGTGTACCCAGGCGGGCATGCAACTTACAGGGTGCGTCGAACACCACATCAAGCTTTGTATGGCACCAGCAAGTATTATCTACGGCCCATCATTCACACGTTCTCGCTCGCACGCTCGGGAAACCTCGTTCGGTGCAGAAGAAGACCACCCCCGTTCTCGGATTTACGCCCCTCATGAACGGGGCCGCGGACGGCCCGGGACGCCAGGCGCCGCCTAGCTATTTCAATCCGGACCAGCGCAGTCGCTGCTCTATCCGAATCTACTCCAGCCAATGCAGCTCCCAACCCCCAGAGCAGCCCGCCAGCGGAGACAGGGAAGAAACGGTCCCCTCTAAGGTTCCCAGTGTTATTGCGGGGCGTCCCACATTTCGACCACGGGTAATAGAATCAGGCTTTCACTATCCAACTGCCCACTCTCCGTCGGCGTTCTGTCCGGTCACACTTCTTTTCTAAAATCGCCGCCGCCTAATTGTCCCCTCTACTAATTATTCCGTTCGACATGCCGGATTTCGTATTTTCCTCCACGGAAAATGTTGGAAAATATTCCAACCTTCGCAAATCGTTCGTATATTACTCCACGGAAAATGTTGGAAAATATTCCAACCTTTATGGTGTAACATAATGCACTGGTTATGATGGTAAATTAGGCCGGGTAATCTATCCAGGATTAGTTACTTCGTGACAAGGGAAGGCTAACGCCAAGCAAGTAGGTCACAATGGGCCCTTTTTGCCAACCCCATAAACCCAGCAACCATGCTCTACTCCTCCTCGGTTCCGTCGCCAAACCGCCTCGACCTCGAAATGCAGGCCGTGACGTCTTCAATTTGACGGTACTTACCTGATTCCTCTGCAGGGTCCTCGAACCGAACAATTCAACTCGAAGACTCCCAAAAGCCTCGCATTCACACAGGTAGTGGTAAGACGTTTCTTCATCCTCGCGGCATTCTTGGCAAATGGGATCCCTCTCTACGCCTATCAATGTGGTAACCAGAAAGCTTTATCTCTGTCCTGCTTCTCCATGGCTTCCTCAGTCCACTTGTCTAAGGCGACAGAGACCGTCTTCGTACTTATGCCTATCGCAGGCTCCGGGCCACAGAACGGCCGCCGGCAACCAAGCCTTGCAAGATTATTCGCTACCTCATTCCCCGCTATGCCACAGTGTCCCGGAACCCACACAAGTTGCACCTCCTTTGTCCTGGATAGTCCTTTGAGGGCGTCAGCGCAGTCCTGAACCAGTGTTGACCTGATTCTGACCGCGCAGACTGCCCGGAGGACCGCCTAGCTATCCGAGCATATGTATACACATTTCTCGGGGCTCTTCCCCACATACTGTCTATTCGCCACAGACAGGATAGCGTACACCTCTGTTTCGAATGCCTTGGTATATGCGCCCAGAGCATAATTGTCGCGCACCCCCAGGCATTCGATGTATATTCCTACCCCGGAGGATTGTTGATACTCCAGCCGCGATCCGCCGGTAAAAGAGACCAGGCGTGCGGGCTGGAATGCAACCTCATTTTCCCTCCACTGATCCCTACTGGGGATCCTGAGGGTATATGGCCTAGTCAACCTAATATCGTCCTCGGCATTCCGCACCTTGATGGCGGAAATCGGAATTTCCTTTTCCACCTCCTTGGCGACTCTTGAATGACCTATTACTGCTTCCTCTCCGCACCAGTTTCCAGAGTCTCGCATTCTAAGATGCGACGCCATAGCCTCCCCTCTGATACAGATGGGAAGCGGTGGCAGCATCAACAAGACCTCTAGCGCGGCTGAGGGTGTCGTCCTCATAGCGCCAGTGATACCCAGGATTGCCAGCCTTTGGAGTTTGGCCAGCTTCCTGGTAGTAGTTTGGTTCACACCACACCACCAGACCAACGCCCCATAGAGGATCCTCGGCCTGACGATCGCAGTCAGGTCAGGTCAGGTCAGGTCAGGTCAATAAAATCCAATGAAGGATCCGAGGATTAAATCCCCAGGTCTTCCCTATCACACGACGCAGCTGCCAGAGGGTCGCTACTCCCTTCCTCACTATTCGTTATATTTGCGACCCCCATGTTAGTTTGGAGTCCAGGACCACCCCCAGATATTTGACCTCCCGCACTAAAGCTAAAGGTTTTCCAAGCATCACGGACGCCCTGAACCCCTCCACATTCCTCTTCTTGGTGAATAGGATCATCTCCGTCTTCGCCGGGTTTACGGAGAGTCCCAGCTCACCACACCACCTTTCAATTATGCTACAGGCAGCTTGCATCAACTCACAGACGATGCTGCGGAATTTGCCGGTGACTAGGACCAGCCCATCATCATCGTACGCCTGGGCGTAGAAGCCATCCTCGGAGAGCCGCTCCAAGAGGCCGTCCATGACCAGACACCATAGATGAGGCGAAAGGCAGCTGGCGTGAGGACAGCCGCCTGTCACCCCGACGTCCAGCCCCCGGCCCCTCAAGGTCAGCGAGACTCTCCTGCCCTCCAACATGCTCGCCACCCAGATTATTAGGGACCTCGGCGATCCCCTGTCCTGTAGGGTGGCACAGACCGTATCCGTCCTTGCCCAATCAAAGGCTTCCTCCACATCGAAGAACACAGCTAATGTGCTCTCCCCGTAGTGTAGGGCCCTTTCCACTTTTCGCGTCACAGCCTGGAGCGCCGTCTCCGTCGATTTCCCCCGCTGGTACGGGTGCTGACTTTTATGGAAGGGATGATCCCTGAGGATCCCTCCCAACATAAACCTATCTACTATCTTTTCCAATGCCTTAAGCAGGATGGATGTAAGGCTGATTAGCCTGTACGCCTTGGCCAACGTGTAGTCCTCCCTTCCCGGTTTGGGAATGAAGACCCCCCCCTAATCCGGCGCCAGGCCTTTGGGACATAGCCCGACGCCAGACTGGCCCGGAAAACCTCACTTGTGTTGGGAAGCAGTATATCCAGGCCCCTCTGGAGCAGGGCCAGAAAAATCCCAAAATCTGGTGCTGGTCCAGCTTCCGTCCGGTTTCCTTAAGGATCCTACAGTACTGCCTAACTCATGTTTAAGTACCCTTACCAGCCTGGCTGCGTCCGGCAGGGAATTGACCTTCTAGGGCCTCGACCTGATTATCTAATGCCTCTATCGAGTGTCCTCTCCCCTCTGGGCCCCTTGGCGACTCACCGAGGCCTATTACGTAGGCAACCCAGTCGGTCTTCCTTGGATTTCTCCTGGGGGGAGGACCCTCACGGTCCACATCCAATTCAAAGCTGATCATACGATGATTAGACATTGATATGTGTTCCGTCACCCTCCAGCTAGATATATCCTCCGTTATTCCTCTGCTCGCTTACGTGATGTCGATCACCTCCTACCGAATACGATCGACAAACGACGGAGCTGTACATCTATTTAATATCTCTAGGTTCGTTGTAGCCAAATACTCTAGTAGAGCCTCACCGCGTGGGTTAGTATTTGTGCTGCCCCACAATCTATGGTGAGAATTGGCATCACAGCCTATAATCAGTTGTAACCCATGCTCCCTCGCGAAATCGATGATACTCACCAATTCCTCCGTCGCAGGCAGCCCCCGCCGATCGTAGGCAACATAAAGGCTGCACATAATAACCTTAAGTCTAATATTACTTACTTTATACTCTAGGACAGCTGCTGTGGCGTCCCTGGACCCGAGCTGCGGCACCAACATCATGTCTATATCCCTAGACGCCAGTATGTATGTCCTAGGTTGTTCTTCCTCTGCTTCGCCACCAACTAGGATGTTGAAGCTGATTCCTCCAAGCCCTCTCACTTGCTTCCTATACAGATAAGGCTCTTGGATCAACACAACGCCGCCTGGACCGCATGCTAGGAGCTTTGCCAGCTCCCCAGTGGCATCCCGGCTATGTTGGAGGTTGATCTGGCCCACCCGCAGTGGCCCGCGAATTAATCGCAGCGCCGACCGGGCGGAGCCCCATTCTGGTCAGAGCCCGTCCGCGTGCCCGCCACGGCACGAGCGGAGGCAGCCGCACTCCATGTCAGAACTCTGATTACAGTCACAGTCACCCACTTGAAGTACAGCCGCCAGCTTTGTCCGCCCAGCTCGCAAGCCACCGCGGGCCGAACTGCGAAGACCAGACGCCATGCCCCAGGTCCTCCTGCCGTGTCCAGGTGACGACATTGAGCGAGCGGTTCTGGAGCGCAAGCATCCTGACCACTTCCTCTAGGTCCACCCCTTGACTTCTGAGCCAGAAGCCGATCCGGATCGGCCATGCGGCGTCCCCTGTCCTTGCGGCGCTGAAGACGATCCCCTCACCGCCGTCTCGGACCAGCCGTTGAGGAGCCAACTCAGGGACTCGCCATCCTCGGCGGTCACCAAGAACCACCCTGGATCAACTATTTCCGAGTTACGGAAGCGGAGCTGCAACGCCCCGTCGGATACCAACATGGCGTCCAACATCCCCGCCACCAAACTCCTCCTTATTGGCTTGGCCTCTTCCGTCAGGACTACGCCATCCCCCCGGTTTGAGGTGATGACCATCTGCATATCCCTCCTACCCGCCGGATCGGACGTTCCCGAGGGGCCAGGGCCCGCCCCAGCCACCGGGGTCGCGGCAGCGTTTCCCCCTCGCAAGAGTGGGGGCACATTAACCGCTTAAGTTAACCAAACAAACTAAATTGTACATAAGACATTTTCAAACAGAAATTTATAAAAACTGTGAACGGCTCACAGGTTGCGACACCAAATCACTTTTATTTTGCTGGCCGTGTCTTCTGTTCTCTAAAGAAAAGAATTTGTGGAATAAAAGTGGATTTTCAGATTTAAATAATCTTTATAAATTAATACAGAGACATTCATCCATTAAAGCTCATCTGCAGTCAATAATAAAAGAAAAAACATTCGGTAAAGTAAGAATTGAACATACTTTAGATGATCAGCTTAGAATTAGCAATGAACAATATAATCAGCAGGTGGGCAAAAACCGTGATATAATTAAAAGGCTGATAGTTGTAGTTTGCTTTCTGGCTGAACATGAGCTTGGTTTTAGGAGGCATATTGAATCTAAAAATTCTTCAAATAGGGGGAAATACGTAGATTTAATTGATTTACTGGCAAAATACGACGGAACATTAAAATTTCATTTGGAAAACTCCACAGTATTTAAAGGCACCTCTAATATTATACAGAATGATTTAATTTCGTGCGTAGGGGAAGTTACGTTAAGACAAATAAAGTGTGAAATAAACGAAACTTCATTTATTGCGACTATACTAGAAGAAACAACTGACGTGGCAAATATTAGTCAGTTATCAAAGGTTGTGTTATAAAAAAAAGGTGAAATCAAAGAACGCTTTTTGAGATTTCTAAACGTCACCACGCAGAGAACAGCACTCGCTCTTTATAACATAGTGGAAAGCATGGTTGACGATCTTAATTGCAGTTCGAAATTAGTAGCGCAAAGTTATGATGGAGCAGCAGTAATGGCAGGTGAATTAGGGGGGCTTCAGGCTAAAGTAAGAGAAACACACCCAAGTGCGCTTTTTGTACATTGTATGGCGCATCGTTTAAATTTGGTTTTGCAACAGTCTGTTAGTACCATAAAGGAATGCAAGGTGTTTTTGCCACTTTAAGTGGCCTAGCATCGTTTTTTTTTAAATCTTTAAAGCGAACAAGTGCTTTCGACGTAGAGGTTCATATGATATTGCCAAAAGTACCTCCCACTCGATGGAATTACAATGGTAGATTAGTGCAAACGGTGTTTGAATATCGACAACCACTTATTGTCTTTTTCCAAAAAATATTGGAACAGCAGGAAGAATGGGGCAACGGGACAATAGTTTTATTTAGATATATTAAACACTGAAGCTAACTTTAATCTTTTACTCATCATTTACACCGAAATATTTCCGTTTTGTGACAACTTATTTGCTGTTCTGCAAAACAAATCAATATAAATTTCTGTGTAAAAAAAACAGGAATTTATACCTGTTATTTTATCCAAGAGAGAACAATTTGATCTCATGTGGAATAAATTTAATCAATTGGAAATTGATACTCAAACACAAAGAAAAAGAATGCGCACTGACATCATGGGAAACGAAAAACCCTGTTATCGAAGATTATTTCTAGAAATAATCGACAATATCCCCACGCACATTGATGCAAGATTTAAAAACTTTGACAATTTAAAATTCATAGAATTGACAAATTTTTGTAACTATAATACAGTTGTGGAAGGTGCTTTTGAATCTCTGAAACAGAATTATTTGGATTATTTTGATTTTCCTGCATTGCGATCCGAACTTTCAGTGATATACAACACATCGGAAGGTATAAATAAAAGTAGTGTTAGTGACAAGCGCATCCACAGAACGCAGTTTTTCTGCCCTAAAACGAATCAAGAACTTCGTTAAAAATTCCACCGGACAAGAAAGACTTTCTAGCTTGGCGCTGTTATCCATAGAAAAGGAATTAGTTCATGAAATTTCTCGGCTGCAAAGATTTTATGATGACGTCATTGACGAGTTTGCAAAACGAAGTAGGAGGATCCCGCTAAATTTTAGGTAAATAAAGTAGGTTTTATTTTGCAACTTTAGAAAACTTGTACCCATGCAACCTATTTTTTGAATACAATATAAGTGTATTCAAATTAATAACTTTTAATTTAAGGCGATTTGACCTTGAAAAATCAAAAAAAAATTGTCTGCGTGACATTTTTTGCATTTTCTAGTCTTCAGCTTCCCTTCTTATAAATGTTACGACACGCCACTGGTGTCATGTCTGTTTGTGTGGGATTGTTGCTTATGTAGCGATTTATGCATATAGTCACAATTTTCCTCGGCTAATATGAACTTTAACGCTTGTTCAATGCTTGGCAGAACCTCGGTGGTTCAGGGGTAAGAACGTGTGCCTCTGAATCGAAGGGTACTGGGTTTGATCCTAGGGTACTCCTTTCACTTTTTCAGTACAAACTGTAAATTAACATCAACCGAGGTTCCGGCATTGTATTTGAGCACAATCACAATTTTCCTCGGCTAATATGAACTTTAACGCTTGTTCAATGCTTGGCAGAACCTCGGTGGTTCAGGGGTAAGAACGTGTGCCTCTGAATCGAAGGGTACTGGGTTTGATCCTAGGGTACTCCTTTCACTTTTTCAGTACAAACTGTAAATTAACATCAACCGAGGTTCCGGCATTGTATTTGAGCAAGTTGAAAGTCTGCACGTTCCGCCGTTCGGAGGGCGCGTAAAGCCGTCGGTCCCGTATCCATGCGATGTTGGGCACGTTAAAGATCTCTACCCTCCTTACAGAAATGCAGGGGTTCGGCAAAATTTCCAGGATAGTGAGGTGAAACTGCTCCCTGGCGTCGGTGATTGGCCATAGTCGCGGAAATAGGCCGACGTTACAGAAACAAAAACACACACACAACACACACTCAATGCTTGGCGAATTGGTCGCCCCCAAGGTGATACCGAGAGGATTACGTAATCCTCCTAAGAATGCCTTTAGTGTCTGTTGCTGATATATCGTCATTTTCAGCGCTCGAATGGCTTTATTGTTCTCATTCGAGATGTTTAAAATTAACAGTTGTTCTATACGCCTTCACCGGTTACTAAAGGATAATGCATCTTCTTTGTCTTAATTGCAACAGTTCCCGTAACAAACTCGTGTCGTCTCGTTGATCGGTAAAATTTTGAACTATCGCTTGCCTTAAATCGATCCATGAATTAATGATTTCCGTGTTTATGATTAGTCTGGCTTGCCCTGTTAACTTGGTTTGTACAAAATTCAACAAAAAATGGTTTGCATACAAATTTTGATCTGCTACGTAAAACTGGTTCATTACTAAATCTACTGATTTTAAAAAGTTTCCCACATTTGCCGGTTAGCCGTCAAACTCGGGAATTGCTTACAAATAAAACTTCTTAAATTGATTTGCCATATTTACGTTATTTATTCCTGAATTATTCGCACAATTAGGTAACTCGTTATCACTCCCACTAATGCTTACTTGTTTAAATCTATACTCTAAATTAATTAAATCTGTTATTTCGTCGGCTGAGTCAGACATACAATTATAGACAATACACAAATATAAAAAGTAAATAAAATGGATAAAAATTGGAAAGTAGCAACTTGTCCATACTTCTCTAGCTGCACTGTTGGTTATTGTAAAAACCAACAGTGAAGCTAGAGAAGTATTCTCCAAGTCTGTATGCAGTATTACATATTTATCTAAATAATAAACAATTTGAAATTGCAGCGTACAACACAAGGAATGCTGACTGCTGAGGTCTGCAATTATGTATGATGTAAACCAAGTAAAAGTTATAAGTAGTATTGTTGATAAACATTAGCGAGACTTTTGATTAGATTCTTAAGATGTAAAGACGCGAGACTTGTGATTTTAATTATGTAGAGAGAAGTAGAGACTTTTCATTTAAGATTCAGTATGTAAAGATTTCGGCTTTAAAATTCATTCGGTTAAATTAGTTGTAAGCACTGTTAAAGTTTAGTTATTTTATTAAAGTTTATTACCTCGTCACTAAGTCTAATTCGCCTAGTTCGACAAGTTATTCCCGAAATAATCCTCCGCTCCTTAACATGGTCCTTCGAAGCCAACAGTAGTTGAAGAACATGGTCCTTCGACGAAAAAGTAACTAGTGCCATTGGAAATACAGTGCTCACTAAAAATCAATTATCCTTATCAAACATCATTTAACCCAAGTCTCCAAATACCTTTTTATTTTAGGTAAAAGCAATCAAGGACACAAGCGTCCAAATTAAAAGCAATCAAGGACACAAGCGTCCAAATTAAAAGCAATCAAGGACACAAGCGTCCAAATTAAAAGCAATTCAGGACACAAGCGTCCAGGAAAGTACCAAAATAAGGTCAGTTGAAAATGAAGCACCTATACAGGGTCAAATAAGGACACAAGCGTCCAGAAAAGTACAAAAATAAGGTCAGTTCCAAATAAAGCACCTATAAGGGGTCAAATAAGGACACAAGCGTCCAGAAAAGTACCAAAATAAGGTCAGCCATTATTTCCTTTCTAATATGACTTATCAAGTTACCAATATTATAATTTATATCAATAGTGTCATTTATTTTTGGAACACTTGTTATAATGCCCCTATTTTAAAACTTAAAAACATTTAGTAAATGTGCCAACTTATCACTATTTCGATATACTAAGTCAATGAATGAATAGTCAATATCATACAATGTAAAATATGTTTATTTAAATTTACTGACAATACATATTTACCTTGTTGTTTCTTTGCCACAGCTATGCACTCTCTCTTTCTATAGGGAATATTTAATTTAAAGGGCTCAAAAAAATTCTTTACACAAATTTCAACGCTCTTTTTATATATATTTTAACAGCTTGTCATTTTACCCTTATATATTCCTCTCCACTTTAACTATATGTTTTTACTTAGTCAATGAAAGAAATTTGAAGGTTGTTAAACTTTACAACACAAATATTGTATTTATTCTGATTGAGGAAAACTTTAAACATTTTATGAACAAACTGATTTGTTTTAATTAATTAATAACTTATTCAGGATCCTTTTCTATATATATTTTAAATATCTGGTATTCTTACTTTACTTTACAATGAATCTGATTTTAAATTACTTTGTTATTTGAGCTACTGTCATTTTTATGGTTCCCGCTAAATCAGGCTACTTTGTTGTCTTGGAAATAATTAAATTCAAAGATGGATATGAAAGATTAGCCACAGCATAGGAAGACTGTTCCCTATGCTGTGAATTAGCGTTACCCAAAGATGTCGTCCGTGGCGCCATCTGCTGATTTCTCTGTTTACTACTGGCCTTTTATTGGAATTATTTAACTTTGGTACTATTGCCTGGTTTAAAACTGATAATCGTGCCAAATTCTTACTTATGTCTTATTTGTTTGAGGTTATATTGTTACTATTATTCTGTAAATAAGCAGACAAATGCAAATTATGTTATTATATACCTTAGTTTCATGCGACTTCGGCTTGTATCAACTTCATTTTGTCGTATCACTTCAATGTGGACTTTATTTGTTTCTAATACACTTCTGAAATCTGGTAAGTATTATATATATATATATATATATATATATATATATATATATATATATATATATATATATATATATATATATATATACATATATATACATATATATATATATATATATATATATATATATATATATATATATATATATATATATATATATATATTAAAAATGAAGGTTGTTTTTATATTTTGTATATATTTATTAAGTGTATATAGGTTTGTTTATAGGTGTTTTATAATGTACATTATTTTGTATTGTAGTTTTGTAATTGTTTATTGTTTATTTTAAGTGTTAATAAATGTTTGTAAATTTTAGTTTTTAATTTGTAAGTAAGTGACTATTTTGTATTTAATTATGTTAGGCGCCTTTTGTTTTACTTAAAATACATGTAATTTTAATTTACCAACAGTGTCTATTTATTTTAGGACACTCGTTACATATATCTTTACAGCAAAACTAATATTTCTTTTTAAATGTCAAATTATATTATTGTTATAGTTCTTAGTCTATGGACTTCTTTTGTGATATTATTTGATGTATAAATTTGAAACATATGTATATAATCCAGATATATTCTAATAAAATGAATATTTACCTGTTCCTTTTTTATTGATTTATTTACCACGGCTATCTTTTTGAGTCTCTCCTTCTCCTCAGGGAATATTTTATTATTGGATTCCTATAGATGAAAATTATTACACTGGCAGCATCTACGGTGCTGTTGTTGAACCTATTTTATTTTACTTTATGCTTTCGTAGTCAATGGAAAATGACAGTGATTATAAGATAAATAATTTACTGTAAAAACTTTAAAACATTTCTTTTGAATTATTGATTATTAATAAACATATCTACAAATTTTTATTACTTTTATAAGCATTGGCCGTATTTGGATCGGTTATAGTTATTATTAATTAAATCTGACAGTTTTTTATGATGATTACAAATTTAGTTATAATTATTTAAATGCGATGTTTAAAATTGACTCTATTTTGTTTGACTTTTCAGTTATTTTAACATGTGATATCTGTTACCATGGGAACCTCACTTTTCTAGGTTTGGTAACCAAGGAGATGAGATCTTAAAATGGTTGTTATAAATTTTATAAGCTTATTTGAAACTTCCGCGTAGCGCCATCTTTTGGTATCTTTTTGTTCTTCTTGTGTGAACTCGCATTTCACTATTAAAACTTGGCAAAATTTTTCTTAAATGTCATTACAATTCCAACTTGACAGATAGATATAATAATGATGGCTACTTGCACTCAATGACTGGTATTATACTGCTATTTGGTTGTTATTTGATGAAATACCTGGATTTCCAACTGCGGCGTCTGTTGGGATTTTCCACTATTGGCTGTTTTCTTGCTATACGTACTAATAGCCTTGCTTGAAGTTCTTCAACAGTTATATATTGGTAAATATCATACTTTCATTACACTTTTACTTTTGTTCAGGCGTTTTTCTAACTATTTAAACGTTTTTTACTAATCTGCACGCTGCTAGCTTCTTGCTTGGTTTAGGTTCTTCTTAACAGTCCCGTTCTTAATCCTCCCGGATATATCATACGTTTCTTTTGTTTTATATATCATCAATCAAAGCTGCTAATTATTGTTTAAACCTGCTTTTTAACCAATTAGCGTTTGTATTTTCAGATGAGTCCAATGACATAACAGATTTTACAAAATGAGTCAAGAGAAAGCTACTTTATTTTGATCACATTAATTAAATAACTGGATTTAAAGTCAGGTTAGTCAAAATATGTTTGTACGTTGAAATTTCTAACCTATACAATTTTTATCAAATTTCAAACCTTATGTATCCTTATTAACAAATTCTTTCCTTAATGACTAATTCACTGGTTCCTACATTAATTTCCTTATCTCCCTGTACATATTAACACATTTAAATCAAACTTATAACTAAACAAATCATCTTGAAGTTCATGAGTTTGCACTTTGTCGAAAACAGTTTATTAAACTTATTGACTGACTTGTTTTATAATTGTTCATAACGTTTTGTCTTGGGAATCATTTTACTTTTTAACTCTGTATTAATGCAGTTAACTATTCGCGTTAATTGTCCGTTATAGGTGCAATACAAAATTTATATGGCTTATCAGGTAACTTTAAATAATGTCATCTTCCCTTCACTGGCAAATGCATATAGTTAATTATTTGAAATTTCAGGTTCAGTTGGATAATTGTCTGTAATTTACCCCGTGACTCTGAATGTAGCTGTGAAAACAACATGTATTACATACTTTCAGGTATTTATTTCATTTTTATACGTATTTTTATATAAAACGTAGTCAAATCTATGAATGCAATAATATATATATATATATATATATATATATATATATATATATATATATATATATATATATATATATATATATTTTGATAAAGAAAGTTAATTTAAGCTAGTGTTGTTTTAGTCCCACTAGTGGGTATTTAAATTCAAATATATAAGTTAAAGTTTTAATTATAGGATATATATATATATATATATATATATATATATATATATATATATATATATATATATATTATTGTTTTTAGTTTTTGATTAGATCTTATCTGTAAAGTACTCTCTGAAATGTATCGTAAAAAATGTGTATATTAAATATATGTGTCTTTGACTTACACCCCGGTGTATCCAATGTCTTTTATTGCTGCATGTGACATAAACAAATTGATAGCATGGATATACTTACTCTTAAAACAGGGAGCTTCTTTAAGCTAGTGGGTTCAAGTCCTATCAATTTATTATAATTCCAAATATATCTATCTAAAAATTTCAATAATATTGCTCTTTACTTTATGTTTGCAAATCTGTTATTCTTTTTAAAGTTTGAAGATGTTACCCCTTTTTTAATAATTTGTTTCCCCAGATATTTATATGTATAAATCAAAAAAAATAAAGCAAGGATTTCAACTTAATACAAAACTAGAATCTTTATTAAATTTAACTGAAACAAACGATAAATGCCTAATACTATTAAATCTTTATATTACCCCCTTTTAATGAATCTGATCAGTATTTATCTAATTAAGTTTATGACTTTAAGATCTTCTCAATTTTTTATAATCAACCAATAAGTTTGACTTCCAACAGTTTTAAATGTTTTGTTTTGCTTCTTTTACAGATACTGTCCAATGGCTTGGCAGATTCTCAAAAAGGCTCAAAAAAGGTTATTTCCTTTCAACAATTATTTACAATAATGGAATTATTTGTATACAAGTCAAATGTATGTTCATTTTCCCGGTAAGTTCAAATCCATATAATCCTTATTTTCTAACCTATTTTTCTGAACTCAATCAAATTCTTTAACCGCAGTTATAACTTATGCTTGAAGGGATATTAACTTTGCTTACATTAATCCTTATTTAAATTTCCCTATTTTAACAAAACAAGTATGTGATCCTACTATTCTATCAACAAATTCATTCTAACCAAAATAACGAAATATTTTCCAAACTTATTATATCTACACTAGTCTTTTTAAACTTTTTGTCTTCGGGCTTTACAGTTTTTGTCATTCTGTATACGGTATCATTTCACTTTTCTTATATAGTTTTTCACCTTTTATATTTACTACAGTCATTGTTTAGCTACATCCCTTTTTCTTAATGACTATGAGATTTGCTATCTCAATTACTTTTGACTATATAAAGACATATAGTTGACAATTGCTTTGAACTTATGAGTGTGGATATTTATCTATCCCAATGTGTCATTTAAACTTTGATTTTAATACTATTTTTTTTCGTTTCTACTAAAAAAATGCATTTCGTTATTACCTCTGACTCAATTTATAACTGTGTTGGCAATGGATTGCACATACTAAGGTATTTTATTTTATGTATTATTTTTATTTTACTGTTTACGCTGGCATTTACTTATTTATGCCTTGTCCCTTGTCATTAGAATTCTTTGTTTTGATCTTTATATATATATATATATATATATATATATATATATATATATATATATATATATATATATATATATATATCAACTGAAAATATAGTTTGAAACAATCACTAGTTAATATTTGTGTGATATGTATTTATGTAAAATTATAAGCCTATACCTGCATATATGAGGGTTGAGCTATATGCTACAATTTCCCCCAATAAGTAATTTATATTCTGGAATTTTGATTTCAAAATATAAATTATTTATTTCTTTATTCTTATTTATACCGAGTGTTTATTTTTCTTTTATTTTTAGATTATTCATGGCCCTCAAGTTTTATATGTAGCCGTTATTCAATTTTTGTAACTGATTAACCCTCTGCTGTCTGTGGTTGCTTTGCTGTTCTTCAGGATTCCTTTTCTATAATGCTTGAGTTCATCTTTACCTTCGAAGTTCCTGCTTAGTGTGTGTTGTGTTTGCTCTTTGTGCTTTTAAATGTGAATGAGTGCTACTGTTCGCGTATAGTATCTCCGAAAGTGTTAGTGTTGTGTTATGTGTACGTCGTTTTACTCATGGGATTGACATATTTACTATATTCCTTTTTTACAGTCAATGATTGCTATGCAACATGAGACTTACTTTTAATTTGCATGAACTTTGCATGTTATTAAAATGCGATTAACGTTCGATAGACGTTATTAACTGACTTCATACGTCAGCGCTATTTTATTGTTTTTGTTTCCCCCTTACATATGACCTTATATATTGCTTTTCAATTTTATTCTGATCTCTCTATGTTTCTACGCTTCGTTTTATTCCTCTTGTTTGTTTTGCTGTCAAGCTCGTGCCTATTCTCATTCAACTGCATTTGTTTTAATTTTTGTCCCACCTTGTATTTTCATTTATCTACATGTTTAAACTTCATTCTGCTCCCATATATTTATACATTTTTTTTTCTTTGCAATATCTTTGACCCATTGTTTTCCCATTGCTGTTTCACTTCAATGTATTTGCATATATATTTTCTCGGGTTTTATGGCATTCACTTCTTTCTCTCTTCTCAATTAACAACGACGTTACATTATATATTTTTATTTTCCTCGGATTTGCAGCTTTTCAGCATACTTTCTTTTATCTTGTTTACACTCTCATTTATTTTTATATGGCTTCCTTTCTTCAAATTTCGTATTTACATGACTTACATAGCTTCAGAGGTACTGGTCTGTGCTAATTTAAAAATTTTGATTGTTATTGTTATTACGTTCGGGAGGTGCTGGTTGCACTACATCCCAGTCATCCTGGCTTTGGTTCTGCTTCTCTCGATCAGTATTGTATTTACCCTTGGGTTGTTTTTATACCCTTGATCTCTTGTTGGTCCATTATCTCCCTGATATGTATAGTTTCTTTGTTGATCTTGTTGACGATAGTTATTTCCTGTCTTTCTTGTGTACTCATTGTTTCTTCTTTCTTGGTATCTTTCGTCCTGTCGTCTCCCATTGTCATTATAATTGTTGTTATTCTGGTAATTTCCAGAAAATCTTCCTTTTCCCCAATTGTTCTGGTAAATTTGTCTGTCTTGGTTTTGCTTTTCTTGTGGTCTTCTGTTATTGTTATAGTTGTTCTGGTAATTGTTTTGTGGTCCACGCCACCTTGTGTTATATCCTGCTTCTTTTCTTTCATTTGGTTTTCTTTCAGTTTCCTCATTTTTCGCAGTTCTTTTAACTCTACCCAGGTAATTTGTCAACTGGTCTAGAGTTTTTATATGCCGATGGTTTCGGCTATCTGATTTTTATAGTGTCTGGCTATGTATAACACTATTTCTTCTTCCGTCATTTTTGGTTAAAGGTGCTGAGCCATATTATACATCCTCAGAGCATAATTTACCAAATCTCTTAATTTATTTCCATCATGTTTGCCAAAATATAGCTGTTCACGCACAATGGTTTGCTGTGCTTCTCCAAAGAAATGTTGTAGGAACTTTTCTTTAAAGTCGTCTTCGCTCTCGAACTGTTCCTTTACTTACGAACCAAATTAAAGGGTTCCCTATCAAGTCTCTCTTAATCCTCCATGTCAGGTATATTCTTGATTTGGTTCATTATTGTTTTTATAAAAATCTTCGGGTGGATATATTTGATGTCGCCATTAACTTTTGTGCCACTCTCATATTTGCTGTACATGATTGTGGGTAGTCTGTATTGTTGCTTGTTGTTTTATTTTGTTACGTTTTTTTTTTCTAATTCGCTCTCGTTATCGTTTAACGTTCCCTCTAAAGTGGTTATTTTTCTCGTGTTCATTTCTAATTCCCCCTTTAATTATTCTGCCCGATCATAGTCATTTGCTAAACGCATATTTATTTCTTGTTGGAAAATTTCTAGTTTCCCTTCCACATAATGTTCGTCTTCCACTTTCCTTATGCCAAGAATTATTTCATCCCTCTTCTTTAAACTTTCTTTTTAATCCTCTCTTGTTTCTTGCATTTTATTTTTGACTTCTACCCGCATTTTCAAATATAACTCTTCTTTCATTCTTACCTATTTTATTTCTTGTTCTATTATTTTGTTGTTGAGTATTTCGAACTTCTCTTTCACTTCATCTTTAATGCTGACCTCCATCCTTACCATATTTTGTTCATTCTTTATAAAATCTTCTTTTCTATTCGCTTCCATTCTGATTAAATGATGTAGTACCATGTCGATATTTGGACCTGTTTGCTTTTCACTTTCTTTTTCATATTTACTTCTCACATTTTCTGTTTCACCTACATACTACATACATACATACATACATACATACATATATATATATATATATATATATATATATATATATATATATATATATATATATATATATATAAGAATTGGTGTTTGTTTTAATACAGTTTTATGTGTATATGTTTTATTTTCGTTTAATTTTGAATGTTGGGCGCCTTTTGTCTCGTTTATAATCGTTATCTAATTATTTCCTTTGTAATATGACTTATCAAGTTATCAATATTTTAATTTATATCAATAGTGTCCTATTTTAAAACATAAAAACCTTTAGTAAACGTGTCAAACTACCACTATTTCGATATACTATGAATGCATAGTCAATATCCTTTTACATTGTTGTTGTTGTTCCTCCGCCACAGCTATGCACTCTCTCTTTCTGCAGGTAATATTCAATTTAAAGGGTTCAAAAAAATTATTTATGCAAATTCCAACGCTCTTATATATATATATATATATATATATATATATATATATATATATATATATATATATATATATATATATTGTAACAACTTGTCATTTTACCCTTATAGATTCCTGTATTGAAACCTCTCCACTTTAACTATATGTTTTTACTTAGTCAATAAAATAAATTTAAAGGTTGTTAAACTTTACAACAGAAATATTGTATTTATTTTTGGTTGAGGAAAACTTCAAACATTTTATTAACAAACTTATTTGTTTTAATTACTTAATAACTTATTCAGGATCCTTTTCTATATATATATATATATATATATATATATATATATATATATATATATATATATATATATATATATATATATAATATCTGGTATTCTTACTTTACTTTACAATGAAGCTAATTCTAAACTACTTTGAGCCACTGCCATTTTTAAGGTTCCCGCTAAATCACTTTACTTTGTTGTCATGAGAACCGTGCATTCTTACTTTTTCGTTGTCTTGGAGATAATTTAATTCAAAGATGGATATGAAAGATGAACATTACTCAAAGATGTCGTCCGTGGCTCTATCTGCTGAGTTATATGTTTGTTTACTACTGGCTTTTTATTGGAATTATTTAATGTTGGTACTACTGACTGGTTTAAAAATGATATTCGTGCCAAATTCTTACTCATGTGTTGTTTGTTTGAGGTTATAATGTTATTATTATTCTGTAAATAAGCAGACAAATGCAAATTATGTTATTATGTACCTTAGTTTCATGCGGCTTCGGTTTGTATCTACTTCATTTATGTCGTATCACTTCTCTGTGGACTTTATTTGTTTCTAATACACTTCTGCAATCTGGTAATCTGATATATATATATATATATATATATATATATATATATATATATATATATATATATATATATATATATATATATATATATATATATACATACATCGCACTCATTTTTAACGCATTTTTACTAAAACTTCTGTCTACTACCACGTGCTTTCTTTAGGTCTCGTCATTGTAGTATTGGTCTCCTTACCAGGTCTTCTCAATTTTATAACAGTTTTAAGTGTTTTGTTTTGCTTGTTTTGCAGATACTGTCTAATGGCGTGGTAGATTCTCAAAATGGCTCAAAAAATATTATTTCCTTTCAACAATTAAGTACAGTAATGGGATTATTTGTATACAAGTCAAATGCATGTTCATTTATCCGGTAAAGTCAAATCGTTATAATTCTTATCTTCTAACCTATTTCTCTGAACTCAATCAAATTCTTTAACATAATTTATAACTTATGCTTCAAAGGATATTAACTTTGCTTACATTTAAATTTCCCTATATTAACAAAACAACCATGTGATTCTACTATTCTATCAACAAATTCATTCTAACCAAAATAACGAAATATTTTCCAAACTTATTATATCTACACTAGTTTTTTTAAACGTTTTTGTCTTCGGGCTTTACAGTTTTTGTCACTCTGTATACGGTATCATTTCAATTTTTTTATATAGTTTGTCACCTTTTATATTTACTACAGTGATGGTATAGCTAAAGGCTTTTTTCTTGATAACTATTAGATTTGCTATCTCAAATACTTTCGACTAGATAAAGACCTATGGTTGACAGTTGCTTTGAACTGATGGGTGTGGATATTTATCCATCTCAATGTGTCATTTAAACTTTGATTTTATACTATTTATTTTGGTTTTCGTTTCTACTAAAAATGGATTTCGTTATTACCTCTGACTCAACTTATAGCTATGTTGACAATGTATTGCACATTCTAAGGTATTTTATATTATGTATTATTTCTATTTTACTGTTTACGCTGGCATTTACTTATGCCTTGTCATTAGAGTTCTTGGCTTTGACCATATATATATATATATATATATATATATATATATATATATATATATATATATATATATATATATATATATATATATATATATATATATATATATATATAATCATCTCAGCGTGATCTGCACAACGGGCTTACGGATTCGTGCTCGCCCCATACCATTGTATGTTTTTGAGCCCAGAAGTTCTTCTGCAGCCCCGCCCCCTTTTACCTCATGACCAGTTGAAGCAGATGATATTTTTCGTTGCGCATGATCCGAAGTATTGTAATTTTTGTTTCTTGGTAGTGTAAACAAGTTCAGTTTGCTTATTTAAGTGTTCTAGGACAGTGGAATTTCATATTCCATCCATGCAGTCGATCCCATTATGCTTTAGGTGTGTCAGGATGTCGTACTCAGTCAACTTTTGGTTATACATTTCGTTTCACCCCCACAAAAAGATGAGACGTAACATGATTAATACCGTCAGTCAGAATAAAATTCCTTTAGACTCTAGTGCAAATGTAAATTATCTCGATTCAGGTCACGAAATATCCTTATAAGGGTGCTTGGCATATCAAACTTAAGTACTTAGTTAAAGAATACATTTCTAATAAGCATAGTTAAAGTGTATTGGCATAGACAATTATCGATAATATCAAAATAGGTTTGTAGTAAATTATACAATTGACAGAGGGAACATGTTTTGAGTATTTACTCTAAGCGAATTTTCGTAGAAAAAAAAAGGGATCTTAGAGAGGCCACTGCATTCAAACGTTCAAAACATATCTTTAATTGAGCGCGAAATAGAGCCCATAGAACCCATATTTAGGGCCAGGTAATGTATACGTCCAGGGTGTAAAAAGTGTGGAATATTGGCAATATTTCGAAAGCTATTAATTTTTTTTATGCTTAGTGTATTGATGTATTTAACTTACACACACTTTTTTCCTTGTCAAAAGTGTATTTAACTTAAATACATCAATACACCAAGTGTCAAAAAATATATTTTGTAGTTTTCGAAATATGAATAATTTTTGAAAATTGTTTTTAACAGCTATTCTTTTCGTAGTGAATGAAGGTAGAAAATAACCTCAAATACAATTAGACATAATTTTGATGTAAACTCAGAAAACGGAAAAATATACGGGGTGTTCTATTTGAGATAAAAATGTTGGTATTATTTCTGAGCAACTCTGTAAAGTTACACATCATTTTTTACTTGTAAACAGAGTATTAAATTTGGTGTTATATTACACTTGGTGTATTGATGTATTTAAGCTTAATACGCTTTTGACAAGGAACTATATTGGGTGGCTGAGAAATAATACCAACTTTGTTATTTTAATGCAACACCGGTATATTTTGCAGATTCTAATAAGAATTTAAGAGATACATTCAATGATGTAAGTTTTAAGTTGTTTATTCGACTACATGAACGGAATTGTGGTATTCATATTACAATTTCAAAGTGTCTACATAATATCACATAATACAAAAACAAATTAACGATAATAAAAAAGTAAAAATTAGATTTAGTTACTGTATGAGATGTTCAAAATGTTTATCATTAGTTGCTAATCAATAGCCAAGTCTGTGTCTAAATTCCCGCAAGACGTTATCAAAAGTTCAATGTCACACGGCCTATGTTTGTAAACTACACTTTAGGTCACCACACAAATAAAAGTTTAGAGGTGTTAGGTCTGAGGATCTTGCGGGCCACTCAATTGCACCTCTTCTTCCTATCAGTCGATTTGGAAATGTCTAGTTCAAAAATTGATCAACTTGTAAACCAAAATATGCAGTAAAATCTTAGTATTATTTTTGAGCCATCCTGTATAGTTACACATAATTTCTTACTAGTCAACAGAGTACTAAGCATCAAAAAAATATATTTAGTACTTTTCGAAATATTGCCAATATTCCACACTTTTTTACACCCTGTACGTATACATTACCTGGCCCTAAATATGGGTTCTATGGGCTCTAATTCGCGCTCAATTAAAGATATGTTTTGAACGTTTGAATCTAGTGACCTCTCTATGAGCGATTTTTTTCTACGAAAATTCGCTTAGAGTAAATACTTAAAACATGTTCCCTCTGTCAATTGTATAATTTACTACAAACCGATTTTGATATTATCGATAATTGTCTATGCCAATACACTTTAACTATGCTTATTAGAAATGTATTCTTAAACTAAGTACTTAAGTTTGATATGCCAAGCATCCTGATGAAGATATTTCGTGACCTGGATCGAGATCATTTACATTTGCACTAGAGTCTAAAGGAATTTTATTCTGACTGACGGTATTAATCATGGTTACGTCTCATCTTTTTGTGGAGGTGAAACTAAATTTATAACCAAAAGTTGACTGCGTACGACATCCTGACACACCTAAAGCATAATTAGATCGACTTGTCTCACGTCTGCTTCCTTCACCACAGTTAATGATTGGTGTAGGAATTTGTTTCGAATTCCTCGTATAGTAATGCTGATTATATGTTAATTAAGAAGGTTTCGCTTTTAAACTTAATATATCTTAAACACGATAGAACATTAAAACACGGTAAATTAGTGTTTCTGTGTTCAATACTTATCTTGAAAGTAACATGGTTTTGTATACACTGTGGAACTTTCATATGTTATATAATTAATATTCGATAAAAAAATATTTTTGAAAAAAACATTTGGACAATGTGTTATATTTAAAACCTGTAAGGATATTATTGAGAGAAAAACAAACCTAAATAACTCTAACGTAAATCAACTGGACAAAGAATTACTATGTACACCTATAGACCATACTTATTCAACTAGACAAAATGATCAGTGTGGTTCAATGGAATGCTAGATCAGCAGTCGGTAACATATATTTATTTAAAAAACTTGTTGAAACCAACTGCGATATAGCAGTTATATCTGAGACCTGGTTTAAAGCAGACTATAAAATAAAAATACCGGTATATCACATTATCGAAAAAATCCGCCCTAGAGACAAAAAGGTGTTGCTATAATTATTTCAAATAAGTTTCCTTTCCAAAGAATTGATTTTCTTCCCAACTTTAATCCGCAAATTGAAATATGTGCTGCCAAAGTGTATGTGTCAGGTATATGTATTTCAGTTGTATCCTTGTACAGACCACCAAATGTACAGATTGCAGGTTCGGATTCCATAAACATTTTATACAAGTCAAGCCTCCAGTCCTTATTAGGGAAGACTTTAATGCTTAGAATAGTAGCTGGAGATCTATCACTAATAATAGCTCAGGTGACACACTAATAGATGAAATTCCAGAATTAAAAAAATTCGCAATGATGGATATCCTAGTAGAATAAATAAACCAACAGAAACAGTATCTGCCCCAAATATCACGATCCTGTCAAGATACATTTTAAATAATAGTCATTCAGAAGTACTTGAAGACCCACACTGGTCAGATCACCTTCCTGCATTTATTGAACTATTTAGAAACATCAATATTACGGAAAATATTAAAACAACAAAAATATGGAACACAAATCGTGCTGACTGGGACTTATACCAAAAATCTGTTCAACTTTCTCGTCAATATTTGCCTAGATTTTCATTTACAAACCAAAAAATAATATTTATAATGGATGGTATTACTAGAGCTGCGAACCTAGCAATTCCCAAAATCCAGAATGTTAAAACAGCTTCGGAGTCTTCTCGTTGGTGGGATGAGGAAAGCAAATTACTTAATTAAAAAAGAAAAGAGGCATTTAGGATATATAGAATAAACTTATGCATGAAAAACTTTATCGAGTATAAAAAATTAAATGCCCTATGTAAAGAAACCTTTAAAAAGAGAGCTCAAAATTAATGGATGGAGTTCTGTGCCTCCCTAAATGTCTCCTCTAATCCATCTTATATCTGAAAAAAGGCCAGTCAGATCACAAACAAAACAAGTAATTTTAAACAAATACCAGATAATGTACATTACGAATTGATGAACAAAATAGCACCAGCAGATATTCCCATAACTTTAGATAGTCAATGTGAAAAATATATACACTTTTTAAATGGGCCTATTACTAAAAAAGAACAAGAGTTAAACATGAGTGACAAAAAAAAACAGCACCAGGAGTTGGCGGAATTAACTATCTGAAATTACTACCTATGGCAAACAGTTAGTTTGCAAAAATTATAATGAAATTTTGGTGGACGGCATGGATTGTGATGCCATTAAACATTAAGTTATAATCTTTTTAAATAAACCTGGAAAAATCCGTTGCTTTTCACGTCTTAGAGGCCTATTAGTCTTATGTTATGTTTATTAAAAACCTTGGAAAGGATAATTAAGACTAAACTGGAATGGTATTTAGAACACAATGGTATGCTCCCGCAAAATCAGTTTGGTTTTAGAAAAAACAAAGGTACAGCTGAATGCGTAGACAAACTAGCAGCATACATACATACAAGTTTCTTAAATAACAATTACTTAGGATGCCTTTTCTTAGATATTGAGAAAGCGTACGAAAAAGTAAATCTTTATATTTTAAAATAAAAGATGATTAAACTAAAACTACCTGAAAATAAGGTCACTAATATATTAAAGATTTACCTGTCGATATATAAGTTCTAGTAGTATGTAGTAGTATGTAGTAGCGGTACTGATATACTCAGAATTACTAATTCCGGCATTCCCCAGTGTTCAGTACTTATTCCCATAGTTTTCAAAATATACAGGGTGATTGATTAGTACGATAAAGTCCAGTATATTCTATGTCTTTTGACGTATCAAAGTAAAAATTGGGGAGATCGTAGCAAGCCTTAAGCTTCATATTTAAATTTAGTTACAATGCTACAGACTGTTCCGTAACGCAGTGCCAGTACAAAGTTATATAGTTTTAAATAAAACACCCTGTTTTAATTTAAATTTGAAATACGCTTCACTTCCTTATTACAAGAATATAGGGCTGTAATATGTTATACAGGCTGTTTAGAGTTATAACCAATTTTCCATGAAAATCGTAATATTTTCATTTGAAAGGAGTACAAGAACAATGATCTATTTTTTAGATGTTTTTAATTGTTGTGGAAATTTATAAAAATGATTGATTTTGTTAATTTTCATTAAATCGATTGCTGAGTGAATCAAAACACATATTCATTATACTCTCAGTTTTTTTGATCACCCTGTGTATTATGTAACTATCGTAAAGTACTATACTTTTTTTGTTGTTAGACATTCCCTAACCCAAAATGATTTGTTTTTGTTATTTTCATTTTTCTATGATCACCCTGTGTCTTATGTTACTGTCGTAAAGTATTATCATTATACTTTTTTTGTTAAGCATTCCCTATACGCAAAATTATTAGTTTTTGTTATTTTCATTTTTCTATGCAAAGTATCGAGGGCCATGATTTATTTGTCAAAAACTGACAGTTTAGCATTATTGTTTGTGAATTGAGTGGTCAAATAACGAACGCAGAACGAAAACAAGTTTATTACAAAAAAATATTACCAAAATGCTGTAAAGTTAAAGTGGAAGAAACACTATTTTACTAAAATACAATAAATCTTGATTCCAAGGGTATTCAAAATGACCTCCCTAGACATCTACGCACGCCTAAAAAACGGTAATTGAAAGATTTACTTACCTTACAAAGCATTCACTGCCACCGTCAGGAAAACTGGCAATTGGAGAACCCCGGGGCCTGACAGTCTGCATAGCTTCTGGCTTAAGTATTTGACTGGAGCGCACGGGAGTCTTTCGCGATGCTTCACCCGAGCACTGAGCAACCCAGATGAAGTCCCTGAATTTCTCATTGAAGGAAACACTTTTATGCTTTTCAAAAATGGAGATGCAAAGGAAGCCAAAAACTACAGGCCAATAACCTGCCTGTCAGTCTTTTACAAGCTTTTTACTTCTCTGATTAATGAAAAGATATATCATCGCTGTCTGACAAACAACATCGTCGAAGAGGAACAGAAGGGACGTCTTAGAGAATCTTTGGGCTGCAAGCACGAGCTAACAATAGACGCTGTAGTACTGAAACAAGCTGAGAGAAGAAAACGAAATCTACATGTATGCTACATCGACTACAGTAAAGTATTTGATTCTGTACCCCACAAATGGTTAAACAAGGTACTTGAAATATACAAGATCTGCCCAAGGATCTGAAACGTTCTATAATATCTCACGAGTACTTTGAGAACAAACATATGGATGACCAATAAAAATTGTGGAAAAGTGCAGATCGGGAGGGGCATTTTTCAGGGGGACTCCCTGTCGCCGGTGTGAACCCCATGTCAACGGTTCTAAACAAAACTGGAGCCGGGTATCAACTCAATATGAAAAACCAGAAGAATATCCCACTTACTATACATGGATGATCTTAAATTATACTCTGATACGCAAGATAAGCTCCACTCACTGATTAATACTGTTAAAATATTTAGCAATGATATAAAAATGTCGTTTGGACTCGACAAATGTGCTATAATCAACGTCAGGAGAGGGGCAGTCGAAGGTCACCAATACGATACGATATTGAACAACCACCGCCTGAAGAGACATACCGCTACTTAGGGAGTCCTCAAAACCAGCGTGTGGATCATAGCCGGCTAAAGCGAGAGTTTCAGGAGAAATATAGGAAGCCAGTCACGAAGCTCATAAATACTAAGCTTTCCGGAGGTAACCTCTGTGCTGCTATCAACTCATGGGCGGTACCAGTATTGGCATACTCTTTTGGACTTGTCAAATGGTCTAACACCGACTTTGATAAACTGGACAGACTCACGAGAAGGCTTATGAAATTCCGTTGCCTTCACACCAACTCATCTGTTAGAACACTTTGCACACCTCGGAAAGAAGGTCGCAGAGATTAATTCATATAAAGAACCTCTGCTTTAAGCAAGAAAGAAACAACTGATGAAGTTGGTGGTGTGCGAGGATAAGGATTATACTCCAGTTAGGCTGGGTCAGCGCAACTATGATTTGGACGTCCCAGCTGACCAGGACAGTACAGTCCAGTGGAGTGACCAGGCTATGCATGAAAGGTACCCCAGACACCTGCAGGCATATAATGTTGATAAAACCTCTTCGCTTATGTGGATGGTTGCGGGGCAACTCTACCCGGAGACAAAGGGTTTTGTGATGGCCATTTAGGATAGGGTTATAAAAACTAAAAACTACGAGAAGCATTGGTTAAAATTTGTAGTGGTGGATAGATGTCGAAAATGCGCAGCTGTTGGAGAGACCATTGAATACGTCACGGCAGCATGGCCTGCCCTCTCAGACTCAGCTTACTTAGGCAGGCATAACCAGCTCGCCAAGATCATCCATCAACAAATCGCTTCCTGAATCCGTCAACAATACCAGCCTACTACAAATATTCTCCGGAGGCGGTGCTGGAGTCGGCGGACTTTCTCCATATATTGCTGTACCGCTGTCCCATAACATTCAGAAAGCTGAAATTGAAAAGATTACCAAGTATGAAAACTTGGCATATGAAATAAAAAACGCATGGAAGCTCCAGAAGGTGGCTATATATCCTTTTGTAATGTCGGCGGAAGGAATAGTCACCAAAAATTTCATGGGAAATCTAAAGAAACTCGGATTACCAAATAACATCCTCAACATGGGGCAGAGGGCGGTTCTGCTGCGAACATGTCACATAATTCACAAAAATTCCTTAGTTAAGTGGCGACCTCAAACACGTCTGCTGTGTTGGAGCACCGGAAGTCAGACTGTAATGATAATATCAGCATAATGCGATATGATGAATTTCATCCCCATCCACCCAGCCGAACCCCAACGTCGCGCGGGGGGGTCGGTCAAAAGGTTTCCAGTAGTAATACTGAGAAAGTGTAACGCTTATATCAAATAATAATAATAATAATAATACAAGTTTATTCATAAAATCCCAATGGGCAAGGAACACGTCGAAACGTATATACACACATTACATGTACACATCAAAAAGTATATACAATATATTAAACTGCAATAATAAGACATACAAATAAGTATATATATATATATATATATATATATATATATATATATATATATATATATATATATATATATATATATATAAGGATCATCCAATATTAAAATTCATTTATTGTCTAAAAATATTTCTTCAGCTCTCTTTTAAATTGTACAAGCCCATCCATATTCCGTATGCACGCAGGTAAAGGGTTTTATGTTCTTATTGCCAGATATTTTGTTTCTTTCTGGAAGAGTGAAGTAGAATGTTGAGGTATAGCAACAATACCTGTATGTCTAGTTGGATAATTGTTTCCGAACATATTAAAATATTTTGAGTTTTCTCTCACAAGTAGTGACAAATTAAAAAGATAGTGAGTACAACGTCATTATCTGAAGGCGAAGAAATAGAGGAGCACAATGTTCATCATACTTTGCACACTTAATACTCTTAGAATACGTTTTTAGTGAATTTTCGTGAAAAAAATTCACTAATGAGGAGATCCCGACTTTTATGTTTTGAAAAAATTTCTTCAAATGGGCGCTAATTAGGCCCCCTAGAACACATATTCGGGGTCAGCCAGGAAAACCGGCCCGGAAAATTTTGTGTATCATATCTCCACAAATAACAAAGTACCGAAAAATTTGGTTCGCAGGTTTATATCATTATAGGTAAATTACCTACAAAAATTTAGCTTTGTAGGTTGAAAGACAAAAAAGTTATAGGCATTTAAATAAAAATAAATCGGGGTTTTCCTCAAAACTTCAAAGGCGCGATTTAAAACGTGAAAATTGGCAACATTTAGGCAAAGAACCTAAAACTAATACGAGCTATGGTCCATTCTTGTTTCCGCACTTAATACTTTGCACATCGCGTGCTGCAGTATTATATTTTATTGTTAGTATCACACTTATGTTGATATATATTTTTCTTATTGTATTTTTTTTCTTATTATATGAATTGTTTAATTGTCAAATAAATATTGTTGAAGTTAAGTAACGATTGTGAGAAAATGATTGTTTTTATATAAAGGCGGATAAAGGCAATAAAGTTGTGATAATGGACAAAAGTGATTATAAAGAGCGAGTGAGTAATGCAATGGAGACAGGACCGTATAGAAAATTAGATAAAAATCCGCTACCAAAAATGATTAGCGAAGTAAAAAATAGTTTAAAGAAGTGTCAAAATCTCATAACAAAGGATTTAGGAAGACGTTTACAAGTTTCTAATCCTAAAGTCCCCAAAAAATATTGTCTCCCAAAAATTCATAAACCAGGAAAATCACTGAGGCCTATTATTTGGGCGATAGATTCTCCAACATATCATTTAACAAAGTTGTTGTCAAGCGAGTTTAAAAGCCTACCTATTAAACAAAAAAAGTTGTTCGGTGCTACATTCATATGATTTCACTAATAAAATTAAAGATGTCAAATTACTGGAATGTGAGACTTTGATATCATTTGACGTGGCGTCATGATTTCCTAGTGTACCCACAAAGCAAACGCTGGAGTATTTGGAACAATGGTTAAAATTGAACAACATAAGTGAAGACGTCGGCAAAGAATATTTAACTCTAACTAGCCTTTGTATAAAACCAAATATTTTCCAATTTAATAGTGAGTTTTTTTAACAAACTGAAGGCACGGCAATGGGCAATCCATTATCTCCTTTTATTGCAGACCTTTGTATGAGTAGATTTGAGACGGATTTAAAAAATAAAAATGGGTATTTGCCTAGAGTTTGGTTTCGTTATGTCGACGATATTTTTGCAGTGTTTGACACAAATATATGCAAGGTCGAAGAATTTACTGAAAAACTAAATAGTAAATATGATTCAATAAAATTTACCCACGAAATAGAAATCAACAATAAACTCCCGTTTCTAGATGTACTAGTTATTAAAAATAAAATAATGGCTCGCTTGAATTCAATGTCTACAGGAAGGAAACTGCCACTATTAGTTATATTCGTAACGACTCACATCATACGTTTGCACAAAAAACGGCTAGTTTAAATTTGATAAATTTTCCGTTAAGTAAAAGTAGATTTAATATAGAATGAAAGTACATAACAAACGTGGCAAGTTATAACGGTTATTCGGCTGGTTTAGTGGACAAGTTGGTTAACAAACACAGAACAAAGAAAATGATATCTGAATGCACGACATTTAAGAAAGATAAAATAGAGAATACATCTGTGTATCTACCTCATGAACCACGTATCACAAAGGGTTTGGAAAGTATTTTTAAGAAAGCCAATTTACATTTGACTTTCGAGGAAATGTAATTTAAAAAATTTATTGGGTAATACGAAAGACAAAGGCAAAGCCACTGAAATGTCTGTTACTTATAAGATAAGTTGCAAAGATTGTAATCGTAAATACGTGGGTCAAACCAAGAGAAACATAGCCACCAGATTTCGTGAACCACATTTACGATATGGTACGGTAGACAAATCCTCTGTGGCACAACATATATGGGATAATAATCACCACATTGAGAAGGAAAATTTGAAACTTGTGAAAAATGTTAGACATCAAACTATGCTTGGTGCTTTTGAAAGCATTTTCATATCAAGGTAGATTATGAACAAAACGTCATTTAATCGTGCGGTACCTTTAATTTCAAGCCCTTTATTTTCACTTTGCATTGGACCAGCTAAACACTCCTAAACTGTCTGGCAGAATAATACATTACTGTCAATAACTCGGCCGGTCTATACAGATACTAGGCTCTACGTTTAGTTCTCGACTTAAAGATCCCCTTTCGTTTTCTTGCATCTAAGAAGTCATATAAAGACTTGTTTTTACGTAGAATAAGAAATCAAGACAAATACTTGTTTTTATGTACAATTTTAGTTGGAATATTTATCATTTGTTAAAATTAACATTGCGAGGAAAACAGACGTTTTGTTAAAAAAAAAGATGGGCGGTTGTTATTGATCAGTTCGCCAGATGCGCTTGTCCGCGCTCGTCACAGGCTCCAATATTCACATAGTGAAATTTTTAGATGAAAAAGAACGTGTGCTTCCTTAAATATCTTGGTACCTTTCATTTTAAGCCCATTATCCTTAAATTAGATACAAGCTCACAAATTTGTCAACCAGAAGATTAAAGTAGTTCTTCGACCACGTCCGTTCAATATTGACACAATAGACAAACGATGGGTCGCCGTCTACAATTTTTACTTCGGATTAGTTCGTCTACCTAGGTGCGATATAAATACACTGTAGCTGCTAGTTTAATTTAGAATTGTTCATCCTCAGATGGCGCTGACGTGGTCAGTGAAACGATCGTAAGTTCTTTAAAATATGTGTTCTGGTGATTTGGGTTCTCCAAGTGTACTTACTATCATTGTTATTATCGATTTAGCCCCAAGGATTTTCACACACCCTTAAATGGAAGCATTTACTCGTCCTAGGTACCTCAGAACACAAACCGACAACGTGACGCTTTTTCATTTTCCGCAGAATGTGTGCAGTTGCGAGAGGATGGACGCTTGCTGCATAGCTTTATAAAAGTTCTCTCCAATTTCCAGTCCCCTAATGTTTTCTAGAAAATTCTTAGGAACCACACCAGTTGACGACATGACTATCGGTATCACTCGAAAACTATCTAACCAGAGTTGGTGTGAAATCAGACATAGAGATCTGAGTGAAGCTAGACTTCAGACGGGTACTCACAATACTACAATTTGATGCCCAGAGCCAGGACTTAGACGGCATACTCAAATGTAAAAGAAGAGAAACATACAGAACTCAGAATCAAAACCGGAACTAGTACGAGGAATATGACCAGAAATAGGACTATCAGGACCACTAACAAGACCCATGCAATTTAATAAAAACAATTACTGTCAAAATTCTGCAACTTATGTCAAAAAAATAAATTATCTCAACATTTTATCCAAATAGGGCTTGCACAAATTTAACAACTTCAGTTAAACACTGACATACAAATATATTTAACGCTAGTAACAACTACTCCAGGTGTATTCAGAGAAATAATTTTCTAGAAAAACGTAACATGTTTCGTGTCGTTCGGCCAATTCCTTGGCTTTCATCAGACATCCACCTAAATAACACACTTCCCCCGCTCAGATACAGATTTTTTTTAACCGCTGAAGATCCTCGCATTTTTCATTGGTTCGAGCTCCTTAGCTAAATGCGTAATGAGATGTACGCATTAAAAGACCGTTGAAAACCGCAAACTATTCACGTCCCTACAGTTGTATTTTAAAAGGCAAGAATATCGATTTTTATAAAGCCATTCTCAAGCACAAATAAAAAACTGACTTCCTCAAGATCAATGTGCCTTTCAAAAACCACCAGAGTTTACTACGTCTTATTTAAAAAGTTCTATTGCCAAAGAAATCGACGTTATATTACCTTTAACTTCGGTCGATAGTCCCTTAGCAGAGCCGTTGAGGAACGTGTTGTTTGTAATTTACACTGAGAGAATTCTGCCTCTAAATTCATATTCCAAGAATTATTAACTGATTCTATGTTTACCTAACAAGGCTCCTTTGTGTGAAATATTATCACAGGAAAACCAACTGATGTTCGCTTTAAAAGAATATTCGTAAAGATTTAAACGCACTCTACGGTGTCGATGCAAAAGCAAATTTTCAAACAAAATTTTCAATCCAATAGTTTCTTTGTCAATCGATATTAAAAAGATATTATAACCATTGAAAATCTTCTGATATTTTGAATAAATAGTAGAATGGTACGGTGGCTGAAAATCGACCGCAACATATGATACAGAGACTCGAAATACTGAAAATATTCTGGTTCTCCACGACCCAAAATAGTTCGTATTTAAAAGTCGGCTGGCGAGGTTCTTGCTTTAGCTTTCTGAGACAAGATTTTCTGGAACAAGATAGAACTATCCCGGGCGCATACTCTAGTAGGTTACTAAGTAAATTAAGCAAGAAAATTATGGAAAAAACACCGCGAAGAACTGGCTAAAGGTGCATTCTTTTTGCAGGACCACGGATCTGCTCACAAGTCGTTGCCTGCACTACAAATAATTTATAAAATTGGTTTTTAATTGATTGATTATCCGCCCTATTCTCCGGGTTTAGCACCATCAGACGCTTATTTATCTCCAAAGCTTGAAATGTAGAAATTTTCAACAAACAAAACGAATGTGTGTCGTTGATAGCCTGGATAATTTTTTAAAGCATTTTAATTGCTTTATGAATGTTTTGCTAAAAGAGGAGATTATATAAAATAAATAAAAATTAATCTGCAAGCACAACACACTCTACTTATATCTATTTCGAAAAAGTTACCTGTCTGGGAGACAGAAAATGTAAGGCTATTGTGAAAAAGTTTTGAACAACGGAAATTAAACTGATTAATATTTAGCAAACAATCGACAAAATTCAAGTTTATCAAATCTAGTTTTGTGTTCTTTACTTGAGATGAATATGATACTATGACTATCATTACTCTATTTTTTCGACTTTTCCATTTCTTAATAAGAATTGTTCACACACAGAAAACATTACAAATACTTATACATCCACTGTAGTTCTGTAAATTATTTAATTTTATTTGTAAAATTTTTAATGCAAAAAAGTAACCTGTTACCAGGTCACACTTTACCATCGCTCTGAAAAAGCTCTAGACAATAAAGATTGGTTAAAAAGTTTACTGTTCGCTTTAATGTCTTATAAATGATGGATCATTAATAATTCAGTACTTTTCACTTAGCTTAAATCGTGCATTACCACTTGATGCATAAATGATAGTTGCTCAAAAAATCGTTACTAGAACACGTATGAGACTGTATAGATAAATTTACTCGGAGTTTCTTTTATTTAAGCAAAGAATGCTTCCGATGTGGGATGTTGTATGTATCCCGATACAAATCTGGATACATACGACATCCCACATAACTTTGTAGTTGTCTGCGAAGTGATTTTGTTTCTCCCTCGGGGCTCGTCCGCGGCCTCACCGCCCCGATAGAACTGCAACCTTTGGCTTATTGTGCATACCCTTAGTCTCTTTATTCCACCTACTCCAAAATCACTGTGTCTTGAACTAGTCTGCACAGCGATTGGTAGGGTGAAGTTTTATAATGCTCTGTCTCCGGTCTAGACTGACCGTAGATCAGTTGTCTTCTGCGATCCAGAACTTTACACTCGCACAAGATGTGCTGGGCTGATTCCTCCCCCTCGCCGCAGAGTCTGCATGCGAGGCCCCCCTCGAACCTCCCTATGTTATACAGGTGTGTCTTGACGCAATGTGCCCCGTCAAGACACCTGTTATGTTTCTGAGCTGTCCTCTGGTAAGATTTAGCAGCTCCACAGCTCTCTTTGAACTGGGTTCGTTAATTATTGACTTCCCATGTCTGAGCCCCGGAGAGTCTACCCAGTACACCTTGTGTTAGTTTCTGACCCAGGACTTAATGGCTCCCCTGCAGTGCTCTTAGTCACGCCCAGAGCCGGTTCTGGTCCCATAAACGGTTCTGCTGACTCTCTCTTAGCGAGACTGTCAACTTCTTCGTTGCCTTTGACCCCCGAGTGAACCGGCACCCAGATGAGGGTGACCTCATTCTGCCCAGCCAGGTCGCTCGTCTCGGCACTCACTCACCAGCCAGGACTTTACCCATGGGCCACTTAGGGCCTTAAGGGCTGCCTGGCTGTCTGTGGCTATGAGGATCCGCTTGTTGGTGTAGCCCCTCCTCTGTTCTCCCGCACACAGTGCAGGATGGCGTACATTTCGGCCTAAAAGACCGTTGCATGGACTCCGAGGGAAATACTACGACTTACGCTCGGTCCTTCCGAATAAACACCTGCCCCCGTCCCACGCTCCCCGCCGGATCCGTCCGTGAACCAGACGAGCGCGTCCCGTGGTGTGCCCGGCGTATCCTCCCGCCATGCCTTTCCAATGTAAAGTTGTTTTCCCTGCAGATTCGCGGGCTCGCGAAGTCTGACCTTATTTCAAGCAGGGGCTCCTTCACGATCTCCTGAATTTTGCAGTGACCCCTGAAGCCTGGGTTGATTTTCAGTCTACCATTGCAGGCTAGTCTGTATAGTCCTAGCGTAGCCACCCCCATAATAACTAAGTGTGTGTGGGGGGGCAACATCTCCATGGCGGCTGTTGGGGTTGAAGACATGGCCCCGGTGATGCCTAGGCAAGCCATCCTTTGGATCTTGCCTAGTTTTTGTTTGGCACTGGATCGTGTCACCTTAGGCCACCAGACCAGTGCCGCGTATGTTAACGATGGTCTGATCAGCCTTGTGTACAGCCAGTGGGCCATACTAGGTCTTAGTCCCCACGTTTTTCCATATGGCCGCCTTTTGACGGCTAGGTCATGACTGCCTTACGCAATATTTTTTCAACGTGACCGTTCCAGGTTAGCTTAGAGTCCAATACGACCCCCAAGATATTTTACCTCCCTGGCCATTGGATTGTTCCTACCGTATAGAGTGAGAGTTCTGTGGCTCTCCCACTTCCTCCTTCTCGTAAACGGCACGACGATTGCTTTCTCGGGGCTCACCCCGAGCCCTTGACCAATCGTCCACCCTTCCACCACTTTCAGTGCTGTCTTCATGCGCTCCCACACTGACTGCGTAACCTTTCCTCGGGCTATGATGACAATGTCGTCTGCATAGCCCTGTACCTCATACTCCCCTCCCGACAGTCACCCCAGCAGGCCGTCCACGACTAGGCACCAGAGCAAGGGAGACAGAACGCTCCCTGCGGACACCCCGCCGCAACCCCCGCCAGCAGAGTCCCTCCCGCGAGTGAGGTGAACACCGCCCTGTCCCTGAGCATTGAACCGATGCACCTGCAGCAGGTCTCCTCTATTCCACGCTCCCTGACGGCTGCCATAACCGATCCGAGGTGTTGCTAAAGGCCCTCCCAGCGCGACCACCCTGTTCTCCAGCGTATTATCCAGCTCTGTATGCATATTGTCCGCAGTGTAGGGGGTATGCTTCCAGTACACCGTCCCTAATGTGCCGGTCGAGTAGTTTTTACACTGTTTTTTTTTTTATAGCAAGAAGGACATGACACTTATTGGCCTCAGGGACTTTGCCTGGTTTGTTGGACGCCCAGGTTTAGGAATGAATACAACCCTGGTCAGTCGCCATGCCCTCGGAATGTACCCCAGAGCTGTTAGTGGCCCATCTGATTTCCCCAGTGGGCGGAAGCTAACCCTTCCCAGGCCCCAGAACGCCTTGAAGGAGGTTCCTTCAATGGCCCTGTAAGACGCCTAGTCGATCGAGAAGGCGAGAGTATGCCCTTTCTCATCTGCCTTCCAGCTTAGAACCGACCAGTGTTGTGTCCTTAGTTCAGGGTTCTGGATCTTCAATCTACTGATCACCGTCACCGGGACGGTGTCAGGGATCCGTACGACGCCCTTGCGTCTCTTTGGGAGTTCCTTGGGCTCGACGACTGTCAAGTTCGCCCCCTCCCAAATCTGTCCGAGGCCCCCAATCGTTTTCCGCAGCCAGTCCCGCGACTGCGGGCCGGCACAGGTTATCCAGAGAATGCCCCCCGCCAGGCGCGCTTGGTGGAACTGAGGCGGCCTTTTCCCCTTCCTTAAGAGAGTCTACCGCAGCTACCACCGCTGTCTGGATCAGGTCCGCCTTCCCCTGGTCTAGCGTGACCTCAGGATGACGTCTGCCGATCATCGCCACCCCGAGGCCCTCCGCAGCCTCCATATACGAGCCGGTCTGCGCCGGTGCTCCGGCCTTTGTCTTTTTGGGACGTCTGTCTGTAGTAGGCATGCTAGAGTCCGAGCGCGTACTCTTCTGACTCGCACTCCTCTCTTACGCCTTTACAGGTTTCTCGACCGTCCACGTCCCGGTCGCCATTTTGTGCGCTCTCCGGAACTTCTTTCTTTGCGCCCCGGAAAGACGCTTGGACTTCCGAGGCAGTCCTTCTACCCCTACAGTAGGGTCCTCGCTGGTGGAGGGGGCCCCAGATTCCGCAGATCTTGCCGCCCTCCGGTGGGACCTAGCCTCCAGCTTGGGTGTCGGGGACAAGTCTGTGGCCGAAGCTACCCCCTAAACCCCGTATCTACGTCGGTCGTGAGACCTCCAGAGTCCGCGGACGCCGCCGCCCCTTGGCTCGTCTCCGTTTCGGGAATAGACTCAAGGCACGAGTCTGTAGCCAGAGCCACTTCTCGAGCCTCATTGGTTTTGGTTCCATATATATTTATGATCTTTATGTTGTTCCCACGAGAATGGGGGAAATACTGTCCACACCATCAACACCGCCTGTGAGGTGCAAGGCGGGTTACTCTGGAGGGTTGCCCGATACTGCAGAGGTTCCGTTTACACCATCAGTGTATTCAAGTTGATGCAACCAAATTCGTGTTATTGAAAACTTATTAAAAGGAATTAATACAATACATTTTGAATATAAATTCAGTAATATATCAGTAGGCTTCATCTTTATGCCTAACACTCTCGTTATTATTTATTACCAAAATATAGGTTGTTCCATTAAAAAAATATTCTCGATGTCCACCTCAAAAGTAATGTCGTCACTAACTGATATAAGCGTAATTTAATACTATTGATTTGCTTTTTAAACCTCATTTTGCAATGAGGTCACATTCGTCTGTAATAGAGTAGTCCTGCAATATTTTCCGGACCTGTATATTTAGCAAATACATAGATATTACTTGTACTTACGAATGTAAAAAGCTCTCCAGTTTGAACAAAGGATGAAGTCCAGACTCAACTAGTGTGTTATGATAGCTTAATTTTTATAAAAATGTCTCTCCTTTTGGTATGATTCTAAATCTAAATATTTAATTTAAAAAAATTATAACTGCATATAGAAAGCTACGCTCAAAGTTCTTATTGCAAAGAAAACACATATTTCAATTTGCACCATGCTTCACAAAAGGTATATTATTACTAGTAAATTAGCTCAGCAAACAATTACCTGACAAGTATCTACCACACAAATGTATCAATTCAGTCTACGATAAATTTTAGATTTTCTCATCTTTTCGTACATCGTTTTCATTTTTTTTTGGTCCTTGTGCCATCACTTTGATGCTAAGGAATCCACGGTTTCGCTACATCGTATCAGCTCAAAAAAGCAACTACTTAGAAAATTTTATCAAAATGTTTATTTTTCGAGATACAAAAATTTCAAAATATCACTAAAAATGACATTTAACATGGGAAGAGCGCATTGCAACTAAAACACAAACATTTCAGCTTAGGGTTTGATAAGTTGGAATCCAATTATGGTACTTCACGTTTTATTAAATACTTCGACTTGTTTCGACTTAGGAGTCATCTTCAGGAAAATGTATAAAACAAACTTTTCCGGGACCACCGGCACGCACCTTGCACTAAGAAGTAATCTAGTAACATCATAGTCTCAACAACTTTCTTGCTGGATAAGATACATTACAAAATTTAAATCCGACGAGAAGACTGCAAACTTTAAATGGAAAAGTTTTCTTTATAAATATTCTTGAAGGTGCTCGCCAACTTAAAACACCTGTCTAGTGACATTATGTGACTGGTAAAATGAGCTTGTGGTGGCCAAGGCTCAATTTGAACTGTAACAGTAAAGATGGATGAACACGATATTCTTTTTCTGCATAAGTTGGTGTTTTTTTCCCAGAAAAATAGTTTTTAAAATAACCTCGTCCACACCATATTTAAACTTTTCGATTTTTACAATTAATTGATTGCAATTGTGTTATAGGTACTAAATGAAATAATTAGAAGTTTTAGAAGCAACTTAATTTTCATTTGTTCAGTTTTGAGCATTTTTCACCATTTTATTAAAACATAATAAAACTTCCATTGTTTAGGCGATGTTAGCTTTACGAACCTGGGGCCTTCGCCTATCAAGTATCGCCCAAACCGTCAAAATATCAATAATTCACGATATTGTTCAATTATAATGTGTATGGAAATTTAATACCATCTAATGTATTCTGATTTACAGAAAATTGATTGATTCCCTCTATTACAGCGCATTTTCGGTAATGCTCTAATTCGATTTATACAAGCATGCTTACAAATCAATATTAATTACCATATTAACTTATAAATGTATGATCTACAACAGCCTTTGCTCATAATTCCATCTACATTAACGTCCATATATTATTACATGATTAATCGCAGTCTCCATTGACGATTGTGTCGTACATCATTTTACAGAGAAAATCATTTTATTTTCACTCTATAAATGTCATTTGTCACTTAATAAATTGACACTTGCTTTCACTTGACTTAATACATTAAAAAAATAACAATTAACTTGGTTTGCTGTTACATTTTTAGTGACTAGAATAATCCTTGTTTGAAAGACTTAATGACTTCAGTAAAATCGAAAAACTCAACAAAATAGGTTATCTAAAGTGGGACATTTAATATTTAATGCACTTTGAGCCTCACATAAATCTTATATATTATATTATACTATTGAGTCTCTTTTCCTTGTAGGTATATATATATATATATATATATATATATATATATATATATATATATATATATATATATATATATATATATACAGGGTGCTTCACGGTGAGTGGCCTATTAGACGTTTCTGGAGAACTACATCTATTTAAATTCTGAAAATTTGTATCCTCACGTTTTTGATATTGATCTTTCTAACTAAAATATTTTCAATTAGCCGACACTTCCGGTTATACCGGAAGTTGACACAAACTTTGTTTTTTTTAAATGGAACAGCCTGTATATTATTAGCGTTTTGAATTACACGTTCAATTTAAGGGCCACTTTATAACAACACATTCGGGCTAGTTCGTACCGTTTCGGATTTATTCGCCATTTTGTAGAAAAAGTTACGATTGGAGCGCTTTAGAAAAATTCCGATATCTTTAAAGACATGCAAGACAGAAACATGCGGTTTTCACTATCCAATAGAGTGTAAAAATTCCATAGTGCTTGCCCTTTCACTACAGCAGACCAAGAGGGAATTGTCGTTATTGTTAGTTACCAATATTTAGGGTCTCAGTAAAGGCCATCGACCTCAAAAGATTTATGGGCAGTAAATAATGCAAGTTCTTTGCTAAGACATGCTCTATATTTCGCACCTTTGTTTAGTGCATCCTCAGGAGCCTTAAAGGAATTACAGCTATGATACACATCTTCTAATTATCTTAGAATTACCTACCGAAAGGTGAACAAAGAAGAGAAAATCCCCTGATCAAGAACACAAAGAGAGAGATATATAGATAGATAGATAGATAGATAGATAGATAGATAGATAGATAGATAGATAGATAGATAGATAGATAGATAGAGAGAGAGAGAGAGAGAGAGAGATCTTAGAGGTTTGGGTGTTTTACACATGACAAACACACAGAACATACCAGGCCACTTAAAAAAACCCGTGGTTACATGGTCATATCTGTAAGAACATTGTTAAAGTTTAAAAATGAAGTTAAAGAGTTTAATGAACACAGGCGGTTATGGGACACCTGTTGATTGACAGCTTGCTCTTACATTTTGTTTGCGACATATGGGCCAGGAGCGCCAACACAAGGATGACAGATTGAAAGATTTGAGTGTCAAAGGATAGGTGGCCCCAGAGTTAGCAACACAAGGAAGGCAGCTGATGCTTAGAACCATCGACTTAGGAAACTTAATCACTATTGACACAAAATCTGAATTTTTTGAACTATGTATTAATTGGGAGAATGATTATTTGCGCACATTTTTTGTTATATCTGACCAACTGCCAGTGGACAGATGCGTTTAAAAATAGCATGAAACCACTTTTTCATGCTGCTCATGGAGGGAGAGTGCAGAACGTGACAAACCTGTCAACATCAGGAGTTAGTGACATCACACATCAAGATTATGAGTGTCAGATCTTGAAACAGTTAATTCGATATCTGACACCTTTTAACAGTAATTTCTATAGTTTGTTAACTATATTTAGATAAGAAAACCTAACCTAGTGGTGTGTGTATATTGTGCTAGTTTTTAGTATAACGCCCGAAATGCTTCGAATTTAGCAAAATTCAAAATTATTACAACAAAAAATGGTGCGTAAAAATTCATTTATTAAGTTTGTTCAAATTTTAATGTATGTGTTAACCCCAATAGTAAAAACTGATGAATATTTGAAAAAGTGTTTGAGAGACCGAGCTACAGCACTGTACTTAAAGATTTCTCATAGTAAGTAAAAGTCATCAAATCTCAAAGATATCTTAAAATTAGAAAACAAGTTTTCGACAAAAACGCGGTGAAAAGTTAAGTTGTACTCTAGGTTGATTAAATTAAATCTACAAATCCGTTTATTGTCAGATTATTGTAAAAACGGCCCGAATGCCATTTAATATTTCTCTTTCCATACACTTCATTTGCCGAATATTTATCATTGTTTCCAGAAAAAATAAAATTATCATGAAAAAAACTGCTACCATCTTGTACTTAGGTTATAAAGTGAGTGGGCCAGCATCTATAGACACGTTCGTTGTCACAGATCATGTTAAAACTGCCGGATGCAATTAAATATTGTTCTCACCATAGGCTTCATTTGCCGAATGTTTATCATTCTTTTAAGAAAAAATAAAAACCTCATAAAAAACTGCTACCATGTTGTACTTAGGTTATAAAGTGAGTGGGCTATCATCTATAGACACGTTTTTTGTCACAGATTATTGTTAAAATGAACTAAATGCAATCTAATATATCTGTTTTCATACGCTTCATTTGCCGAATATGTATAATTCTTTTATGAAAAAATAAAATTCTCATAAAAAACAGCTGCCATGTTTTACTTAGCTTATACAGTGGGTGTGCTACAACCTATAGACACAATAGGCGAATTTGCGTCGCTTGGGTCATTTTTATTTATCTGGTCAAATTGTATGACGTAGTTTTAGTATGACGTCATTATTTAAGAGGCACTTGTAACTGGTCACGCTAATGAATTTTCGTCAAAAAGAAAAAGATATTACATTTTGAACCGTGAACTGCGCGAACGGTAACCATTTGCATTTGAGCGTTAAATTATTTTATTGGGATACTTAACTATTTTACGCTGCGTCCAGACTTCTTTAAGTTGTCTAGAGTTTAGTTAGCACGACTTAGGGAAACTTTACATGTTACAAACATTTTTTATTACAAAGCACAACACTGTCAAAGTTCCATTGATACTTCTCGCCTGTCGCTGACATCTGTTCACTTAGTTCTCAGCCCCCACATACATAACGCGTGTCATCTTATTACTTATTTTATGAACTGTAAGAATACTTCATTAGGGTGGGTCATCGCGGCGATAGAAACGCAATAATCCTAGTTCTACTCTGTGGGCATGCAAAACAGGAATTCTACATTATATAACATAAATTCGAAATTTTAAAAACGTAAACAAAACAATTTTCAAAATTATACAGTTTTAAGTTTGAAACTTCTAACCTTATAAAATAAAAACCAGGAAATTTGACAAAGCTCAGAGCACCGTCAACTTAGGTCGTAAGAAGAACAAGAAGTATGGCGATTACAAACTGGTGTGACGTCATCACTTTCCACACGAATGATTGATTAAGATTTTGACCGATTGGTTTTGAAAAATAAAATGACCAGAGCGACGGAATTTCGGCTATTGGTTGTCACACATTATGTAAAAACTGGCCGAATGGAATTTAATATTTCTCTTTACAGAGGCTTTATTTGCCTAATATTTATGATTCTTTGGAGAAAAGATAAAATTATTATAAAAACGGCTACCATGTTATATTTCGGTTATAAAGTGGGTGGGTTATCATCTATAGACACGTTGGTTATCGTAGATTGTGTTCAAACCGCCTCAATGCAATTTAATATATATCTCTTCGTTCAGCGAATATTTATAATTGTTAATAAAAAATAAACTTCTTACAAAAATTTGCTACCATGAGGAACTTGGGTTATAAAGTCAGTGGACTATCTCAGTCCCACCATTGCGACCTTATGTATACTGTGGTAACGTAGCAACTTACTGCATCGGGTCTAAATAATAAAACAAATTTTGAGCTCTCCAGATTGTTTACTCTTGATGTTACATGATGGAATCAATCACATTGAATGGGGAAAACATTCACCACAACACGTTTTTAAATACCTGACGATCGTTTCACTAAACGAGGTTAGCGGCATCAGATAACGAAATATTATAAACGTTTAACAATTAAAATTGTGTTTATGCAAGGTGCCAGGTAATAGACCGCATCAGAGTGCAAGGATCACAAAGAAATTTCTTCCGCTTATGTTTATCGAAAATCGCTCTATAAAAATTTCGTTATACTTGTTCTCACGTAGTTTCGGCATATTTTTTGATCAAAGAGATATTGTGTGGACAATGAACTGTATAAAGATGGCGAGGCTCTATTCATACGAAATTTGCGGTTAGAGCCTTATATATATATATATATATATATATATATATATATATATATATATATATATATATATATATATATATATATATATATATATTTATTATTCATATACGTCCAACTGCGTCCATTGTCTACCATTTTTGATACACTTCAGGTTTTCTTTATCTACGTGGTGTATATTATCGCAAGTGTGTCAGGCAATGGGTCTTTTAGTTCGCCCAGCATATTTAAGATTTTAAGCTTTATACCTTGTTTCATAGATCCCCGACATTTCAGTGGCTTTAAACTTATCTTTTGTGTTACGTAACCAATATTATAAAGCATATTTTGTCGAGTACAAATTAGCTTTCTTAAATATTCTATCGAGACCACTCGTAATACGCGGTTCAAATGGTAGACAATTTCTTTGACTGCTTTCTCTTTTCTGAAGGTCGCGGATTGCGCTAACCTTTTCTTTGTTTTGTGTTTATTAATTGACTAGGAGCAATTAATAAGTACAAAACAAATAAAATGTTAGCGAAATCCACGACGTTCAAAAAAGAAAAATCAGACAAAAAGTTTGTTTTGTAACCCAACAAAAATAAGGCTAAAGATTGTTTATTCTTGTATTATATGATTAAATCAATCACATCAAATGGCTTTGTCTTACGATCTACTAATATCTAATTTCTGTAACTTTATAAAGTCATTTTTGTCGCCTAGACAAGAGCGAAAAATGTTGTCATTTGGCATTTGAGAGTATAAACAACATTAGATATTTTCATCTGTAAAGTTACGTCAATTGGACAGCCAGATAACAATTGCCAGTCTCTGTCTCACAACCCTATTTCCCTCATTGTATCTTTCGCGTAAGCAGTCTACTACTATACTCACGTATATTTTCTCAATTGTGTATCTATGTAAAAACGCAATCATTCATCAACATGCGTATTTTTATAATTTAGTCAAATAAGCATATAATGAACAAGTCAAAGGCAATTGATATTTTTCTTTTGTGATATCAAAATATTATGATAATTAAGGTGACAATACGCTCAAAAAACTCAACAAATTTAAGGCTATACTTATTTGTGAACACTTACATCATTTGGATATATCATTTAGGTAAACATTTTAAAATTATGTTACGTGAGTATGAAATAAACTCAGGTTTCAGTGATTTTCTTAAATTAAAAGTTGAATACTTGCCGGTGCTTTCGTCATTCATTTTTCACGGCGTTAAAAGTTGGGCTTATTCAAGATTAAAATGTATCTGTTCATTTCCAAGTCGGATGAGAAAGATTTGATGTACACGAAAGTACACAAAAGTGCGTATTTTATGATGGAAATGAAAAATCGGATGTCTAATGGAGCTTTGAAGAGTAAATTAAAATTTATAAAATAGGGGAGCTGATATTGATTTTATACCTGGTTTATACAATAAGTATAAAATATTCTCTTAAAAAGTTGTGAAACACACTAATGATGTTTTTTTTGTATGCCCACAAAACAGTAAAACGTTGAGGCGCAGCCGAGGCAACTTCTATTAAAAAGTTTGTAGTTACAGAATAAATAAAAATTTAAATAAGAAATAAAATTGTATGGTGAAAAAGTAAATATAAATATATGACATGTCAGAAATTTCTAGGTAATTAAATAGGTCAATTTGGAGTTCTGGTACTGGTCAATAATTCACAAAAATGTAACCATGAGTTATCTCATATATTACATTTATGGTTCTCGTCTTTTTTGGGTACAAAACATTATTTTTTTAACAAATCTGTATCTCCAATTTACGTCGTTTTTATAAGATTTTGTTTCGATGTTGCTTTTATACAGGCATTAGTATACAAGTATATTAAAATTGAATATTCTAGCTGAATGGGAAAATGAGTTATTAGGATTTCAAATATTTTTATGAAAATTTGATAGTGTTACGCACTTATTGTATTTAGACCTTTTTCGTCACTTATTTACTATTTATACAACAACTCGCAATAGCGGCTTGCTGTGTCCAGGCTTTTTGAAACCGATTAAAAAACTGTAGTTTTGGATGCAAGACTGGCAAAAAGGTCCAATTCAAATTCATTTTTGGGAACATTTTAGATAAATGAAATGAGGTAACAATTTAAAAATAGATTTAAGAATAAAGAGGCAGGACTTATCTGGTTTGACTAATGCTTGTCTTCTTCTCTCCAACAGGTTTCGTCTTTTACGGCAAAGGGTGAAACCTGTTGCAGTAAAGAAAACCAGCATTTGTGAAGCAAGATAAGAAGTCTGCATCTGTATTAAGCATGGACGAATTTTATATAGCAAGGACAACAATAAATGAATAAATTTAAGAGGTCTAATGTCATGCAATATCTTGTTCTCCAGAAGCCGTATTTATTTCAGTATCGTTGCATCATTGAATGTGACATTTACCTTTTTTTTAATCAGTCACACTTCTAGGTTTGGTTGACTGGTCTTAATGTTAAGTAACATCGCTGCTTACCCAAACTGGTAAAAAAATTTCAGCAAACATTTTAATTAAATGAAAAAAAGTTAACCATTGAAACAGAAATTGAAGACCTTGTAAAAATATTTCATGCAACATTTGTTTTTTATAAACATCTGCTCCATAATTTTTGTTTAAAATCGCCAATTTAGACAGTTAGTTGTAACAAAATAAACATTTGCTTCTTGCCTGGTGATGGGTCAAGACCTACTGACTTGCCGACTGTTTTAGATAACTTAATATATTATCGTTTGGACCTTGTCAAATAGCGTTTCTATCTAAAAAGTCCAAACTCAGTAAGTGTGTAAGAGAAATCTGGTCTCTCTCTCTGGCCTAGGAATGATTAAAAAATTTGACTGGATCACTAATTTGTAATAATAGGTTGGTAATAACTGTTAAGTTTGGATTGACTTACCATCTAATAGTAGTAATTGTAGGATACATACCTGAAATAAGAAAAAAGAAACCAATTAATATTTTACATAAGCAAACATTTCGTAAATGAAATAATAAGTCACTGAAGTAGACAAACTACAGAGACTCAGAAGTTGCAATTTAGGTACATAGTTAGTTTAGCGAATCTAATTAAACGATCAAAATTGCCTGTCTTTCCCCACAATCTAGTAAAAAGTATTTTACCAACTACAAACTTAAACCCCCAATACCCAATTTCCTACGGAAAATATAAATTGAAAGTTTGCTTCTCTACAGTCAATTATTTTTTCAAAATCTGACCACACATAATCAATTATTTCTGGTCTTTGAAATTAAAACATTTGCAACATGTTGAGATCCAATTTATACCGGAAATCAATAGAAACTATCTTATTTTAAACACAGTGACATATTTTTTATCCAATTATATGTTCTGTTTGTAATCAAACTGTAGGTAAAAGGTTTTTCTATGTTGAAAATGATCGAAATTTTATATACTTAAAATTTTGTTCGGACGTTTTCAAATTTATATGTATATCTTCCAAGATTTGAGTACTACACATTTCATTTTTATAGTACGCTTAATGCGGATATTGGCTTTCAACGAATGTTAAGAAAAATTCTTAAAAATACACAGGCTGTTCGCAACTGCCGTTCGAACGTTTTGAATTAGAAATAAAATATTTTAAACGGAGCACTTATATATTTGATGCTACCTTTCTCATAAAAGAACGGTGCATATATACATTCCTTATACATGCACCTATTCCTGACAGTTCCTGTAAGATCGAGTTTTCTCAAATAAATCCAGGAAGTTTCTCTTTCATTCGGTTTAGGACGAAAAACAAATAAAGCTTTTTATCAATAAATGTTTTCAGCGAATTTTGTGTAAGGTTATTTAGGTTATTTATGTTGTTCTGTTCTGACATCAAGGTATTAACATTTTTGTCTCAGTTAACGTAAATACTTTTGTGTGTGTGTGTGTGTGTGTGTGTGTGTGTGTGTGTGTGTGTGTGTGTGTGTGTGTGTGTGTGTGTGTGTGTGTGTGTGTGTGTGTGTGTGTGTGTGTGTGTGTGTGTGTGTGTGTGTGTGTGTGTGTGTGTGTGTGTGTGTGTGTGTGTGTGTGTGTGCGTGTGTGTTTCGGTTTACTGGCTGTTGCTTTGATCAGCCATTAGCATATTATATTAGCTACTTCTAAATACAAGTATTCATCCTTGAATTTTTTTAACCGTTGTATTCTTTTATTTCTTAAAAGACTTTTTTTGTATAAAAGGATTGTTAGAAAATGGCTGACTACAGGAATACGTATACGCTACTGGGGCTCTTCAGAGCTTTCAACATCACAGACTTGAGCCACTATAAGAAAGGTTTCAAACACTAGGAACTTATTAACTATCTAGAGGTAATATTTACCGTTAACCAATTACAATTCCACTTTACAGGCTTTACTTAAAATAAGTATGTCTATTATTATTTATATTAAATTTAAGAACAGAATTAAAAGTCGCTAAGTACTGGGACAAAGAAAATACTACTTCCAAATTTCGGAAAGTTGCCGCTAGGTTTGTACTCTATACTGTGATTTTCTAATTTTTGATATGTGTGTTTAAAGCTTTAAATATCTCTAAATCTTTTGTGGCTAATAGTTGAGCTATGTGAAAGGGTTTATTAACAGAAAGTTTTTGGATAATTAACGTAAATTGTTCTATTTCGTCCTTTCTTAATATACAAGATAACACGATATGCTCGATATCCCCATATTCCATACACTCACATGTGGACTGTCTTTTAATCTAATTTTAAACAAATAGGCTGGACATAATGCATCATTAGTTCTTAAACGACATATATTTTTTATTTCCTCTTTTGAGAAATTTCCATAATAAAACCACGATGTGGCGGGGTGATCCGGCTGAATACGCTTATACGTTTCGCCAACTTTATCAGATGTATATTTTATTTGCCATAGTTGTTTGTCTTTTTGTAATCATACTATAGTAATCTGAATATGGAGTTTTGTATTCTGCCTTCTCTCCCCTATCCACCACCATCTTCGCAATTTCATCAACAGTCTAATTGTCTAATTGTGTTGTATGCCACAATGACCATTTAACCATGCAATAGTTACAAGTTGGCCACTATTTTTCATAGAATGTATTTTATTAACAATTAACTGAAATACATAATTCCCAATGGGGTCAAAACACACATTCTGAATTTTGTCAACGGCACTTTTACTATCTGTTATAATTATGGCTTGGTTTATTTGTTTTTCCTCAATATATTCAAGGGCTTCATTTATTGCAATAAGTTCCTCAGTGTATATGGACATATGTGTTTTTCTAGACACAGCATTTTTTGTTTATTGTGGATCGTAACAAGCACAGCCGGTTTTGCTATCCAGTTTGGAACCATCTGTATATATTTCATATGTTTCTGGATCAAGCCTGAAAGTTATATTTCTAACTGCCATTGGAAAAATGTATTAATAGATCCTCTTACAGATGGAACAACATTGTGATCTAAATGTAAGTTTTCATGAAAAATGTTATCTGCCATAGTAAGCAAATGCTCATATGCCTCTACCATTGGTATACTTTTTGCTTTATGCCTTTTCTTATGTGTTAGATCGGCGATAAATAGTTCATGTATTGTTTTTATTAATGAGGCATTTTTGGACACATTTTTAATTAATTAAAATAATTCTTCTAAAACTAAGTGGCAATTCTCCTGACTCAGCTGTGACTGCACAAACTGGTGTTGATCTAAGTAAACCCAAACATAATCTCAAACACTTATTTTGCACAATGTCTAGCTTTTTGAGACGGGTATTCGCTGCTTGACCATAAAATATACATCCATAGTCTATTACTGTTCTTATTTATACTTATATATTAATAAGACTACGGTTGCATCTGCTCCCTATTTCGTGCTTGTAACCATTCTTAAGATATTGGTGCCTTTTCTGCTTGGGATATAAGATCTTGTATGTGCTCCTTCCATAATAGCTTTCTGTCTATTCTAACACCCAAAAACTTAATGGATGGTAATAATTGTATTTTATAATTGTTAATACTATTTCCGTTGGAATACGATGTTTTTTGATGAAGATGTGTTTTTGTATGGGATAAGGTAAGACCATTATTACTCATCCAGTCATTAAGATCGCCATATGCTTTTATAATAATTAACATCCCTGAGTTAATTGTCCTGATGGAACCATAAATGCAGATGTCATCCGCGTATTGAACGACTTTAATATTGTTCAGGTTTTCTTCTATTTCCGTTCTATATAAAACGTATAGCAAGACGCTCAATATACTACCCTGAGGAAGTCCTTTGTTGGTCAATCTTGGCCCTAGTATTAGTCTATTGGTATACAGTGACACAACTCTGTGACTAAAGCTTGGTGGAATTCCTAATGATGTAATTTTTCCCACTAGCATGCTTAGGTTAATATTATCATAAGCCCCGCAAACATCAAAAAATGCAGCTACTATAGATTTTGAGTTAGTAAAGGACATGTTAACATCTGTGATTATGTGCTATGCTTTCGTTAACTGAATGCCCTTTTCTAAAGACAAATTGGGTTTTTGGGAAAATATTGTTGTTTTCTAACCAACCTTCTAGTCTACGTTTTGACGTTCGTTCAAACGTTTTTAATATACACGAGGCTAAAGAGATACCTCTGTAAGACTCTGGACTTAGCTGATCTTTCCTTGGTTTTAAAAATGCTAATATAATATAGATCTTCCATTCCTGTGGAAAATTTGCAGTCTGTCAGATCTCGTTCATTATATTTAACAAAACATGCTTTGCTTGAATATGCAGATTTGTCAACATCGTTTAGTGTATTTGATCGTGCCCTGGTGCAGTATTGTGTGTTCTTTTCAAACTACATTCTAATTCTTCTATACTAAATGGTCGAAGTAAAGGATGATTATTATGTCCTTCCGAAATTCCTGCTGTTGTTATTTGTGCTTCGACCCAAGGAAGAGCCAACTTATTTAAAAATGCCTCAGCCACTGATTTAAAAATTGCTGTTTTTCTAATAGCCTGGCTGTTACTTAGACATTTGATCTGTTGCCAAATATCGCCCAAAGGTGTTCTTTTAGAAAGTTTATAACTGTATTCTTGCCATGTCTTTCTTTTGCTTTGTAGAATAATTTTCTTTGTTATTGCCACTGCTTCATTATATCTAGTAAAGTTTTCATAGTTCGAATGTCTTTTATATTCTGCTAGTCTGTTTTTTTTTGCAACATGATGGTTTTTTCACATTCTTCACTCCACCAAGATTTACCAAAATATTCTTTAGTTTCATTAGATACCGCTCTCACTACCGGCACCGACTGTTCACTGGCATTCTCTAGCATTAAACAAAATCTTGATATTTCAAATTATGGTTTGATTTTTCCTTTAAAGTGTCGGTAACACTCTGTGAAAACGCCATCCAATTGGCCTTACGTATATTCTCAGTTGACGTAAATACTTACATTACGTAATAATTGTAATGCATGTATTAAGTAAAAAAGTAAATGCAACTGGATGATTAATCTGTCCCTTAATTTATAATGTCAACGTAAAACAAAAGCAAAATCACGATAAGATGCATGGCGTTCATTTAATTAGGTACTTTATTGAAATCATTCTTCTCACGAAAGGGGACGAAATTTTTTATAGCTGGTAACACAAAAGAAAATACACTGGATTTATGCCGCGGCACGTGCTATTGGGTTGCAGATGTTACATAATTATCAGTGGTTAGCTGGTAAATGTTTTAGAGCACCCAGAAGCTATTAAGTTACGACGTCTTAAAAACACAGGTATCTGTATCGCGAGGCGACCTACAAACCTGTTGATTTTCTTCCCAGAGTGCAGCTAAGTACCTGTCAGACCGGCTGCCTTCTAGCGTGTCATTTATTCATGGCTTTATTGCAGTTTACTTACAAAGTGCACTTCTTAACAACACCGATTTTATGTGCTATATAATTTATGACTTTTAGATATTCAAGACACTTTTTACGTAGGAATCGGATTTGAAAATGAAACATCTCGATTTTTTGGAATTTAACATGCCTAATTTAATATACTTTGGAGTGAGTATAATTTTTTTTTCTACATTTAAAATAAAATAAAATATTTCAAATTAAACCCATGGAGACTCATTTAAAAATAATTTAAACTTTCACAGTACATAGTAAATCTTACTTAATGAATATACAAACCCACTTTTTTTTTGTTCCCTCAGGGCTCGTCCGCGGCCTTGCCGCCCCGATAGCACCGCAACCCTTGGTTGAATGTGCATACCCTTAGTCTTACTCCACCCATTCCAAGATCACTGTGCCTTGAACTAGTCTGCACAGCGATTGGTAGGGTGAAGTTTTATATTGCTCTGTCTCCGGTCTAGAGTGACCGTAGATCAGTTGTCTTTTCCGGTCCAGAGCTATACACTCACACAAGATGTGCTGGGCTGATTCCTCCCCCTCGCCGCAGAGTCTGCATGCGAGGTCCCCTTCGAACCGCCCCATTTTATGCAGATGTTTCTTGACGGCCATGTATCCCGTCAAGAGACCTGTTGTGTTTCTGAGCTGTCCTCTGCTAAGGTTTAGCAGCTCCACAGCTCTCTTTGAACTGGGTCCGTCAATTATTGACTTCCCATGTCTGAGCCCTGGACAGTCCGCCCAGTACACCTTGTGTTGGTTTCTGACCCAGGACTTAATGGCTCCCCTGGCAGTGCTCTTTGATACGCCCAGAGCCGGTTCTGGTCCCATAAATGGTTCTGCTGACCCTCTCTTCGCGAGACTGTCAGCTTCTTCATTGCCTTTAACCCCCGAGTGACCCGGCACCCAGATGAGGGTCACCTCATTCTGCCCAGCCAGGTCGCTCGTCTCGTCTCGGCACTCACTCACCAGCCAGGAATTTACCCGTGGGCTACTTAGTGCCTTAAGGGCTGCCTGGCTGTCTGTGGCTATGAGGATCCGCTTGTTGGTGTAGCCCCTCCTCTTGTTCTCCCGCACACAGTGCAGGATGGCGTACATCTCGGCCTGAAACACCGTTGCATGGGCTCCGAGGGAAATACTATGACTTACCCTCGGTCCTTCCGAGTAAACACCTGCCCCCGTCCCACGCTCCCCGCCAGATCCGTCCGTGAACCAGACGAGCGCGTCCCGTGGCATGCCCGGCGTCTCCTCCCGCCATGCCTCGCGATCAGGGATTTCCACTATAAAGTTGTTTTCCCTGCACATTCGCGGGCTCGCGAAGTCTGACCTCATTTCAAGCATGGGCTCCTTCACGATCTCCTGAATTTTGCAGTGGCCCCTGAAGCCTGGGTTGATCTTCAGTCTACCATTGCAGGCTAGTCTGTATAGTCCTAGCCTGGCCTCTCCCATAATAACTAAGTGTAGGGGGGTAGATCCAGCAACACCTCCATGGCGGCTGTTGGGGTTGAAGACATGGCCCCTGTGATCCCTAGGCAAGCCATCCTTTGGATCTTGCCTAGTTTTTGTTTGGCACTGGATTGTGTCACCTTAGGCCACCAGACCAGTGCCGCATATGTTAACGATGGTCTGACCACCCTTGTGTACAGCCAGTGGGCCATACTAGGTCTTAGTCCCCACGTTTTTCCATATAGCCGCCTAGTGACGGCTAAGGTCATGACTGCCTTACGCAGTATTTTTCCAATGTGACCATTCCAGGTTAGCTTAGAGTCCAATACGACCCCAAGATATTTTACCTCCCTGGCGATTGGAACGCTCCTACCGTATAGAGTGAGAGTTCTGTGGCTTTCACACTTCCTCCTCCTCGTAAACGGCACGACGGTTGCTTTCTCGGGGCTCACCCCGAGCCCTTGATCAACCGTCCACCCTTCCACCACTTTCAGTGCAGTCTGCATACGCTCCCACACTGCCTGTGTGACCTTTCCTAGGACTATGATGACAATGTCGTCCGCATAGCCCTGTACCTCATACCCCCCTCCCGAGAGCCTCCCCAGCAGGCCGTCCACGACTAGACACCAGAGCAAGGGAGACAGAACGCTCCCCTGCGGAGACCCCGCCGCGACCCCCGCCAGCAGAGTCCCTCCCGCGAGTGAGGTGAACACCGCCCTGTTCCTGAGCATGGAACCGATCCACCTGCAGCAGGTCTCCTCTATTCCACGCTCACGGGCAGCTGCCAGAACCGATCCGAACGAGGTGTTGCTAAAGGCCCCCTCTATGTCTAGGAAGGCCCCCAGCGCCACCTCCTTGTTCTCCAGCGTATTCTCCAGTTTCAGCACCAGTTGGTGCAGTGCTGTTTCTGTTGAGAATCCTGCTCTGTATGCATATTGTCCGCAGTGTAGAGGATATGCTTCCAGTACACCGCCTCTAATGTGCCGGTCGAGCAGTTTTTCCACTGTTTTCAGCAAGAAGGACATGAGACTTATTGGCCTCAGGGACTTTGCCTGGTCTGTTGGACGCCCAGGTTTAGGAATAAATACAACCCTGGCCAGTCTCCATGCCCTCGGAATGTACCCCAGAGCCAGGCTGGCCCTCATAATGAGGGTAAGCACCGGCGCCAGTATATCTATCCCCTGTTGGAGCATGATGGGCATTATTCCATCAAATCCCGGCGATTTGTATGGCTTAAAGCTGTTAATGGCCCATCTGATTTTGCTCCAGGTAACCACCTCTTTAGCGACTGTCCAGTCTACTCTAGATGCCCGCCTATAAGGCGCCTCTATTTCTGAGTGTTCCCAGTCCGGAGGTGATTGGTTTATTATGTTACAGCCGGGGAAGTGCGTCTGGAGTAAAATTTCCATAGTTTCCTCCCCCGAGCTTGTAAAGCCTCCCGTGGGTGTTCTAAGGGAGCCTATGTTAGTCTGAGGGCCCTTAAACAGGATCTTGTGTAGTCGAGCACTCTCGGACGTGTTTTCCACTTCTTCGCAGTGCCTCCTCCACGACTTCTTCTTGGCGTCCCTCAGTCTTTTGTTATAGGTCGATAGGGCCTGTCTATATTCATCCCATGATCCCGACCTTTTGGCCGCGTTAAACAGCTTACGAACATGCGTCCTCCTTTGCCTGAGGTCCTCGTTCCACCACGGGACGTTCCTGGTGGACACCCTCATTTTCAGGGGGCAGTTGGCGTTATAGGCCGAGGTAATTGTGTCTCGCAATTGGACTGCTGCAATCTCGAGGTCTATTGAATTTTTTATGGTACTCTTAACCCCCCGCAGTTCCACCTCGAGGTCTATTGAATTTTTTATGGTACTCTTAACCCCCCGCAGTTCCACAGCCAGGTCTGCACTGTAGGCTTCCCAGTCCGCCTTGCGGGGGTCCCGGTACCATACCGTTTCTCTTTCGACTTTGGCGATTTCAAACCGGATGTATCTGTGGTCTGAGCTACTCACTTCCCCAGACACAGCCCAGCTTTTAACAAAGTCACCCAGAGACTGGGTGGAAACTGTTAGATCTAAAACTTCCTCACGCCGTGTTGTGACGAAGGTCGGTTTATTACCTCTATTCCATATGTCTAAATTAAATTTCATAAAGAATTGTAAAAGTGCCTCACCCCTAGAGTTTGTGTCCGAGCTACCCCACAACTCATGGTGCGCATTCGCATCCATGCCGATGATGGTGTGCCATCCACCTCCTCTGCTACCCACCATCAGCTGCTCCAATTCGTTGGGTGGAGGAGGGTCCGTGCTGTCCCCTGGCAGATAGGCTGACGCGACAGTAATGTCCCTCAGCCCATCCGCTCCTCCACATCGGATTTTGATCGTTGCCAGGTCCCTGGAACAGAAATTCATTAGAGGGAGAAACTCTATCCCCTCCCTGACAAAAATGCAGGCCCTCGGGTTCTCGCTGGATCTGCTGTAGATGAGCTTTCCAGTAGCTCCGCCGAGTCCCTTGATCTCTCCTTTATAGGAGTACGGTTCCTGGATGAGGGCCACATCCGTGTTCCTCAGAGCCATTAGTAGTCCGGCCGTGGCAGCCCTACTGTGTTGGAGGTTGACCTGAAGGAACCTAAGTCCCATTAACCCTTAGTTGCTTCCCCAGTGGGCGGAAGCTAACCCTTCCCATGCCCCAGAATGCCTTGAAGGAGGTTCCATCAAGGGCTCTGTAAGATGTCGGGTCGATCGAGAAGGCGAGCGTCTCTCCTTTCTCCTCTGCCTTCCTGCTTAGAACCGGCCAGTGTTGCGTCCCCAGTTCAGGGTTCTGGATCTTAAGTCTGCTGATCACCGTCTCCTGCGGGACGGTGTCAGGGATCCGTACGAGGACCTTGCGTCTCTTTGGGAGTTCCTTGGGCTCGACGGCTGTCAAGTCCGCCCCCTCCCAAATCTGACCGAGGCCCCCGATCGTTTTCCGCAGCCAGTCCCGCGACTGCGGGCCGGCACAGGTTGTCCAGAGGATGCCCCCCGTCAGGCGCGTCCGGTGGAACTGAGGCGGGCTCTCCCCTTCCTGAAGAGAGTCCACTGCAGCGACCACCGCAGCCTGGATCAGGTCCGCCTTCCCCTGGTCTAGCGTGACCTCAGGATGGCGTCTGTCAATCACCGCCATCCCGAGGCCCTCCGCAGCCTCCCTGTAAGAGCCAGTCTGCGCCGGTGTTCCGGCCTTGGTTCCTTTGGGAGGTCTGTCTGTAGTAGGTGTGCTAGAGCCAGAGCGCGGCGTCTTCCGACTCGCACCCTCCTCTTGCGCCTTTACAGGCACCCTGGCCCTTTTGGAACGTCTGTCTGTAGTGGGCGTGCTAGAGTTCGAGCGCGTCCTCTTCTGACCCGCACTCCCCTCTTGCGCCTTTACAGGTTTCTCGACCGTCCAGGTCCCGGCCGCCATTTTTTGCGCCCTCCGGAGCTTCTTTCTTTTCGCCCCGGAAAGACGCTTGGACTGCCGGGGCAGTCCCTCTACTCTAACAGTAGAGTCCTCACTGGTGGAGGGGCCCCCGGAGTTCGCGGAGCTCGCCGCCCTCCGGTGGGACCCAGCCTCCAGCTTGGGTGTCGGGGACAGGTCTCTGGCCGAAGCTACCCCCTGATCCCCCGTATCTACGCCGGTCGTGGGACCTCCAGAGTCCGCTGCCGCCCCCTGGCTCGTCTCCGTTTCCGGGATAGACTCAAGGCACAAGTCTGTAGCCGGAGCCACTCCTCGAGCCTCATTGGTTTTGGTTTTGTATGTGTTTATTATCTTCATGTTGTTCCCACGAGAATGGGGGAAATACTGTCCACACCATCAGAACCCCCTGTGTGGTGCAAGGCGGGTTACTCTGGAGGGTTGCCTGGTACTCCAGAGGTTTCTTTCACGACACCATCGCCCTGGTGCCATAGGCACGGGTCACGTGACACCGTAGATTGGGGGAGTTTTGTTCGACCTCCTTGTCTAGATCCGTCATGTTTAGTTATTAGCAGGGTCACCTCGTGCAGGATGCGGATTTTTACCGCGCATGACGGTCTTGGGGAAAGCTTCATCGGGAGTTTATGTTGTTATTTCCACTTCCTCGGCTTGCCCCCTGGAGTCCTTTGGCCCGCGACTCCTTAACCCCTACAAACCCACTTACTTTTACACATCAAATTAATGATAAAATTATTAAATCGCATAAAAAATTAAGGCTTGCGGTATAACACCTACGAAGGCACGACACACTGATGAGTCCTAACAATGACGAAAATGGTCTGTCTCCTGTGGTGAGAACTGCTCCAGCGTGCTACATACCATACGGCAAGTCCGATAGGAGTAAAGTGATATTGGCTAGTGGGAGATGTAATTCCACGGTCGTTGAGGTTTCAGCCAGGGGAGAAGTTGTTTTTGCTCGTTGGTTTCTTCCCACAGCTTCTTTCTTGTTGCACTGTCTGCATGGTAGCTATTGTTGAAGCCTAAACAGTCAAAAACCCAGAGAAGGCACTTCGCGCTATTCTCTACTACATTATGTTATGGCAATGTCTGCTAAGGGCCAATTTGTTGGAGCATAGGTATCACATACTGAAGAGGCACAAGGGCAAAATCGGTCTATGTCTCCTCTGGTGATAGTTGCTTCAGCATGCTATACATTCACGGAGCCACGCACGATTTTGCCGTTCAGCTAATTTCTGTCGTCTATTGACATAGACCTTGGTCTTTGACGCTATAAAAAATCCAGGAATAAAGTCTTGGGATCTAGCGGGCAATTTTATCAGTCCTCGCCTGCCAATTCTTAGTCTTGACACGTAAAACTGACTAACTTCATTTTCTAATGCAACCATCGAGACGGGCAATGAGGATTTCTTTCCATACTTTGCAAAGTGTTCATTTTATGATCTTCACTAACTTTTGGACGTCCAGGCTTTGGAATATCTTCAACGCCACTAGTTTGTATCAATTTATACTCAATATTGTTGCTGCTGCCGAGTACTAGTGTTATGCCAGCATCCCATGAGAACCAAAATTTCAATCTTTAATACTCTAAACACAATACGACTTTTGTACCGATAGTACGTTGAAAGTCTGTATTAAACTGATACTTTGTGACGATTTATACGTACACTTCGAAAAGTAAGTATCATAACGTTTTTGAATATAAACACACTTGCTGATGTATATTAATTGATGTACGATTTGTCACATTTAATTGTGATTTTTTCGAAAATTTTCTTATGTAGTAGGCAGCATGTTTATACTGTAAATGAATACAATGAGGACGCCTCTCAGAATCAAGAAAGTCTGGACACAGCAAGTGCGTTATGGTAGGGAATTATCATTAAATGCTTCAAATTTGAATAACTCAATTTTCTATAAGCCTCGAAAGGTGAGTTTTGGTACATAGTTAGGTCTTCACCAGCGCAACATACGCACCAAATTTCATCAACTAACTTTGTTATTTTTTGAGATACAAATTTGTTTTTCAGAAAAATCATTTTTTTTTAGAAAAAACTGGTCCGACCGGGTTGACTACGAACTTGTCCACAGTCTTACCAAATGAAGATATGTGCCAAGCTTCGTTCAAATCAGTTGGGTATTTTGAGTTATCGCTCGAATACATACATACATACACACATACATACATACATACATACATACATACATACATACATACATATATATATATATATATATATATATATATATATATATATATATATATATATATATATATATATATATATATATATATATAAACATATAAATATTTTACGGGTTCGGATTCTACAGAGCGCTCATTTGGAAAAACTCATCATATGCCTCTACAACAGCGAATTTTTTTAAATAAAAATTCGCTAAAAAGAAGGTTGAAATTTAATGGAAAATATGTGGTTTTTTTTCATATCTCTCTCTCTCTCTCTCTCTCTATATATATATATATATATATATATATATATATATATATATATATATATATATATATATATATATATATATATATGTGCGTGCGCGCGCGCGTGTGTGTGTTTGTCCGGTTCGTGGATTCGATTCGTTTATTCGTTTCCAAGTGCTTGTACGGGGTCATTTGGCCCTGTTATCGAACTTCACCGAGGTGGCGATGGTGTATCTAGGGTCGCTACGCTTAAAACAAACAACGGAACAATAATTCGGCGTGCAGTGGATCGTCTTGCAATATTGCCATGCAATTAGAGAAACATTTTATAGAGATTTTTTTATTATCCTATTTGTATAATTTGTATGTATTTTTTATTAGGACTTTTTAAGTTTGTTCATATTTAAGTTAGTTTTCTGAAGTTGCCATTTCAAGGCGACCGGTATGTTTAGTTTTACCGCGCAATCTTAAGTTTAGGAGTGCAGTCCTGGACGTCAAAAGAGCCTGACATTACTACAGTGTACTGTGCGCATGTCCCACCTTTCGAAAAAGGGTACCTACAACAATAAAGACCTGCAACAATAATAATTCATATTCGACAACGCGTTTTAGCATTACACGTACCGTCTATATTAATGTACATAAATTGTAAATAGTTTATATTACTTTAAATATATACCTAACTTAAGTGTTTTCTTTCATAATACGATACAGTCCACTTTAATACGTAACCGCAATAACTACAATTCACGAACCAGACACATTAACATTTAGTCAATTCGAGCCGCATTATTCAGCGCAATTGTAGTTATCGTTGATAACGACAACCCTAAGCAGAAGACGAAGTTAGTTCACCAGAAAATTCGTTTGGAAAACCGATACTAGCACTCTGAACATCCAGCACGTACATGGTGAGTCATATTTTCCTTATCCTCAAAAGCACGTTTTTTTTATTTAGTTATCCATGCTTTTTTATTGTAAGAGTTTATTTGTACTGGGTGATCTAATAATTTTTGAGTAACATTTTTTATCATTCATTTTCTTTAAATTATTTTCCTTTAAATCCTAATAAATTCAAAAGACCATGTCTGAAACACAAGAGTTACGCAATCTAATTAAAGAGACCAATAAATCGTTTTAAAGCTATAGCGCGAGAGTCCCCAATGTGGATATAGTTTTGTTTCAGCGGTAAAGCAACTGTAAATCGACCGTCATCGAACAAATAATTATTGCTAAAATTAATTTCGCGCGGGTTCAGGCGAGTATTATCTGGCAACTCTGTTTTCTGAGAGACTTCCTCAAGATTCTTGAATCGGATTATGTCTGGTAACTGCATTGGAAGCGACGAAAGAAAGCATGGTGACTGTCTGGAAAGTTTTGAATTTTTATATGGCACCTGACCTGAGATGACCCATCCAAAACGTGTCAGTTGCATAATGGGTTGTGAATATATTCTACCCCTTAATAACAGAGAATAGAACAATTCGGTGCCGATAAGCAAATCAATGTCTCCAGGTAAATAAAATTTCGGATACATAGATTGGCAGGTAAATTTACCCTTCTTGTGTCTACATGCGTCGAGGGTATCCTATCAGTAATCCTTTCGACAATAGGGCAATTGAATTGAGTCTTATTGTTCAACTGTAGTTTAAAAAAAAATGACACCAACGTACGATTAAATTAAGTGAATTTTCAAGTCTACGTGTATTACTAGCAATCGTGGAATTTTCCCATTCTCGTCGAGTCGTGTTATCTAATTTAGTGTACTATAAGCCATTAATTAAGGTATCCCAATGATCCGTGGGTTTATCCAGCGCTTGAAGAGCTCTGAGGTGCATTTTCATTTCGTTGGCTAAATTTCTCAAACCTACGTGAGATTTCTTTGCCACTGACGTTAAATTAAATAGGGCGCTTACATGATTATGTACAATTACGTCTTTGTTTTCAAACTTTTCGTCGAGTAAGTTCCAAGCGATTTTATAATTTGCATCAGGAGCTTCAAGATTTGATATGACCTGCAGAGCTGAACCGCTAAGGCACGATTTTAAATAAAGAAACGTTTGTACGTTGTGCAATTGTTGATTCGACTCGATTAAGGCATTAAAATTGTCCTTAAAACTGAGCCAATCTTATGTATTGCCAGAAAACGGTTTTAATGAGATGGCTGGCAATCTTACTTCGGGTAAGAGAGGTGTTGTGACCGCGCTTGAATTAATTTGAAGCCTGTGGATATCCACAGTCTCCCGAATAGTTACCACTGTTAGTGGTAGTTAGGTTTGAATTTGAAAGTAATTTTTCCGCACGTGCAGAAACTTCCTAGTGCGCATTTTTAAAAGATTCCATTTCCGCGCTTTCAATACCTGAGCTCCCCTCGTCATTATCATCTAACATGTCTATTTGGCTTTGCACTTCTTGAGATCGATTCGGCAATTTTTTGCAGTCAGATATAATTGTCTACAAATTTTATGAAACGTGTTAGAGATAACTTTAGAGAACCCCCTCTCTTCAATTAGATTGCGTTAACTCTTGTGTTTCAGACATGGTCTTTTGAATATATAAGGATTTAAAGGAAAATAATTTAAAGAAAATGAATGATAAAAAATGTTACTCAAAAATTATTAGACCACCCAGTACAAATAAACTCTTACAATAAAAAAGCCTGGACGCAGCAAGTGGTTATGGTAGTGAATTTTCATAGAAATGATCTGGCACAAAATATTTTATTATAACTTTTTTTTCTTGTAACATAGAAATCTAAATTTTGGTGTATAGTTTACTTTTTATATCGTAAACCTACCTACAAAATTTGGTTATCATAGATTTTTTATTTTAAAAAATTTTTTTTTAAATGAAAACTCAAATTTTTCCCGGAAAACCTCGTCCGATTTTTCTGATTAACGAACTTATCAAAGCCATTTACAAAAGGAAGGTACATGCCAAATTTTATCAAAATCGGCATATTATTCTCTGAGATAAAAAAATTGTTCGAATGAAAACTCAAAATTTTCCCGGAAAGCCTCGTCCGATTTTCCTGACTAACAAACGTGTCAAAGCCATTCACAAAAGGAAGGTACATGCCAAATTTTGTTAAAATCGGCCCATTATTTTTTGATATGAATTTTTTTTTGAATGAAAACTCAAAATTTTCTCGGAAAACCTCGTCCGATTTTCCTGACTAACGAACTTATCCAAGCCATTTACAAAAGAAAGGCACATGCCAAATTTTATCAAAATCGGCCCATTATTTGTTGAGTTATCGGTGTGATATATATATATATATATATATATATATATATATATATATATATATATATATATATATATATATATATATATATATATACATATGAAAATTGAAACTGACCCCGGATATGGGTTCTAGGGGTCCTAGTTCGCGCTCATTTACAAAATTTTTTTCAAAATTCAAAAGTCGGGATCTCCCCATTAGTGAATTTTTTCTACGAAAATTCACTAAAAGCATGGATAACTAAATAAAAAACGTGCTTTTGAGGAGAAGGAAAATATGACTCACCACGTACGTGCTGGATGTTGAGTGCTAGTATCGGTTTTCCAAACCAATTTTCTGGTGAACTAACTTCGTCTTCTGCTTAGGGTTGTCGTTACCAACGATAACTACAATTGCGCTGAATAATTCGGCTCGAATTGACCAAATGTTAATGTGTCTGGTTCGTGAATTGTAGTTATTGCGGTTACGTATTAAAGTGGACTGTATCGTATTATGAAAGAAAACACTTAAGTTAGGTATATATTTAAAGTAATATAAACTATTTACAATTTATGTACATTAATATAGACGGCACGTGTAATGCTAAAACGCGTGGTCAAATATGAATTATTATTGTTGCAAGTCTTGATTGTTGCAGGTACCCCTTTTCGAAAGGTGGGACATGCGCACAGTACACTGTAGTAATGTCAGGCTCTTGTGACGTCTAGGACTGCACTCTTAAACTTAAAATTGCGCGGTAAAACTAAACATACCGGTCGCCTTGAAATGGCAACTTCAAAAAACTAACTTAAATATGAACAAACTTAAAAAGTCCAAATAAAAAATACATACAAATTATACAAATAGGATAATACAAAAATCTCTATAAAATGTTTCTCTCATTGCATGGCAATATTGCAAGACGATCCACTGCACGCCGAATTATTGTTCCGTTGTTTGTTTTAAGCGTAGCGACCCTAGATACACCATCGCCACCTCGGTGAAGTTCGATAACAGGGCCAAGTGACCCCGTACAAGCACTTGGAAACGAATTAACGAATAACGAATAACGAATGGAGCTCCTCGAAGCTGACGAATAAATAGGGTGAGTCTAGGTCTTGACTGTTGCAGCTACCCTTTTTCGAAAGGTGGGACATGCGCACAATACACTGTGGTAATGTCAGACTCTTGTGACGTCCAGGACTGCACTCTTAAACTTAAAATTGCGCGGTAAAACTAAAAAAAAACACACACACACACACACACACACACACACACACACACACACACATATATATATATATATATATATATATATATATATATATATATATATATATATATATATATATATATATGCTTGTGTGTGTGTGTGCGCGCGCGCAAGTGTTTGTGCGTGTGTACACTGTAGTAATGTCAGACTCTTGTGACGTCCAGGACTGCACTCTTAAACTTAAAATTGCGCGGTAAAACTAAACACACACACACACACACGTGTGTGTGTGTGTTTAGTTTTACCACGCGCGCCCACACACACACACACACACACGCACGCACGCACGCACGCACGCACGCACGCACGCACGCACCCACGCACGCACCCACGCACGCACCCACCCACGCACGCACCCACGCACGCACCCACCCACGCACGCACGCACCCACGCACCCACGCACGCACCCACCAACGCACGCACCCACGTACGCACCCACGCACGCACCCACGCACCCACCCACGCGCACACGCGCGCAGACGCAGACGCACACGCGCGCACACGCACCCACACACGCACGCACACGCGCACGCACGCACGCGCACACACGCACACACGCACTCACTCACACACTCACTCACTCACTCACTCATACTAATAATAATAATAATAATAATAATAATAATAATAATAATAATAATAATAATAATAATAATAATAATAATAATAATAATAATAATAATAATAATAATAATAATAATAATAATAATAACCCGTGGGGGTTTGCTGGTCCTCTATCGGGCGCCTCCCTTTGCGAATAGGGGAAAGCTCATCATTATGAAGGGTACTGAGGAAATAAAATACTCAGGGTGGAACAAAACCAGCTACAGGGGAGCGTCTGACCCAGAATGGGCGGCTACTCGACAGCGTCTGAACCCCATGTTAGGGGCGGCTGAAAATGGGCAGTCGGAGGCCCGCTGGCAGAGCTCTAAACTGCAACACCCTATATGGAGCGATAATGGTTAGTACAAGAAACAAAAGATATTCAGGCGGGCCAGGGCAGCAGGACCTGGGTCGGAACCGTCATGAGGATAGACCTGCAAACGACCACAGCAACGCACAAGGAATGAGACAAAACCAAGGCCACACATTACATACACCATTGGCCACCCAAGATGTACGTGTTGCTGAAACAAATGTTCAGCCCACTACATCCCAGGGCAGACTAAGGCAACGAACTACATGGAGTAACGAAGTCAATGAATTTATAGTTCGCTGCTATTACAGAATAACTCAATTGGAAAAATCCACAGAGCCATTCGGTAGAGAACTGCATAGAGAAGTCATAGAACATTTCCCAGAACTTAGAAGATACCACTCCCTGGTAACATCCAAAAAACATACACGGAGAAAATTAATAAATATTTACCATTGTGTGATGAGATTCTCCAGATGTGGCATATGGATACGGTTGTGGTGGTCCCCATTGTTGTCGGCGCCACAGGCGAAATACCAAAAAGCCTGAAGAAGAGCCTTGAACAACTGGGCCTAGAATGGAAATTATACCTACCCATTCAGAAATCGGTTGTACTGGATGCTTGCAGTCTCTTCCGGAGGGTAATGGGGGACACGCATCAGTATTTTTAATACATTCATTCAAGCTGGCCATCTTGTCCTGGACCGATGTGTCATTGCTTTATGCCCACTTCTTTAAAGGAAGTGTGAACAATGAACAATAATAATAATAATAATAATAATAATAATAATAATAATAATAATAATAATAATAATAATAATAATAATAATAATAATAATAATAATAATAATAATAATAATAATAATAATAATAATAATAATAATAATAATAATAATAATAATAATAATAATAATAATAATAATAATAATAATAATAATAATAATAATAATAATAATAATAATAATAATAATAATAATAATAATAATACCACAGTAGACAAACTCCGCACCCAGAAGGCTAAAAGGTACCCAAATAGTATTTTTAATCATCTCAATTTTTTTCTAATGGAACGAGGGGGACTCATTAGCATATTCGGCAAAATAATTTTTTTACGAATAATTTGCTACCACACACATGGTTTTTGGAGTTAAATTGTCGTGATAAACCGCCTATTAATACTTTATATGATTACAACATTGGAATTTGCCATAAGCGTAAGTGGCATTTGTAATAAGTAGGCCTGTAAATAACAATTTGACTCCATTACCAAGTATCAACCAATTTTTATTTGCAGACCTACTTGTTACAAATGCCATTACGCTTATCAAACATATGAAATAAAATAGACGGTTATAACGACAATTTAACTCGAAATACCATGTGTGTGGTACCAAATTATTCGTAAAAAATGTTTTTGCAGAATATGCTAATGAGCCTTTCTCGTTCCATTTGGAAAAGTTGAGTTGTGATTAAAAATTATATTTAAGGATCTTTTGACCCGCCACGAGAAGAGAGAAAAAAAACATTAGATGATCAAATCTATTTTTCCATCGCTCTTCAATAAAAAATAATGGTTTTCACATAGTCGTCACACTCTACATTGAAATTTAAAATATTATTATTTTTTACCGAAAATGTCCAAAGTTGACATATGAGGTGTCATTGTATTCAGAAAGCCACTTTCTATCAAATAACCACAAAAAAAAAATCCCTGAAAATTATGTCTCGACTACAAAGATCATTACAATCCTATATAAAGTATATAGGAAAACATGTTAAATACAAGATAGGTGCGATAATAATATATGTGTTATTGGGCGAATAAGCTATATAATACAACGATTACAGTTATATGTGTTCATACAGTTCGCTAGATTTAAAAAAAATATTATTATGTTTTCTCGGGCAGCTATAGCTAAGGTAACCATGGCTATATTTTCGCCTAAAAACAGCCTTCTTTGGAATCTGTGTTTAATGCAATCTGAGACAATATGACTTGCTTAAAGGCTCACATTGCAGGTATCACAAACTGGTGGAATTTGTTGTTCCAGTAAGAACTTATGTGTGAGAGCTGTGTGTCCTATCCGGAGTCTTCTTAGGACGACCAGGGATCTACGACTTAGTATAGGTGGTCGAAATGCCTCAATGGTTTTTTTTTGTGAGGGGAAATCCATCATGGACACTAAGGCACGTATTGGATCTGCTGCGCTGCGTAGTGCTGGACTCCTACAGGCTAAAACCCCCCATTCTCTCCACTTGCCCACTGGAACCTTTTGGCGCATGTCTTCAGGAGAGATGGTGATCTGTTCTTTCGCTTCAAGTATTTTTGCCCTACGTTTCATTGGTTTGGGAGTTCGCTTGGTTCTGCAGTCTCCCCTCGCTTTTGTTCGTTTCCATGATCTGTCGCACCATTGTCCCTACTTCCTTCTAGTTCCGCTTTGAGCTGAGCATCACTGCGATTAGGATACTAGTGGTGAGTAGTTCCCCGATGTTTATCTGGAACCTTGACATTATTTTACCCCACCTCTGGCAATAGAAAATTGTGTGCTCCGCGTCATCATATTCTAGACGATATGGACATCTTGGGTCTTCTGTCAAGTTAAATCGTTGTAGGTACGCCCTGAAGTAGCCGTCGCTTGTCAGCACCTAGATCAGGAAGTAGTCAGTTTCCCCATGTCCTCGGCTTTTCCATGTTTCAATATTGGGGATCAGTATCGCTGTCCATCAGTCCTTAGTCGACGTCTCCCATCGGTCTTGCCATCTGGTAAGCGTGTGATTCTTGCTTCTTCCTTGTTTTCCTCCCTGCACTCATGTATTAGAAGATCAACAGGTGGCACGCCTGCCGCCACTTGGAGTGTCGCCGTGGACGTCGTCTTGTATCCGCGTGCCACCCTTAGGAGCATGTTTCTCTGGGCTATCTCCAACAGATTGGCGTATTTCTGGGTTTCAACCACTGTGTGCCTTATATCCCCTCCATATGGGAGAATAGAGTGCATAACACCGCACAGTGTTGCCCTCTTTTGACTTCCAGGTCCTCCGATGTTTCGGAGTATTCTTCCAAGAGCCGATATTCGGCGTTCCGCCTTGCTAATTACACCTTTTACGTGTTCTCCAAAGGTGAGGCGCTGATCCAGTACAAACCCCAGATAACTTATGAAGGTCTACAGGGCTATTCGGAGCCTGTGCAGTTGAAATGTTAGGTTTCGGCACATTCTGCTGCCTTTGATGATGACAGCTTCAGTCTTGGCTGGGGCTAGCTCGAGATAGTGTCCGCTCATCCACACGCTTATCCTGCGGAGAGTTTCGTTGACATCCCGTTCTAGGACATCTGGGTCATCTGCTGTTTCGAGCACTGCGAGGTCGTCTGCATAAGCTACTGTTTTAACGTTTCCCTGTAGTTGTGTCGCAGAACGCCGTCATATAGTACATTCCAGAGTGTAGGGCCTAGCACGATTTCTTGGGGCACTTCAGTGGTAACATCCACAGTCTTCTTGCTTGTAATTTGAAGCTTCCTATCCTTGAAATAGTTGGATATCAAGTTTACCAGGTACTGTGACATTCCCCTCGTCCTCAGTTCTTGGATGATAATACTCCAGGTAGCGGTGTTTTATGCATTTGCTACGTCAACGGTAATGAGGGCGAACACCTTAAGCGTTGCATTCCGAGCAGCCTCTACAATCTACTCTATTGCGTGTATTGTTGATCTGCCCCTTCTAAACCCAAACTGGGATTGGGAGAGACCCTCCCTGCCCTCCAGTTCTGCTATCAGCCTTTCCACGATCATACTTTCGTATAGTTTGACAATCACGTCGATTAAGCATATGGCCCTGTAGGCCGACGAGTCTTCCATGTCTTTTCCGCTCTTTGCCAAGAGGACCACCTTTGCCACTTTCCACTGTATTGGAAACTGCTGTCTGACTAGCATGGTATTCAGCATATCTAGCAGCAATTTCGGAGCAGTTCGTATCACCTGTTTTATTATTTCGGGAGGAATCCCGTCAGGTCCAGAGGACTTTCCTGTTTTAATCCTTTCCCTGCGTTACTTAGTTCTTCCGCAGTAAACAACGTAGCATTCTCGACTGGGGGGTTGCGGTTCCAGTAGTCTGTGCGGCAGGGAAAGAGTTGGCCCACTATCTCTATCCTTCTATTTGCGGTCAAGCGGAAAGGCGGGTTGACATTTGTCAGATGTTTCATGGCGATTTTATATCCATTACCCCATACGTTATTGTCGAGATCCTGCAGTAGCTGTCTCCAGTTCTTCTTTTCGTCACTGATCATTTAGTTCAGGTGTTTTATGAGTGCTTTCAGTTCCTCCCTGAGGTTTTCCTGTTCCTTTTCGTCATCGTCAAACCGCGGCCTCTTTCGGTTTCTCGTCAGTATTCGCCTTGTTCTTATACACTTCGTTCTCAGTTCTTCTATCTTAAAGTTCCACCAATGTGATAGCAGACAGTCACTGGTAGCTCCTCTTCGTATCATACTGTTTTATAGGCTTTGCCTATTATCTCCATTATTAGGGTTGGATCAGCCGCTGGCGGGGTGTCTGCACTTCTTTGCAGTTCGAGCATAAACTGGTTCAGTTCGGCGATGGGCCTCCTCTTATCAGCTCGCTCAGCGCCAGCATCATCTACCTCAAAAGTTATATGCCTATGATCTCTTGAGTAGCTCGTTATCCAGTATTCTCCAGTGTTCCGGCGACCTTCTGTCTAGAGCAGGTAACGTCTATAAATGAGGAGCTCTGCCCCCTGCTGAAAGTAGGTGTTACACCATTGTTGTGTGTGACGAGATTAAGCTCGGCCAGCCAGTCTTGCAATATTGTTGCTCTGCTGTCTGTTATAGGGGATCCCCACTCCGCCGCATTAAAGTCTCCTAACACGATTTTCTCTCCCGGTGTGGCCTTTACATCCTCCATTAAGCCATCAATATATGAGGTGTATGCTTCTAAGCTTATGTTCGGGGATATGTAGCAGCCGTATATGCAAGTCTTTCAGCTTCAGTTGGATATAACCGGTCTGCCGTTTGATTTTTGCAACCCCTATTTGTCTGTTGAAAAAGCGAGCTGCGGCGTCCTGCCTCGTGTCTTTGATCCAACCAGGTCTCTCTATAATCGATTTAATCGGTTCAGAGGCAATTAAGATAACTATTCCCTCGTTTTTTGCTGACAGCTCTGCCATGTCGTGTGCACTCCAGGTCCTGTAGAGATTAGCTTGTAATATCTTCAGCTTGTCTCCTCGTTCTTCCTTTTATCTGTCTTCTGTTGTTTCTTTTAGTGAATCTTCGTAGAAAAAATTCACTTATGGGGAGATCCTGACTTTTGAATTTTGAAAAATTTTTTGCAAATGAGCGCGAACTAGGACCCTTATAACCCATATCCGGGTCAGTTTCAATTTTTATATGTTATATATATATATATATATATATATATATATATATATATATATATATATATATATATATATATATATATATATATATATATATATATATATGTATGTATGTATCACACCGATAACTCAAAAAATAATGGGCCGAGGTTGATAAAATTTGGCACGTACCTTCCTTTTGTAAATAGCTTGGATAAGTTCGTTAGTCAGGAAAATCGGACGAGGTTTTCCGGGAAAATTTTGAGTTTTCATTCGAAAAAAAATTATATCTCCGGAATTAACAAAGTAAGGGCAGCGAAATTTGGTACACGGGTTTATATCATTATAGGTAAGCTACCTACCAAAATTTAGCGCTGTCAAAATTGTTAATATTTAGGCAATAAACCTGAAACTAATATAATCTATTAAAGGAAAATGTCTCAAGAATAATGTTTTACAAAGCCTGAACTCTTAGTTTCAATCGTCATTGTCCTTCATTTTACTAAAATATTCCCAGAAAATTCATTTGAAATAGACCCTTTCTCTGATGCTTTAGCAGTATCGTTTAATGGTATAACATTTTTGTCGAATTTTCGTAAAAAATTATTAAAGCGCAATATATCCGTTATTATGCAAGTTACGAAAAAAAGTTGTATACATTAATTGTAGGGTGTCTTCAGATACATCTTAAAAAATATTTCGACAATTACAGGTGGCCCATAAGTCGTTGGTAATTCAAATTTTCTTTTTTAGTGAATTTTTTTATTCGAACACGCCCTATGTTATTGCATTTTTGTATTTTCCATCGAAATATAATACATCTTCCCAAGAAAAGACATTCGGGACGCAGCAAGTGCGTTATGGTAGCGAATTTTCATTAAATGCTTCAAATTTTGAATCAATTTGCTATTAACCTATAAGGTTGACCAGAGAACTAGTTTTTTCGGGAACAATTTAAGTTTACTTTCGGAAATTTTTGTACATTTTCAAACAATAAAGTTATTTTGATGAAACATGGCACATTGTTTCTAATATATAGATTATATTGGTAACCAAATTTGATGCCTGCTTTCTTAAAAAAACATATTTGCTATTAAAAACATTTTTATGAAAATTCACTACCATAACGCACTTGCCGCGTCCAGAGTTTTATTCCATAAAGAGAGCGTGCTGCCCCTTCTGCTGCCTTCCTTTTTTCTGGAATTCGGCGCCTTTCTGAAGTACGGGCACCTGGTGGAATCTGATCTGTGATTATCGATCTGGCATTTCAGGCTGAATGGATTGTTTTTGCAGTCTTTCGCCCTATGTCCACTCTTGCCACAGTTCAGACAGTCATCTGACCTGTCTGGACCCTTGCAGCTTCCTCTGTTGTGCCCGATCTCGAGGCACCTTAAACATCTCCCTATTTGGATTCTCGCTCTGATCCTGGAGTTCATCCATACTATTTTTATGCTCCCCTTGGAATGAGGTCTGTTCAGAGCTTTCTGTACATTTGCGGCTATTACCTGGTTTCCGTTTTTGCTGGGTCTTAGTTGACCCACAGTGACGTCGTCTTCCCCTCTGCCGCTGGTAGCACTTCTGACTGCTTCTTCCACTTCCTCCCCTGTGATAGAGACATCTATATCAGAGAAGTGCAGAACCGTCTCATCTCTTCTCACTACCACCTTCGTGCCGACCATTTGTTGCTTTATTTCCTTTCCAAATTTGTCTGCCTATTTATTTCCGCCCTCCACGCTTAGCATAAGGTCTCCAGCAGCTGTCTTTCTTAGGCTTTTGAATTGTATGCCTATCTTCTCTATGCCCACCTTCTGCTTTACTGTCTTTAGGACATCAGCAAAGTTCCTTCCCTCCGCTTTGACGATTATGTGTTCTCTCTGTTTTCTATGCGCTGGTGCATTTCTTCTCCGGTTCTTTGAGATCGTATATTTCACAGTCACGCAGCTCCCGATCATCACACACTCCACAGTTTTCCTGATGCAGTACCTATCTAGTCCTTCCGGCGTCATGAGCACTAATTCCTCGCTTGGTTTTGTCTCTAGGAAATTCCTCAGTGACTCCGTCAAATTGTATACTCCTCTCATATCAGTCTCTCCACATGTCGGTGGTCTGTGGAAGTAGGTATATCGTGTTCTTAGGTACCTTACCTACGTTTTTTCGGATGGTTCTCGTCTCGTTGACTATGTATTCCAGCTGGCCTTCGGTGTATCCTTCTTCCGTCAGATCGCTGACTTCTGGATATCGCTCCATTATTTCCCGGAGTTTACCTCTTTTGCTTTTGTCGTTTGGATCAACAATTATAGCCCGGTCTCCCTTCTGACACTTGTGTGGATTTACTTCGATCATCTCGACTGTTTTGAAGACCTCCTCAGGCCACACCTTATCCATTATCTTCATCAGATCCTCGTAGTTTCTGGCTTCCTCAACCAGTTTCGTGATACGTTCTACCTCTTGCTTTCTCGTGTTTTCCCTCCGGGCTTTATCACTTGTCATAGTTTGCGTTTACGCATCTATCATCTGCTTCCTTTCCTGCCCTTCGGTGCCGCATGTTTTGTGTCGTAGCATTTTCAGAGTTCTGATTTCTCTTGGGTAGGTCGCCCACTCCATGCACTTTTGGTTTATCACATCGGCTTGATAGACTACTTTAGCTGTAGCTTGCTTGATCGACATCTTGGTGTTAGGAATGGTTTTCACCAAGTTGTTAAGTTCCTTTGCTGTACTTCCCAATTTCTTCATCATTGCCCTCGTCTCCTGAATCTCGCATTGTGTGTCTTCTTCCTCTAGGTCTCCTCGTTACGAAGCTCGCCGTTCCGGTTTTACTTGCATTCGACGGCTGGCTACTACCCGGTGGGTATCTTCCTATGGATGACCTTCTTGCAAAAGGATCCAGAGCTCTCTCCCAGCTATACTTCTCAGTACTTCCCTCGCTTGCATGGACACGGGATGTCATAGGGTCCTCCTTTTCCTCATATCCTGGTATTAATGGCAGATTGTCCCCACAGAATCCGCGGGACAGTCCTCTGTGAGAGAGGGGTGGGATTCCCCGGCTATGCCGGGACCCACCTGGGGTATTAATTCTTTGTGTTGTTCAGCCATTCTTCATTTGTGTTTGTCGTTTGTCATATACACATAGCCTGATCCGTCATCAGTAGATCAATCCTTTTTTTTTTTGAGTGGAAAGCGGAATGACACCTAGCCCTCGGGTACCATAATAGCGTCGGTGTCAGAAGAAAAGAAGAGGCGGCCGAGAGGTAGAGAAATAGAAGTCTGGCCAAATACGAAAAATGAAAGAGGAGGGACCTCACCCAAGACAAGTTAAAGAAAAGTGAGTAGTCCAGATAAGGTGTGTTTGCGTTTAGGTGCTCATCTGTATGTGTATGAGTGTGTAGGTATGTTTTGTACTTGTGTGTGGTGTGTGCACCCCCGTAGTCGCTATCCACATACTCGAAAGACGCGAGGCCCTGGGGGTTATGCCTCAATGGTTGGTGCTAGATCGTGCAGCTTGGTGGTTTGATTATTCCAGTATATTTGCCATTTGACGTAAATTACTGCTTTAACGTGTGGTCTTAATAGTTTGTAGAAGTCACTTCTTACTGCCATGCCTTCCATAATTGCTCTTTCAGCGGCAATATCTGCCAGCTTATTGCCAATAATGCCAGAGTGTGAGGATACCCAAATATATGTAATGTGTGTGGATTGAAGTTCAAGATCGTGAGCATTATTTTGTATTTACCTTGCTATATGGTTCTTGGTATATAGGATACTTATTTCATCCAGTGGCAATTTAGAGTCTGTGCAGATGACTGTTTTCGTTGTACGGTTGGAAATGTCTTTTATACTCTTTGTGGCTTGCAGAATTGTACAAAGTTCAGCTGTGCCAATACTGATGTCAACAGGTAATTTGATAAGCTGCTCAGAGGAGGACAATGTCACTATCGCTACACCCACCCCATGTGGTGATTTAGAGGCATCGGTGTACATTACCATTTCGGGTTCCCTTGGTGTTCCTGTAAATATTGTCTGCATCGCTGCATTTGGTGTTTTGGCTTGTTTAGGTGAGATAAGTGATGTGTGAGAGTCTATTTTTAGTTGTAGCCATGGTGGTGCACCTGATGTCGGATTTGCAGTGCTTCATGTGAAATCTATTTGGTAGATGTCTTTTATTACTTCTGATATAAGACGTATTTTTTGTGCAGTTGGACCGCTGATGGCTGTGGCATTGGGTGTCAGTTAGGACTGAGCGAACAGGATTATTTGCTGAACGAGAAATTCTTAAAGTATGTCAAAATTAGCAATTGTCCTCTTAAAAAGAGTGGCAGCGCATTTGATTCTCTCTGCATACTGGTTGTAGGACTTGTTCTAAAGGCACCGAGACAGCCTCATAGCTACATTCTGTATGGTATTTAGTGGTTTAAGTGTGGCTTTACTTGCATTTGCATAAACGATTGCACCATAATCTATTTTAGATCAAATTAGTGTTCTGTATAAGCTAATCAAAACTGATTCTTCTGCTCCCCAGTCGTAATGAGAATATTCAATCTGCTAGCAAATTCCGTTCTAATGTGATTTATTTTATGCTTCCATGTCAGTTTTGTATCAGATATAACACCCAAGAATTTGTAGTGGTCTGTCACGAAAGGCGATGCACTGTTTAGTTATAAAGTTAGGTACAATTTCCTGGTTGAGCTTTCGACTGAATAACATATATTTGGTTTTCTCTGCTGAGAATTTGTAACCTGTGTATCTTGTCCATTGTTCTAAATGCTTTAGTGTTACTTGGATTAGTTGTGCTGTGGTTTCTGTTTTTACCTCTGCAGCAAATAACCAAATCACCAGCACATAAAATATGTTTGACAGGTTTCACTATTTTGCTTCCAATGTCGTTGATAGCAATCTGGAAAAGGGTTGGGCTTAAAACTGACCCCTGTGGCACCCCGCTTTTCTTGTACATAGCTGTTAGAAACTTACTTTGTATGTTCTTTTTTTAGGAAGTTATCCATAAAGTTCAGGATGTTACCGTTTAATTTCCAACCAATTAGTCTTTGTGTTACAAGGTGCCTCGATGTTGTGTCAAACGCCCCTTCTATATCGACAAATATGGCTACTAGTTTCTGCCCCGTTAAATACGCATGTTGTATTTCATTTTGCAGAAGAACTAGATTATCTATGGTAGATCGGCCTGGTCTGAACCCCGCTTGAAATTATGTAAGTATTGTGTTGATTTAAGTGCCACATTAGCCTGTTGTTTATGATTTTTCCAGGATTTCGCACAGTGTACATGTCAGCGATATTGGTCTGTATGATAGTGGGTCGTTTTTTTTATATATTTTCCTTGTTTACGGATCGGCATTATTATAGATTGTAGCCACTGATCTGGGAACACCTGCTTGGAGCAATATGTAGTTGTAGAGCTGGAGTAGGTACCTACTCTAAGGAGAGGTTTGATAGATGTTTGATAAAGTTTTTTGGGATATTGTCTGGTCCAGCAGCAGATTTTTTGGAGCTGGTAATAGCGAGCTTTAATTCATCGGTGGTTATTGCAGCATTTATAGGGTGATCTTGCCATTCCTTTGTTACTATTGGTGTGTTTTCTAGTTGTTGTCTGCATTGGATGAATTCTCTGGTGTAACGCTTGTTGCTCGATTTTTCGTAAAAGATCTTCGCACATGTTTCGGCTATATCTTCGTCTTTAGTTATGCGGCTGTTAGTGATCGGGTCGACAATAGTTGGTAGATGAAACTTGTTTTCTTTATTGCACAATTTTCTAATTTTTTGCCGTACCTGTCCTGGATTGGTATTTGCTGTTATAGTGGATAGACGCGCCCTGAGCTTTTTTTTGCTGTTTTTATTTATTGTTTTGCGTGCGACGGCTCTCGTCGTTTTTAGTGAAATAAGATTATCAAGGATTGGACAGTTTCTGTTTCGGTTAAGTGCTACTTTACTTGCTGCTATTGCATTCTTACAGTCTTCAATACACCAGGCGGCACTCTTCCTTATATTTTTTGTTGGACTTGTACCCTATATGTTGTTCTGCTGCTTCGTTAATTATGTTGGTGAATATCTGAATACTCTGGTTTATATTCGCTATAGGACCTAGGTTATTCAAACGGCATTCTACCTCTGCTTTAAAGTTATCCCAGTTAGCTTTTGATAAATTCCATTTTTTAGATGTCCTCTGGTGCTGCGGCGTGCCAATGTTTAGTTCTATCGTGATCGGGAAGTGATCACTACCGTAAGGGTCTTTTAGCTCATTCCATTCTGCTAGTGTTGCTTGTTTAGGGTCACAAATGCTTAGATCAATGTTGCCGAAGCTGCCTGATAAGAGGTTTAGGTGCGTCGGCTGTCCTCGATTTAGAAGTGCTAAATTGGTGTTGTTTATCACCTTTTCTATTATCCGCCCTCCGCCAAAAGAGTTTGTTGGAACCCCATGAAATACCATGTGCATTAAAGTCTCCGACAATTATAAACGGTGAGCTAAGTTGATTGGAGAAGTTCAATATTTCTCCTTCTGTAGTTTGGTGATCAGATGGGATATATATATATATATATATATATATATATATATATATATATATATATATATATATATATATATATATATATATATATATATATATGTTTCATATCGTGGTGGGTGATGGGCAATACATCTTGTCACTGCAGTCTCAAAACTGCTGGTACATTTAGTTCTTGTGTAAAGTGCCTGCATTTTATATATGTGGTAGCTCCCTCACTTGCTCTTTGGTTATTTGTACGATAGAAGTGGTAGCCTTCGTATCCATTTATTTGAGGAGATTGGCCAGGTTTTAGGTCTGTCTCCTGAAGACATACAAAGTCTGGTGCACGTTCTATTATTAATTGCGGTAAGCTTTCAAGATTGCTCTAGAGGCCGAGGCAGTTCCAATGTTAAAGTTATGTGAATTTAGTGATACATTTAAAATTATGTTTGGGATCTATCTGATTGCTGTTCTTCTTTTTCTGACCTGCATGCGTGTTGGGAGCTTTGTGTAATGGGGCTATAGTTATCGTCGGGCGAGTGGGATATTTATTTCTTTATTTTGTTACTTATTCTCATTAGTCTGCTTTTAGCGCTCTGTTATGTGTGGGTACATATTATAAGTATCTGTGAGAAATGAGTCAATGTCATTAGTGAAGCATGGACCTTTTCCTAGTCGCTACTGCTATAACAATTCTCTATAAAGCTTTTTTTCTATGAAAATTCACTACCACAACGCACTTGCTGCGTCCAGACTATTCTTTTACTAGGCAAATAATAAACTTATTTTAATGAAATCTGTTGTGCAAGTTGCCGTTGCCCTTATAGAGGCAGTATGATTTGCACAAATTAAATATGTTATGTTAATGGAAAAATATAGGAGATAAACCGGTAACCAAAACGGGCTTGTACCAGGTCTTTACTAACGTTCATGTATACGCCATATGGAAAACACAATTATTTAATCTTAACTAAAGGTTAAGCACACGTAAAATATTGTTATATTCTTGCTGTAAAAGCATTTATATAAATGAAGCAGGTTGTAAATCTTTACTCATTGAGAATATTAAAACGTGAATTAATTTAAATTTGCTATAAATTGTACAACACGGCTGAACTTTAGATACGGTAAAAAACAAAACAAGTCCAGTTAGAGACTTTAAATGATACAGTACGATATACTTTTTACCATATACCGACCTAAACACAGACCTTTAAGAGTAATGTTCAGCACACAGTTTTAAATGTAGTATATTATCACTATTTTTTTAACTTTCTTAAAATAAAATATAATTTTACGACTAACTAATTATAGTCCAATTAACATTTATGAACTATTATTCATGCAAACGTTTTAAAAGAAATTGCACATTTATTACTTGTATAGTTAACGTATTCAGTTCTAATTAAAAGACAAAAAATGTTTATTCTATCTAAAGGATATAAGAGCAAAACATTATGATAATCACAAAAATCATTATATCCTGATAAATAATAACATGTAATATTTGTATACTGTGTCTATATATAATGCATGCCATGAGTTTTTTCGAAAAAATAAATATCTAGCAATAGGTTTTGGACACCTCGGTCATCATCATAGTCTACAGGCGATGTCGCTTTGTTGTCGCATTCATTACGCTCTGTCTCCGAGCTATTTTCGCCACCGCACTTCATTAATTGGGCCATGTTTGCCAGTTTTCCTCTCGGTTTACCTCCTCTCTTTTTCCTCGAGTATGTGCCCTTTAAATAATGTCAGAGAAATACTTTTTCCAATAAACTGTGCCCTCTCAATTTCTTTGAGCGTATTTCTTTCCTCGCCTCTTCTATCACACTTTTATACACATTTCTGTCGGTGTACATTGCTACGTTAATTGTTATCTCGCACACAGTGCAAGATGGCGTACATTTCGGCCTGAAAGACCGTTGCATAGGCTCCAAGAGAAATACTATGACTTACCCTCGGTCCTACCGAATAAACACCTGCCCCCGTCCCATGCTCCCCGCCCGATCCGTCCGTGAACCAGACGAGCGTGTCGCGTGGTAAGCGCGGCGTCTCCCCCCGCCATGCTCGAGGTCGGGGATTTCTAAAATTGTTTCCCTGTAGATTCGCGGGCTCGCGATGTCTGACCTCGTTTCAAGCATGGGCTCCTTCACGATCTCCTGAATTTTGCAGTGGCCCCTGCAGCCTGGATTGCTCTTCAGTCTACCATTTTAGGCTAGTCTGTATAGTCCTAGCCTGGTCTCCCCCATGATAACTAAGTGTAGGCGGGCAGATCCAGCAACACCTCTATTGCGGCTGTTGTGGTTGAAGTCATGGCCTCTGTGATGCCCAGGCACTCCATCCTTTGGATCTTGCCTAGTTTTTGTTTGGCACTGGATTGTGTCACCTTAGGCCACCAGACCAGCGCCGCGTATGTTAACGATGGTCTGACCACCCTTGTGTACAGCTAGTGTGCCATACTAGGCCTTAGTCCCCACGTTTTCCATATAGCCGCCTAGTGACGCCTAGGGTCATAACTACCCTACGCAGTATTTTTTCAACGTGACCATTCCAGGTTAGCTTAGAGTCCAATACGACTCCACGATATTTAACCTCCCTGGCCATTGGGATGTTTTTACTGTAGAGAGTGATACTTCTGTGGCTCTCCCACTTCCTCCTCCTCGTAAACGGTATGACGGTTGCTTTCTCGGGGCTCACCCCGAGCACTTGGCCAATCGTCCACCTTTCCACCACTATCAGTGCATGCGCTGTCACACTGACTGTGTAACCTTTCGTCGGACTATGATGACAATGTCGTCCGCATAGCCCTGTACCTCGTACCCCCTCCCGAGAACCCCCCTAGCAGGCTGTCCACGACTAGGCACCGGAGCAGGGGAGACAGAACGCTCCCCTGCGGACACGCCACCGCGACCCCCGCCATCAGAGCCCCTCCCGCGACTGAGGTGAACACCGCCCTGTCCCTGAGCATGGAACCGATCCACCTGCAGCAGGGCGCCTCTATCCCACGCTCCCTGACAGCTGCCAGTACCGGTCCGAATGGGGTGTTGCTGAAGGCCCCCTCTATGTCTAGGAAGGCCCCCAGCGCCACCTCCTTGTTCTCCAGCGTATTCTCAAGTTTCAGCACCAGTTGGTTCAAAGCTGTTTCTGTTGAGAATCCTACTCTGTATGGATATTGTCCGCAGTGTAGGGGATTTGCTTTCAGTACACCGCCCCCAAATGGGCCAGTCGAGCAGTTTTCAGATTGTTTTTAGCAAGAAGGACATGAGACTTATTGGCCTCAGGGACTTTGCCTGGTCTGTTGGAGGCCCAGGTTTAGGAATGAATACAAGCCTGGTCAGTCTCTTATGCCCTCGGAATGTTACCTCAGTCAGGCTGGCCTTCATAATGAGAGTAAACGCCGACGCCACTATGTCTATACCCTGTTGGAGCATGATGGGCATTATTACATCAAATCACGGGGATTTGAATGGCTTGAAGCTGTTAATGGCCCCCTGTAGGCTTCCCAGTCCGCCTTGCGAGGGTATCATACCATTTGTCTTTCGACTTTGATGATTTCAAACCGGATGTATCTGTGGTCTGAGCTACTCACTTCCCCAGACAGCCTAGTTCTTAGCAAAGTCACCCAGAAATCTTCCCCACGCCCTGTTGTGACGAAGGTCGGTTTATTACCGCCATTCAATGTGTCTAAATTAAATTTCATAAAGAATTGTAAAAGTGACTCACCCCTAGAATTGGTGTCCGAGCTACCCCACAACTCATGGTGCGCGTCCGCATCCATGCCGATGATGGTCTGCCACCCACCTGGTCTGCTACCCACCATCAGCTGCTTCAATACCTTGGGTGGAGGAGGGTCCGTGCTGTCCCCTGGCAGATAGGCCGATCCGACAGTAATGTTCCTCGGTCCATCCGCTCCTCCACATCAGATTTTGATCGTTGCTACCACCGCAGCCTGTATCAGGTCCGCCTTCCCCTGGTCTAGCGCACCTCGGGATGGCGTCTGTCAATCACCGCCCTCCGCAGCCTCCCTATACGAGCCAGTCTGCGCCGGTGTTCCGGCTCTGGCCCTTTTGAGACGTCTGTCTGTAGTAGGCGTGCTAGAGCCCGATCGCGGCCTTTTCTGACTCGCACTCCCATCTTGCGCCTTTACAGGTGCCCGGGTTCCTTTGGGACGTCTGTCTCTAGTAGGCGTGCTGGAGTCCGAGCGCGGCCTCTTCTGACTCGCACTCCCCTCTTGCGCCCTTACAGGTTTCTCGACCGTCTTCGCCCCGGTCGCCATTTTCTGCGCCCACCGGAACTTCTTACTTTGCACACCGAAAAGATGCTAGATGGCCGAGACAGTCCCTCTACTCCTGCAGTAGGGTCCTCACTAGTGGAGGGGCCCCCAGAGTCCGCGGACCTCGCCCCCCTCCGGTGGGACCCAGCCTCCAGCTTGGGTGTCGGGGACAGGTCCGTGGCCGAAGCTACCCTCTGATTCCCCGTATCTACGTCGGTCGTGAGACCTCCAGAGTACGCGGACGCTGCCGCCCTCTGGCACGTCTCTCGTTTCCGGAAAGACACAGGCACGACTCTGTAGCCGGAGCCACTCCTCCAGCCGGTTTTCTTTATATTTCTCTTCTTCATGTTGTTCCCACGAGAATGGGGGAAATACTGTCCACACGATCAGAACCCCCTGTGTGGTGCAAGGCGGGTTACTCTGGAGGGTTGCCTGGTACTCCAGAGGTTCCGTTCACGACACCATCACCCTGGTGCCATCCATCCCTAGGCACGGGTCACGTGACAAGGTGGATTGGGGGGAGTTTTCTCGACCTCCACGTCAGATCTGTCATGTTTAGTTATAGGCAGGATCACCTCATGCAGGATGCGGCTCTTCACCGCGCATGACGCTCTTGGGTAAAGCTTCATCGAAAGCTCATGTTGTTGTTTCCGCTTCCTCAGCTTGGCCCCTGGAGTCGTTTGGTTCCCGACTCCTCGACCCCAATTGGTCGTTTAGCTTTATATCCATTTTATCAGTCGTTACTTATCTTCATCGCTGTTGGTTTTATGATACTAATTTTAAGTTTGAACATTCTATTGAACACACTCAGCTCCTTTGTAATTTTTTCTTTTTCCCCTATTAGCCCTGTCACGTATGTACCTTATGCGGTGAAACCATTTGACATTTATTGTATCTTCTATGAATAAATTAAACAAATAAAGCAATAACTAACGTCATTGCCGTACACATTTTCTTCTTTTAGCTTTAATTTCATATCCGTTAATATTTATTATTAATTTTTTTTTTAGTTTTCTGCACTCAGAATAATGAGCCCGTCCCTCCAATCCAATCCAGCTTTCTTTATTATATGAAACAATAAATATTGTAAAATTACAATCCACATTATCGAACGCTTTTTCCAGGTCTACAAAATCAATAAACGTACCTCAATTTTTTAACCCCCCTTGCTCCTATTTATAAAACAATAAAATAAAATACGTCGATTATTACTTAAAATTGCACATCTTCTCAGTTCTGTTTCATTCGATGTTTTTTTACGAACCTTTAGCGAGAGGGAGGTGATGCGTAAGCAAACACCCACTTTTTGCAACTAAAATTTCTAAATATTTGTTTTGTTTTTAATACACACCTGCGATTATTATCCAACGCAAAATATGTCAAGGTCATTTTAGACACTTGTGTGGTTAAGTATGCAGGAAGAAATGGAAAACACTCAATACTGTCCGTGGGGCATGTTGAGCCGCCGTAGATATCGCCACTGTAATCGCGGAGTATTCAAATTTACAGTGAACAAAAGACTGCGTAGCATTCCATTAACAAACTTGTGAAGGAAAACCACTCATAATTACAATGTCTTGTGACTAATGGAAATCTTCCAAGGTCAAACTTAAGGGAACACACACACACACAAAACCACTCATATACATAGTCTTCTAATTAGTAGTGATTACACCTCGAATTTCTCCAACAACACCTCATGTGAATACCCTGCGACCAAGTAAATTCCACTTTCCAAAAACATTACTTATTAATAATTTCCGACTTTCGCTGAACACTTTCCAGACTTTCTTCAGCAACATACATTGGGGACCAAATAACTACATCGTACTCCTCTTATTAGGTGTTGTAAACAAAATAGTAATATGGCGCTACAAAAGAGAATGCACCCAGTTCTGAAAATAAAGCCAGGTATTTGATCACACAGCATGACGATTTTTTCTGATTACTAAAAGACAGAGATGGCTCAAAATAGACACGTATATCTTTATGCTCCTCAGATATACCTTTTAGTATTACCAGCGACTACCGACTGAAAAGTGGAAACTGAGGATTTCCGACGAAATGATATTATGTAGCACTTATCTATATTTAAATAAGGACAGTAAATTACCACATCAGACTTCCAAGCATGTAGATGTGGTTGGGAGAACTTGACAATCGGCCTGTTCCGACATCCCGAAGATTGTGTCAGATCATCAGCATATATAGGAAGCAGTTTACGCCGACAAAATCCACCACGTCCTTAATAAAGAGAAACAACAATAGAGGTTCAATGATCACACGAACAGTACCCCTCTACTCCAAATGATGTTTTCTTTCTTTGAAATATGAGGCGATCATGGACAAACCAGCCAAAAATCTGCCTCTGCCCAATTTTAATAAAGCGATCAAAAGCCTTCGAAAATATGTGTTAATGACATCAACTTGAGCAAGGCTCCAGCAACGAATTTTGTGAATGTCGCCAGATTTATTGTTGTGGAACGGCCTGGGAAGAAACCATGCTTTGACTTCGTCTGAAACGACATATATTTATGTATACACGATTCGCAGAGCTTATAAACATTGTCTACAAATCGTACTGAACGATAGTTGACAATGTCACTACGCCATCCAGACATGTGTATAAGGATATCTTTAGATGTTTTCGATCGTGTTGGGGATATTTTCTTAATGACTATTTTGTCAAAGATAAAGGCTAATGGCTCAGCGGAAATATTAATGCAATATTTCACCAGAAATCCGCCCGGGCTAGCCGAAAGGTTGTCCTTAACTTTTTGGCCGCTATTAGTACATCAGGTAGTACCTACAGTCGATGATCTCTAAATCGAACCCTCCTTAATTTCAGTTTTTCTCCTGGTCGCTGAAGAAACCCCCAAAAATAGTATTCGCCAAATTGGTTGAGACTAGGATATCCCGTTTCAGTCAGTAAAGAAAATATTAAACTTACAAAGGTGACTCTCTTTTAAGACACAACTTTTGTAAGTGTTATATGGTGATATTCTAGACTAAATAATGCAATTCTATCAAATGGTGTGTAACAATTCCTTGCCAGTATATAACACTATTGTGTTTCTAACAAATCCACACTACATTTTAGTAGGTATAGATGGATGGTTCTGGATGGAACAACCTCCACCACCGCCAGGCAAATACGCATGCGTGTGAATTCAGGGAACGAAACAAGATGTCAAGTTGGATAGAGATATATATATATATATATATATATATATATATATATATATATATATATATATATATATATATATATAGAGAGAGAGAGAGAGAGAGAGAGAGAAGAGAGCTGACGTGAGATGACGTAATCCAGGATGGCGACTGTTGTCGTGGAAATAAGAAAAGTTTGTAGTCAAAGTGATAAAACAAGGATGGTTGATAGAGAGAGTGTGACAAGAGATTTAGAATGTGATGACGTAATTCAAGATGGCTACAAATATGGCCGACCGTAAGTGAAAAATCTGGGCAATTTGAATATCTAAAAGACATTTAGGCCAACCTATCAAAATTAGAGAACACACCATTTTGATTTTTATGAAAATAACACAAAAATATGGCTGGGAGCGCAGGCGCAAACCAACTTTTTCTTATTTGTATAGTTAAAAAATATTAACTTATTTATTAAATATATATATATATATATAATATTTCGACCTCCAAAGAATGACATCAGCCATTGAAGTATATTACCCCTAAATCCCATTTGCAAACAAATTCTGTGCAAAAAATTGCAGAATCAAAGTATCGAAGGCTTTGAATAAGTTAACGAAAAGTGCAGCCACATATTTGCCGAAGTCAAAATTGCTATTAATGAAATTCAAAAGTTCGGCGATAGCACTTTTATGTGAAGGTTCTTACTAGTTATTTTATTGATTGTATGTTTTATACTGGGTTTATAAATTTGTCATTTAACGTTAAAAGATGTATTTCAACTGTTTATTATTATTATTATTATTAGTCAAAAGTCCCGCGTTTATGGGCGCTATATTTTTCTTTGCCACAGCTATGTATACTTTCTCTCTCTCTCTCTCTCTCTCTCTCTGCAGGGATTAAACCTTATTTGAGTGTTCAGAAAAAAATTCTTTACACAAATTTCACTGTTGTTTATCTTGTTATATACCAAAAACCTGCCTATTACTCTTTTTAAAGATTCCTTTACCTAAATATTTTCTATTTCAACTATATATATATATATATATATATATATATATATATATATATATATATATATATATATATATATATATATATATATATATATATATATATAATTTAGTGAATGAAAAATAAATTTTAAAGCGTACTTATTTTAAATAGAACATGAATAGAATTTTCGATCGAGAAATACTTCAAGTTTATGAAACCACTATTTTGATTACTTATTTACGACCCTTCTCTAATCTATATTAATTTCTTATGTGCTTCATTTACTTTACAATGATGCAAATTTTAAATTTTTAACCTACCCCCGTTTTAAAGTTCCCGCTGGATCATTTTAATTGTGTTGTCATGAGAGCCGTGCTTTCTTAAATTTTACATCGCCATGGAGATATATTTCAATGAAAGACTGATATTATTACATTACCAAAGGTGTCCGTTGCTCTATCTGGCGGCTTCTCTATTTACTACTTACATTCGCCTTGGAATTCTTGTTAATTTGGCAATATTAACTCCTTTTATCTGATATTTTGCTTCGGTTTTTGATTTACTGCAATGGAACTGAAATGTGCAAATTTATACTATTAAGTACATTTGTTCAAAGTGGCGTCGGTTTGTATGAACATTATTTTCGTTATAACACTTATCCTGTCCGGTGAGTTCAAATTCCTATTAGTTATAATTTTCTAACCTGTTTGTTCTAAACTTCAGCAAATTTATCTAAAATCACTCAGAACTTATTATTTAAAGTACACAAACTTTTCTTAAATTAGTCACAATTCAAAATTTCTCTATATTAAACATAATCAGGCATATAGTATTTTTTGCTTATTCTATTATACAATCAGATTAAAAAATTAACGAACATTTTCTGAACTTATTAACTCTGCACTTGTCTTTTCAAACGTTTTGTATTCAGACTTTATAGTTTTTTGTTAGTCTGAATTCAGTGTCACTTTACGTTTGATATTGTTTGTCACTTTTTACCTTAAATATAGTCATGGTCTAGCTACATGCTGCTTGCTTATCGTTGACTTTATAATAACACATAGTTGACAATTGCTTGTAACTTATGGTTGTAGATATTTACTTATTTCTAAGTGTCATTTAAAGTTTTGATATGAATGTTATTTCTTTTTATTTTAGGTTCTACTAGAAAATCGACATTCTTACTACCTCTTACTCCTGAGTATGGCTGTGCAGAACACGGATTGTACATTTCAAGGTATTTTGATTTTATTTACTTTTTACATAACTTTTTTCGTTGGCACTTATTAATGCCCTGTCACCAAAATTATGTCCTATACTTTATATAAATAAACGGAACATATAGTTTAAACTATTTACTACTTATTAATTTTTGTGTGGTATGTATTTCTGTAGAATTATAGGTATATACCTGCTTATATATCAGAGATCAGCCATATGCTACAATATATATATATATATATATATATATATATATATATATATATATATATATATATATATATATATATATATATATATATCCTTTTTTTTTCAAAAATTTTTAAACAATAAAGTCGAGAAACTTGAAGATTAGAGTTCTTATGTTCACTTGTTCTTTTTCAGGATAACACCGAATAGGATTTGTTGAAGGATTTCAAGCATATTCGCCTGCATGCATTTACGTATACCAATTTGTTTGCAAAAACAGGAAGCCTGCGCAAAAAGAGAAACCAGCACGTGCTTTGTTTTTAAGCATTTACGCATGCAAAATTAATTAAAAAACAGTTGCGAATGGAACAACTGAAGTTTTTAAAATAAATATTTTAAATTTTAATTATTATGCACACACGATCATGTCTATTGCAATGTAAATAGATAATCATTAGGTAACTTAAAATGGTAAAAATAAAATAATTTAAATATTTTTTTTTGTCATAGATTAAATGTTTGCGCTCGTTGAAAAATGTCACCATTACTCCGTAAAACCTCTCAATGTTAAATGCAGATACTAAAACGAGAAGAACAGCATTAACAATATACCGTCACAATCAAACAGCGATGTCGCCCTGACGTCGCAACCATGATTCTTTGTCTGGAGCAGCTCTCTTCATTTAATTTTAACTTCCACACTCCATCAGCTGTGCTAGGATTTCCAAGTGTTTTTCCTTATTCTACCATTTCCCCTTTTTCTAGGTATATAACCTGGAAATAGTGTTGTTAGAAACTTATTATCTGAGAATATGACTAATAAAGTTGCCTTCCTCCCTTCAATTCCATTCAGCAAGCATATTTTTCTTTCACCTCGTCTAGCACAGGTTCGACTTGGATAATACAATTCTTTCAAGTTTAAAAAATCTCTGTTGAGCAACTCATTCTTCTTGATAGCTAAGCGCTTATCGGTGGTTACCTAGTATTAATGTGTGATGAAAAAAGATCCAACTGCAAAATAAGATTTACTCTATTTTGTTTTCTTTTTTTTTTGTCTTCCATTTTCCAGGGAATCTACATTAATTCAAATAAATCGCATACGAGTTTGACATGTTAGTTAATAATCAAACAGTGTACATTAAATTTGCTCACATAAATGTGAGAAAAACTACTATATTTACCCGTTCTTGGTATTTAAAATAACTAAATTATTCAAAACTATTAATATTTTTAAAATGAAGTATCTGACGTTAATTATTAGAAAATATACTGAAATAAAAATAAGAAAGTATAATAGTAGCACAAAACATTAAAACATGGTAGCTAGTAATAAAAGGAATCAAGGCAACACAACGCACACTGCAATGCACACTTCATTAAACTAAAAACAAGCCCAACACAAGCGAGGTAATTATGACACCAGTAATGAAATTTTGCATATCCCAAGGCTGTCTATTATTAAATGTTTCCATAATTCAACACTTTTCCTTGTGAACCGTTGACATGTGTTTTATCTACGGGAATCGCTTAAAATATATTTGATATATCCAAACAATTGTTTCTGGTCACTGCAACTGAAAACCCCTTCTAAAAATGGAACCAAAAAATTTCCTTATATGTACAACTGGACTAAATAGGGCAGGGTAAAAAAGATCAAAAATTAAGAATTACTTTGGCTTTTGTCGGTGTTAAATTTTCTTCAATTTGTTAAAAATACCGAAGACAATAAAGAAAGTAAAAATAGCAGTTTAAGAAACGACAGTGGTTCTGTATTGCGGGAGGGATATAAGCTGCCACGCATCCACGAAAACCTCAAATTATTTTCTATGTGTAAAGTTTCCTACAGGCAGGTATATAAGATTGCGGCAAATTTTATGTCACTTTAAATATTGTCAAAAATAACTTTCTCCTGAACCACTCGGACATCTCAGATGTATTATAAATTTTCTACATTTTATGGCAGTAATTTTTCTTGGCGAAAAACGAAGTTACTAAGCAACTTACGAAATAAGTTTGCACATTAAAGTAGCAAATATTTAATGAGTGAAGATTGGAACCTGTGATGAACACTGACAAGTACAATTTGTAGAACCCCATTCATCACAATACAGTTTTCTGACCCGACGATCGTTTCGCTAACAAAGTTAGCGTCATCAAGGGGATGAGTAAACTCATGAAATATTTATTTGCACAATTATTTTTTTATCGAGAAACATGATAAAAATGTTGACGGGTAAATACCAGGACTCAAAAATTCACGGTAGAAGTAGAAAACTTACACTTTGCGCCTAAGAAATCTGCCATAGTTAGAATAAATCGTAAAATTGTATGTCAAATGTCAAATGTATTTCACTTGCAGCTTACGGGTCTCCAAATAAAAACTGCTGACTTAGCTGTCGCTATAGCAAGATGGTGCTCCTCCTTATAATGCCGTTTACGTTGGAGGATATCTGAACCATGGTTTGCACCAAATTTGGGTAAGGCATATATCTGTATGGAATGATTCGCCGGGTTTTTATTTTGCACCAAATAAAATTACGTATTCACCAATAAATATAAAGTATTGTACCAGAAGTAAATAATAATTATTGTTAAAAGAACTTAATTTTTTTTCCAGTTAAGTTACTATTAAAATATAAAACATTATACCAAGTATGGTATTAAAAAAGCTTAATTTTTGTTGTCTAAATCAAGTCAAATTGTTAATAAGCAACTTTCCGAGCATCCTTTAAGCCAATAAAAAATTTGACAATTGGACTTTTAAAAAAATGTCTTCAAATGATCATATTTTATGGACCTTTAACCCATAACAATGGTCAGTATATATATATATATATATATATATATATATATATATATATATATATATATACATATATATATACATATATATATATATATATATATATATATATATATATATATATATATATATATATATATATATATATATATATATATATATATATATATAAATGTGATCCTCAAAAAATAACAAAGTTCTTATGATAAAATGTGGTAGATATGTTGCCCTGGTAAAGACCTTACTATATGCCCAAATTGAACTAAGTCATAGCAAATTGAGTTATTCAAATTTGAAGCAATTAATGAAAATTCGTGACCATAACGCGAGATAAATGGAGCCCAAACAATGGCCCGTTATAATACAATGTCGCCTTCCCACGGTAAGAACCGCTAAGTCAGCCGTCGTCTTAACGGAGCCAAGAACTTTGCAGGTTCAAAGTGCAAGTAGAACGGAATATCACTGTGAGAATCTACATCAGCAGATTCCTTGTTTATCCAGAGACAATAGTGCCACGCCTGGAGGGAAGACTATAAAAAGGCTACTCACAGAGGTAGAACCGTTCATTCTTGTTCCGAGTTAGTCATTGGCACACCGAGTGCATAGACATTAGATCACATGTAGGTTGATCGTCTTATTTTAGTATATTATATTATTCATTTTTCTTGTAACTAAGTCATTAAGTATTGATTGTATTAAATAAATTGTTTTAAAAATTCAAACGTCTTAACCGTGAAGTTAAGTGGCGCAGTCGTTAGTATTGGTTAGAAAACCGAAAGCATATCGATTTTTAAGCGTATCGACGCCTAATAACCAATTCGAGCCAAGCAGAGCCAAGTTAAAGCAGAAATAGTGGCCAAGCAGAGCCAAATCGAAGCAGCAACCATCGTATTATGGTAAGTTTATTGCTATCCCATTTTTACATTTCCAATTTTTATATGTGTTGTATTGAAACGTTATATGTCTGATTCAGAGGAAGAATCACAAAGTTTATGTAACATAGAGTATAGATTTAGATCAATCAGCATTAGCGACAATAACAGAACAGTAAATAATTCAAATATTAATAAGAGTAGTAATAGTAGCAACATGACAGACCAATTCAAAGAATTTTTCTTAAAAGCTATTCCCGAGTTCGACAGGCAACCAGCCAACGTAGGCAACTTTTTAAAGGCATGTGACTTGGTCATGAATTAGTTCTACGTGCCAAACGAGAATCTGTATATGAATCACTTCTTGCTAAATTATGTTCAAACTAAACTAACGGGAACAGCCCGGCTTATAGTAAATACAAAGATAATTAATAGAGACCTGAGAGAGGCCATTGTTCAGAATTTCAGTGACCAGAGATGATCACAGTTTATTAGCTGAGATGTTAACCTTGAAACAGCGTAATGCTGAAGACGCACTGTCGTTCGCGAACAGATGCCGTCATATAGAGCAATTGCTCATCTCGAGTTTAATAGCTAACGAGCAAAATGAAGGCGTGCGATTAATTAAGAAAGACATATACCAGAATCAAACATTAAAAGCGTTCTTAGGAGGGTTACGCAATCCGTTAGGGCTTGTCCCGCGTAGTGAAGCACCTTCAAGCATAGAACAAGCTTTGAAATTAGTATTCGCAGAGGAAAATTTCGATTATAGAGATAAAACAATTAATAAGAATTTCAGTAATAATAATAAATTAGAAGGGCAGAACCGTACTTTCTTTCAGAGACAAAATAACCCACCTTTTCAGAATGTACAATTTCAGAGACCTTTCCAAACAAACTTTAGACCATTTCAACAACATAATAATCAAAACAATCACACAAATTCCCAGCCTAGACAAAATCAACAATTTGTACCAAGGCAAAATTTTTCCAGTCAATTTAGGCGACCCAACTTCAATAATCAACCGGGTCGACCCAATGTAAATCATAATGCTAACAGAAATTATCACGAACCAATGGAGGTAGATAGTTCTAACACGAGACTGTCGATACCAAGGAGAGCAGCCCATGTAAATAATATAGAATTTATTGAGAACGAAGTAAATGAAACAAATTACGATTTAAATTATGTAAACGAAGAATTAAATTACGAAAATTCGCCAGCCGAGGAATACGATATCCAACAGCGAAATTTTCCCACTGCAGGGCCCTCAACGAGAGAACCGTGATAGATATAAATAATATGAATACATTATGTAAGTTACCGTATATAGAATTAAACGAAATATCAGGTAAATTTTTGTTAGATTCAGGATCTTCAAAAAATCTTTTGAATCCTGCTGTAGCATATTATAAGTTCCCTAAAAACATATTTACGCATGATTTTACCATACGCACCGCGCATGGCATGTCTAAGCACTGTAAGCGTGCACGTATTAAACTTAAATCGATTTCAGAGGAGATACAAGAGTTCTGCCTGTTTAACTTTAACACATTTTTTTCGGGATTAATTGGGATGGAATTTCTGAAACGAAACGAAGCTAAAATATATTTTTAGGATCACAAACTGTATATAGGCAAGAATATTATACCAATAAAATTCACAGATCTTAGCGTGAGTCAATCGGAACATACAGAAACCAAAGTAGATGGTTTAGTGTTACCCGAGACTCATTTAAATTTAAACAATATAATAACCCAGCAGTATTTCGTACGTAATGAAGAACTTGAGACAATTAATCACGTACTAAATAATAACCAAGCTTATAATGTAAGAGATAGGCCATTCAGCAGATTAAATAAACAATATGCATCTGAAACCAGATACAACCAAAGGCGAAGTCCGTTTGCACCAGTAGTTATACAAAATAACAATTCTAGTACAACTCATATTAATAATTTAAACACTTACGATACGGGGCGTAATCAAAAACGAATTAATAATGAGAATGTCTTAATTGAACAAATAGATACAGGAGAATTAAATGACGAGGAAAAACAATTGTTATTTAGTTTATTATCAGAATATCAGGACATCTTTTTAAATAAAAACGAACCATTGACGCACACAAATGCGATAAAACATAGAATAAGGACAACAGACGACATACCTGTCCATTCTAAATTATATAGATATCCGTACGTACATAAACCGGAAGTAGACAGACAAATAAATGACATGTTAAGACAAAAAATCATTAGGAAAAGCCACAGCCCATATAGCTCATCTATTTGGGTTATATCAAAGAAAATGGACAAGTCAAATAAACAAAAATGGAGAATTGTGGTGGACTATAGGAAACTAAATGAAAAAACAATACCGGACAGACACCCAATTCCCAAAATTGATAAAATACTAGACAAAATTGGGCGAGCCCAATATTTCTCGACGATCGATTTGATCTCTGGGTATCACCAAATTGAAATGGACCCCAGGGACATAAAAAAAAACAGCGTTTACCACCGATACAGGCCATTGGGAGTACACCAGGATGCCGTTCGGGTTATCTGGGGCTCCAGCGACCTTTTCTAGGCTCATGCAGAACGTATTAGAAGGCCTAATTGGACAAACATGTCTTGTATATATAGATGACATCATAGTTTTCTCCACATCGTTACAGGAACACCTTGAGAAACTAAAACTAGTATTCGAGCGCTTCAGGCAAAGCAACTTAAAGATCCAGCTAGACAAAAGCGATTTCCTAAGGAAGGAAGCCGAGTTTTTAGGACACGTGGTCAGCCCAGACGGGATTCGTCCGAATCCAAGGAAACTGGACGCAATAAGGAAATTCCCGATACCTAAAACCCCAAAGGAAATAAAATCATTCCTAGGATTAGTTGGATACTATCGTAAATTCATAGAAAACTTCGCACCCGTTACGAAACCACTAACAAAATGTTTAAAGAAAAACTCGAAGATAAACGTGAACGACGAAGAATACATTGCTGCCTTTAACTCATGTAAAGACATATTAATGAATTCACCTGTACTTATATCACCGGATTTTTCTAAAGACTTTATATTAACAACCGACGCTTCAAACGTAGCGATAGCCGGAATATTAAGCCAGGGCGAGCCCAATGCGGATCACCCGATAGCTTACGCCAGCCGGACATTAAACGACACCGAATCCAGGTACAGCACAATCGAGAAGGAATTATTAGCCATCGTGTGGGCAACTAACTATTTTAGACCATACTTATACGGAAGGAAATTCACCATATACACGGACCATAAACCTTTAAAATGGTTATTTTCGTTGAAACAACCAAATTCAAAATTGCTCCGTTGGAGATTAAAATTGGAAGAATATGAATTTAAAATTGAATACAAAAAAGGAAAGCTAAACTGCGCAGCAGATGCACTGTCCAGAGTAGAAATAAACCCACTAGACATAGATAATCAGTCAATGGCGAATAATATCGACGAAGAGGAAGAAATCATAGAAATTGACGATGACGACACAGCAAACTCGAATGCGGACTCGTATTTAGCACCAGGCATACCAATACTCGAGGAAGAAATCGTTAACAGCAAAACCAATCAGATAGTTTTTAAAAATACGGATAAACCAGACATTGTCTCAGTCAGAAGAGACAAAAGAAATTTCATATATGCAAACTTCAATTTAAATAAACCCGATCAGATAGAGAAATTTATAAAAGAATACTGTTTACCACAAAGGAAATATTATTGCATTTTTGTAAATGAACAAGATTACGAACTAGTAAGTTCGGCAATCAATAAAAACTTTAATAACGTAGAATCACCCAAATTTTATAGATGTCTGGAAATTAGGAATGAAATTAACGAGGACGAATTAACCGAGACTATAATGAAATATCACGAGGGGAAGAGTAACCATCGCGGGGCTGATGAGACTTACCTAAGAATGAAGAAAATATACTACTATCCCAACTTAAAGAAACATATAGAGGAATATGTACGAAATTGCGAATTATGCAAAACGTGCAAATACAATAGGAACCCGGTACAAATAGCATTGGAGCACACCCCCACAGCATCTAAACCATTAGAGATATTACACATTGACACATTCCAAATTGAACAAGCTATCTTCATAACAATTATAGACCCATTTAGTAAATTTGGCCAAGTATTCCAATAAAAAGTAAAAGTGCTACTGAAATTGCAAAAAACTTGATTAAGTACTTTTCACAGTATGGAGCGTGTAAAATAATAATCGCAGACCCAGGTACGGAGTTTTCAAACCAGGTAATTAAAGAACTATTAGAAACATATCAGATAGAGTTACATATAACAACACCGCAAAACCCAACATCCAATGGACCTATCGAAAGATTTCACAGCACGATTATTGAACATTATCGATTATTCAAAATGAAATTTAAAAATATGAAACCCATAGACTTAATACCATATTGTATATTCGCTTACAACTCGACAATACACTCACAGACACTAAAACCACCTTTTGATTTAATATTTGGCTACATACCAGAAATGTTTAACTATGACCCGGAAGTCATAATTACACAGGAATACAACGTACAACATAAAGATTTAATGCAAATTATTTACGAGATAGTCAGAAGCAGGATAGAGAATTCAAAAATAAAAACGTTACAACGGACAAATAAAAACACGAACCAACCGTTCAAGGAAGGTGACATTGTCTACAAAAAGATACCACCAGGCTTTCATAAAAAACATAAAAATCCATTTTCAGGACCGTACTCAATAATATCCCTATTAGAACATAACAAAGCTATTTTAATAAATCATAAAAATGACGAACAGACGATAGCACATTTAAGAAATTTTAGTATTGCAGGTTCTTTGCCACGGGAATAACAGCCCAAATACAAGACTTGACAGACAACCCAGGCATGTTACCAAAGAAATTAGGCACAGCATACACTGAGACTAGCAACTGGAATCTGATACACATACATGACTTGACACAATTACATAGAGACTACAACCAAATAAAAAGACACTACGCAAATACAGTTACCTTCATGACAAAAGATTACCATTCTGAATATCATAATTTCATATTGACATTGAATTTCACCATAGATAATGTAGACGATATATTTTATAGGATTTTTCCAAATAACAATATTATTAATAGACGAAAACGTGGCCTAATAAACGGACTAGGTTCTATATTTAAGTCAATCACGGGGAATCTCGATTCACAAGATGGAGAACGCATTCAGCAGGCATTAGACGCCTTAACGACAGATCAAAATAAAATTCATGAACTTTTTAGGTCCCAAAATTCGGTCATGCTCGAGGCAATAGTCGAATTTAATAAAACGATAGTAGGATTGAGTCATAACCAAGGCACGATAGTAAATAGGATAAATGAATTAGGTAATACAGTAGAAGGCCTGCGAAGTGAACAATTAACTTACTATCATCGCATTAAGATCCTAGAGTTACTCATGCAGCTAGGACAATTATTAAACAATATTCAAGAAATAGCATTAACAACAGAAAATGCCATCACCTTTGCAAAATTAGGAATCTTTCATACATCCATACTAAAACCAACATTTATAATAAAAGAAATCAATAAAATACAAAATTATGCAACTAATGCTAAAGTAATAACAACCACTGATCTAAATCTATACGAAAAAGTATTGAAAATAAAAGCAGCCCAAAACAATTTCAAAATTATATTTCAAATAGAAATACCTCTGGTAGATGAATCAGAATATCAATTATATACATTACCTGTCCCTAGAAAGACACACCTTTTTACCATGATAATTCCCAGAACCAAATACCTTATCCTAAGCAGTAAACAATATGCCTATCGTAATGAAGAATGTCAAAATTTAAAAAACCAAATATATTTTTAAAAGACGACAATCCAACAACCATGAATGATCAAAACCCATGTGAAATAAAGCTAATAAAATTTCAAAAACCTATTACCAATTGTAATCAAGAATTAGTCAAAATTAATAGAACCACAGTTTCGAGATATGGAACCAGTCAGTATATAGTTATAGCACCCGAAGAAACTAACGCCAGAATAACTTGCAAGGAACAGGAGTGGACCAACATCATCAAGGGTACAAAATTAATCAACCTGCAACCAAATTGCCAATTAACCATAGGCAACAAAATCTACAAGACCGGCCCAGCAACAGCAGAAACACAACAACTATTCAACCTGCCTACACTAGAAACCCCCATTCCAGAAGATCAACCAAATCCAGGACCAGTACCCGAAATATCATTAGAAAACGTACAGCTACACAACATCAATCAAATCCAACACCAACTTCAAAAAATTAAACAAAATATACCAGGACCTATAACAATACCAATCCATCACCTGAGTATATGGACAATGTTACTGTACATAGCTGTCTTAATAACCATCACAACTATAGCAGTCCGAATGGGGTTGAAGAAACGAAGAACCAACAAAGAAGATAAAGGAACAAAAACAGGAACCACCGAGTCCGGATTTCCGTTGAATATGCGGAACGAACCATAGCTTCGTCTTTAAAAAGGGGAGGAGATAAATGGAGCCCAAACAATGGCCTGTTATAATAAAATGTCGCCTTCCCACGGTAAGAACCGCTGAGTCAGCCGTCGTCTTAACGGAGCCAAGAACTTTGCAGGTTCAAAGTGCAAGTAGAACGGAATATCACTGTGAGAATCTACATCAGCAGATTCCTTGTTTATCCAGAGACAATAGTGCCACGCCTGGAGGGAAGACTATAAAGAGGCTACTCACAGAGGTAGAACCGTTCATTCTTGTTCCGAGTTAGTCATTGGCACACCGAGCGCATAGACATTAGATCACATGTAGGTTGATCGTCTTATTTTAGTATATTATATTATTCATTTTTCTTGTAACTAAGTAATTAAGTATTGATTGTTCAAAGTATTAAATAAATTGTTTTAAAAATTCAAACGTCTTAACCGTGAAGTTAAGTCGCGCTTGCTACGTCCCGAATCGTTTTATGTCTCGTACCTATGAATATATATATATATATATATATATATATATATATATATATATATATATATATATATATATATATATATATATACATATATATATATCGTTTTATGTCTCGTACCTATGAATATATATATATATATATATATATATATATATATATATATATATATATATATATAGGCTGGCGCATTGAAAACGAAACAGACCGATTTGCGGCCAGAGAAACGCTGAAACACGTCAATTTTAATATTGAGGGGACATGTTTTGACATAAAACTCAAGTTTGTCAAATCAACCCCTTTAGGGTGGTAATAAAAACCCTTATATTTTAAATAGGGAACATGGGCCGAGTGTTACATCATTTAAAATATCTTTCTTTTCTGAATTCAGCACACTAATTTTTTTGGAAGTTTTATCAACTCGTTTAAAAAATATTCACAGTTGGAGTTGCAAGAACGCATTTCATTCATTATGATAAGAGATGCATCAATTAGTCAATTTTCGTTAAAAAAAACTAAAAAACAAAACCAAATGTTCAAAAAATTTTATTCAGTTAAGCAAGTGTTCAAATTGTTGACCACCAGCTTCCATACAAAAGTACAAATTTTGTTCAAAACGAGCTCTGACATTCTGGAGCATTTGTGGAGTTATTAGACGGCATTCTTCAACAATGCGTCGTCGTAATTCTTCCAGAGACTCCGGTTCTGTTGCGTAAATTCTACTCTTTAAACGACCCCATAGAAAGAAGTCTAAATCCGGTGATCTAGGGGGCCACTCAATAGCACCTCTACGCCCAATCCATTGTCCTGGAAACTCTCTATTCAAAAACTCCCTAACACCTTGTAAAAACTGCGGAGGAGCTCCATCTTGTTGAAACACTAATTGATTTTCTTGATAGCGATCATCATTTTCAACAATGTCAATTAGTAGAGGGTAAACAATATCTTCTAGTAACTCCAAATACGTTTCGCCACTCAAAATGCCATCAAGAAAAATTGGTCTGATTAAACGGTCTCCAAAAATGCCAGTCCAGACATCCAATTTCTGTGTGAATTTGAGTGTGGACTTCGTGAACATTTCTTGGATTATTATCTGCCCAATAACGACAAGTATGACGATTGACTGTAGAGTTTAATAAAAACGTACACTCGTCTGAAAAACAGATATTGCACAGAAAGCTCCCATTATCAGCTATTCGTGCAGTAATAACTTCACAAAACTCCAGCCGCCGATCAAAATCATCTTCATTCAGTTGTTGTACAAGATGAATTTTATACGGGTGAAATTTATAATGCTTCAATATTCGCTGAATAGTTCTTTTGATGTTTGAAACAGTGGCCAATTTTCTCGTGCTCAAAGTTGGGTCTGCAGCAATTTGTCCTAAAACTTCAATCTCAGTAGTCTCATTTCTAACGGGAAATTCACGTTCGGGATCCCGTTTTTTGTTGGCTACTCAACCACTATGTCGAAACTTTGGAACTAACTCCAAAATGTATTTTGTGTTAACATGTCTGTTCGGATGTCGTTCATTAAACAAATTTGCGGTACGGTTGGCACAGTCATCGTTTTTGAAAAAAAGAGTAATTATTTAAACTCTTACTTCTACCGAATACACCATTGTGAAATTAATTTTCGGTAGTACTATCAAGCATCAAACCGACTGATAAACTGAAATAAGAAACCGCATTTCTCTCATTCCGATAAGAAATGTTCTGATAGTCAATTTTCTGTTTACAAACCAACAAAACATTGACTATCAGCACATTTCTTATCGGAATGAGTGAAATGCGTTTTTGCATCTTCAACTGTGAATAATTTTTAAACGAGTTGATAAAACTTCCAAAAACATTAATGTGCTGAATTCAGAAAATAAAGAGCTTTCAAATGATGTAACACCAGTGCTATATGGGCCCAGAGCCATGTTCCCTATTTAAAATATAAGGGTTGTTATCACCACCCTTAAGGGGTTGATGTGACAAAGTTGAGTTTTATGTCAAAACATGTCCCCCTCAATATTAAAATTGACGTGTTTCAGCGTTTCTTAAAAAAATAATTTCTCTGGACGCAAGTCGGTCTGTCTCGTTTTCAATGCGCCACCCTATATATATATATATATATATATATATATATATATATATATATATATATATATATATATATATATATATATATATATATATATATTAATATATGGCTACGAGACATAAAACTAATTGGGACGCAGCAAGCGGGTTATGGTAACGAATTATCATTAATTGCTTCAAATTTGAATAACTCAATTTGCTGTAAACTTGGTTAAATTTTGGGATATAGTAAGGTATTTACCAGGGCAACATATCCACCAAATTTCATCATAAGAACTTTGTTATTTTTTGAGGTACACATTTTTTTTTAGAAAAATTGTTCCGATCGGGCTGACGAACGAACATGAGCTATTAATAAACGAAAGGTACTTGCCGAGTTTCATCAAAACCGGTTAACTACCTTTTGAGTGATCGGTGGGATATATACACACAGGCACGCACCCGCACGCGCGCACACACACAGGCACACATAAGCACGCACGCACGCAGAACCCGAAACCAAGATCCGCTTGAATTTTTATATGGTTATATATAATATATGAACATATATTCGAGCACGTTTAAAAAATGTTTGCAAAGTCTCACCATCAATACCTCTATTAGATATTTTTTTTAATTCGCTAAAAATAACTGGCAGTTTTAAGAAAATTTGGTACACACGTTGCCTATGTAGAGGCTATAATACGGACAATATTTCAAGTTTCTGGATTTATAAAAAGTTGACGTATGGGCATTTAAAAACAAAAATTGTATCTCTCCACATAGCAAAAAAATGAAATAAAATTTGGCACACGTATTGCCTATACATAGACTGTAATACATACCAAATTTCAAGTTTGAATCTGTAGGGAAAGAGGGTTACAGACAATTAAACATATACGAAATTTAGAGTATACAACCACGATTTAACAAGCTAATAAACACTTGCCTCCGTAGGTACTTTTTTTAATTTCAACAACACCCCACGAGGGCTCACAGCCTAAATACTATCGTAACGTGGGTGTCGACAAGGAGGAAAGAGGCAACTTGTTAATTCTGGACTTGACGGTTTAGAGGTTCGGAGGAGAAGGAAAAACATGTGTCGGCAAGGAGTTCCACAACTTGGAAGTCCTCGGGATAAAAGAGCGGGCACAATAAGATGTTCTATGTCTGGTGACCTGAACAGTAAAATGGCACATTCGCTCTGTTCCCCTGGTAGATCTGTTGGGGGCAGCAGGTGGAGAAACTGTGGAAGAAAGCTCCTCTGAGCAGTTCCCGTGCAGATATCTATAAGAGAGAGAGGTCACCAACGGCACGTCAGTGGGCAAGGGATGGCAGCCTCTGGGCGAGGGTAGGATCACCGATGAGACGTATAGCTCTTTTCTGAATGGAGTCCTGGATAGCGAGTGTAAAAGCGGCAGCGGGAGCAGTATTCGAGGTTTGGCCTTATTTGTGAAGTATATAAGGTATAGAGATTAGCTGGTGAAAAGTATTTGCGAGCCCGGAAAAGGAAACCTAATTTCTTAGTAGCCGCTTCTGCAATTGATGTGACATGTGGGTGCCAATTGAGATTTCGATCCACAGAAATGCCAACAAGTGAAAAGGACTCATTACTTTAAATAACTTGGTTGTTCGTTGTGATGGGTCTAGGGCTGGTGTATCTCTTATGAGATAGAAAACAAGACTGTGATTTGGTGGGGTTGAATTGTACAAGATTTCTACTTCCCCAGTCTAATATTTTTTGGAGATCCACGGAGACAGAACACTCCATGAGTCTGCGATCCTCATCTAATTGGGCTAAAGAGACAGGCTTAGAATATTATATATTTAAGTGGAGGGTGCTGTCACCCGCGTAACTGTGTACTGGATTGGGTGTGCTAGAAAAAAGGTCATTGATGTGGAGAAGAAACAAAGTTGGGGCTAAAGCTGAACCTTGAGGAACTCCTGCATTAATTGGATACAGTTTAGAGGAATGACCACCCACGACAACAAAAATCCTCCGATTTGAGAGGAAATTTGCTGTCAAGATACACAGTTGTGGTGGTAGGCCACAGGCCGGAGGTTTATTAAGCAGCGCTGCGTGCCAGACCTGGTCGAATGCTTTGGATATATCTAGAGCGACAATCTGGGATTCGCCGTGTAGTTCCATAGACTTGTTCCAAGAATGGGTGACAAAGGAAAGGAGGTTGGCAGTTGATCTGCGCTGACGTAATCCATACTGCTTGTCGTGGATTAGACTGTATTTTTCAATAAATTTTAGTAATTCGGTGTTTATATACTTTTCCATCACTTTAGAGACGACTGAAAGGAGAGAAATAGGCATGTAGTTGGTAGGAAGCGGTTTGGGTCCTTTCTAGGGAACGGGTTGTACTCGAGCAGTTTTCCAGTTACTAGGGAATATGCCTCTATTGTAAGATGTCTGAAACAGACGAGTCAGGGCAGGAGCAAGTTTTGGTCCGCATTTTTTGAGAACAATTGCTGGGATCTCGTCAAGGCCAGAGGCTTTCCTGGTATTAAGAGAAGAGAGCATCTTTTGTACCTTTTTAGTTTTGAAAATGACGTCCGTCATTTAATGCGCGACATTGGGGACTGTTGGTGGTTGAACATTTGGAGGTGGGCTGATAGTAGAATTGCCGGCGAACAACGAAACCAAAAGTTCGGCCTTGCCCAGGGCGGTAGAAACAATTTCATCTCCTGAAACAAGAGGTGGTCACGTGCTCTTGCAGAAATTATTCCCAATAGATTTAGCAACAGTCCAGAAGGGTTTTCTGCCGTTGGAGCTTGAGAGGACTTTGTTTTTTATGTGTTGATTAAACGAGTTTTTTGCCTCTGAAAGAATGCGGACATGGCGGTTTCTTGCGTCGTTAAATGCTTGACGGTTTACTTGACTGGTATTGTGTAGAAGCTTTTTGTGAGCCTTGACCTTTTCAAGTCTGGCCTTGTCACAGGATTTAGAGAACCAGGGCTTTTGAGTGGCTGCAGATGTTTTCTGTGTACGTGAAGTAAATAATTCCATGCCGGCTTGGATAGTTTCGGTGACGTTTTGTTAGATATCAGAGGGGGTCAGGATGAGAGAAGCATACAGACACCCATGTAAATGAGGAAAAGTTATCCTGCATTTCGTCCCAGTTCGCGGAGTTGTAGTGCCAAACGATACGTACGTGTGATGACTGTGTGACTTCGGGTTGCACTGCGCAGGAAGCAGTGACATGCCGTGGTCTGAGCGACCAAGGGGGACGGTGACTGATATAGCATTCAAGTTTTGTAGTAAGAAGGAGATCCAAGGGATTTGAGCTGTGTGTTGCGATGCGAGGAAAGTAAGTAGGTTGCTGAACCATATTGGCTAAAGAATTGCTTATTGCAAAGGCCTCTGCGGCTCTCCCTTGTGGATCGGTTTTTGAAGATCCTAGCCATTCCTTATTATGGACATTGAAGCTGTTTTGATGAAATTTGGTACATAGGTTTCTACTATTTATACAAAATACATAAGGTATATCGAAACTTAGAGAGTGGTTTATTTGTAAAACTTTTTTTACATATTAAAATCTTTTTGTGATACACAGAAAAAAAAAAGTTCTCTTCAACTATATAGATATAAGTATATATGTTAGAAAAATTCGCCCTCGCGTTACAGCTACCCCACGTCACCGTGCAAAACAACTTACTACTTTAAAAGATATCACAGGTGATGTGTTTTTAAAGATAACATGCAAATATGAGGGCCGTGATAAACTATTCTTCCACTCTTTTATATATTTTAGTACGGATTTTTATTTATTTTAACAGGTAGAGAATTAAATAAAAATTAAAATACCAAACGGAAATTTGCAAGACCCCGGGAAAAACAATAAACTTAGGTGAGAGGCTCAATTCGACAATTTTATTGTGCTGTCGCTTAATTAAAAGTAGTTTTTTAGTTCTTCTCACTTAACTTGTATATTTGGTGAGAGCTAAATAAATGTATAAGGTTTTCACCGATGAGCAACTCCACGCCTCTCTTAGCGATATGATGAATACCACACAAAACGCGTACGCTTGCACTCATATACTTCATATGATAAAGCTTGATCCCTTCATCCCATTGATGATGTACACGCAAAAGATGACGAATTCTGGCTTACGTGCATTTTGCATTAGCCAATTCATCCTCCCACGCTCAACTTAGCAGCTGATCTCGTCGACATCTGCTCCCTATGCAACAATTTTAACAATAGCCGAACCCTTCCAGTCACACGGCCTTTTCAGAAATTCTCATTTTTGCAGAAACTTTTACCTCTGCATAGTTAATACGCATATTATAATCCACATTGTGTCATCTAAGCATATATGATGGTCGAGTCATTGTTAAAATGCTGGACGATATCACATTGGTATCTAAAACGGACCAATTTGAAAGGGAAGATTGTCAATTTCCAAGAAATACGAACGTTATGTGATTATCTTAGAAAAAGTGTTTAAAGTTATATGCTATCAAATATATGTAGCAACAATTGTAAAAAAGTGTAACTGACTTATTTTTTACTTCAGTTATACGTCTAAAAATATTAGACAACTAAAAATGTAAATATGTCAGACCGTTAAATTTTTTAACAGAAAAAAATATTTAATGAGATTCTGGTAATATTTTTTTACAGGTATTGAAAGTACATTTCAAGTAAAATCATAGTCAACAAGTCAATGCTTATTTCGGCCTGACTAATACTTTAAATAAATTAACTTAACTGTAGGACTCTTAAAAATAAACTTCCAAAACCAGGCATTCAAAAAAAAAAAAAAAACAGAATTACAAGAGCACAGTGTCAATTTATTTTGCCATAATATGACAGCTATATTTTCTTAAGCATTTATTAAAAGTTTTTTGCAAGTCCATAGTTTGATTCCTTCTATCAATGAATTTCTTTACACATTTGTTGAAAAATAGTCCTGAACAAGTAACAGGATTCACCATAAAGTGGAAGCATAGCAAAAACGCTTAATGCCAATTTAGGAAAACCTAGTCATGGTATTAAAAAGTCTGGACGCAGCAAGTGAGTTATGGAAGTGAATTTTCATAAAAATGTTTTTAATCGTAAATGCGAGCAGGCATCTGATTACCGGTATGGCCTATGTAGTAGAAACAATGTACTATATTTTATCAAAATTACTCATTGTTTGAAAATGCACAAAAATTTTCCGAAACTAAACTTAAATGTTGGTTTCCTAGCCAACAAACCTTACGTTAATGGTAAATTGAGTTATGAAATTTGAAGGATTTAATGAAAATTCGCTACCAAAACGCACTTACTGCGTCCAGATTTTTTTCTTACAAACATGCATCATATTTCCATAAAAAATGCAAAAATGCGCTAACGAATTTGTTCTACGAAAATTAGCTAAAAATTATAGACCGTTAAACCATAAATTTCACTAAACCTACGTCGAAAGCATCAACTTAACTAAACCGACAGCCAAAGGATCAGAGGAAGGGTCTATTTGAAATGAATTTTCTGTAAATATTTTAGTAAAATGAAGGGCAATGACGGTTGAAGCTGAAACTTAAGGGTTCGCAGAATACTCTTCTTGCAACATTTTTTTTTTCACAATCCCTTTTTGTTTAACGTTCTTTGCCTAAACATGACCAATTTTGACGTTTCAAATTGCGACTTTGACGTTTTAAGGCAAACTCCAAATTTTTTTCTTTAACTGTCCATAACTGTTTTGTCTTTAAACTTAAGACACCTAAATTTTGATACATGGTTCATTCTTTATAATGCAAATACGTGTACCAAATTTGGTTGCCCTTGCTTTGTTATTTCCGGATATAATTTTTTTTAGAGAGAAAACACAAAATTTTCCGGGAAAACCTGGGCCGATTTTCCTGGCTAACGAACTTTTTCAAGCCACTTGCAAAAGGAAGATACACACCAAATTTGATCAAGATCGGCCCATTATTTTTTGAGTTATCGGTGTGACACACACGCGCGCCCGAGTTAGCATTACCTCCTTCCTGAAGCGGCTAAATTCGTAACAAAAAGCGGTCACAGTGTCATAATAATTTGTCGTGAATTTGTCGCAAACAAATAAGTCCAAAATTCCTCCATGATGATTCACGGGGTTGGTAGCGTTATGTTCAAAGGCAAAGGTTACATCGCTCGTATCTCTACGAAATACAATTCCGTGACAAATTATTTTTAGGCACGACAAATTAGTAGGGCACGCACGACAAATTCCTGAAGCAGAATCACTATAAAAAAACACCCCCTGGTGATTTCCACCTGTTTTAGTGCTGAGTACGGAGCAAAAATTAAAGCTTTTCCTAGTTTTGCGCTTTTTGCCACGAATTTAGCTACTTTAGGAATGAGCTAATGCTAACTTTACTGTCAAGTTGGCATTACCTTTGGTTTTTAGGGAATTTTTATTTTAAAAAATTCCATCTGTCGATAAGAAAAATGTTACACAGGAATAGGAGATTTACACATACCTATATATATATATATATATATATATATATATATATATATATATATATATATATATATATATATATATATATATATATATATATATGTATGTATGTATGTATGTATGTATGTATGTATGCATGTATGTATCCAACCGATAATTCAAAAAATAATTAACCGATTTGGATGAAACTCGGCAAGTACCTTTCTTTTATTAGTGGCACTGGTACTTTTTAAGTAGATATTTGATCAATACACAATGCTTTTGGGACACCTTACTTCAAAAAAATCTCCATTACGCAAATTTAAAGATCAGCTTGAAATTTTGCACAGGCACTAATGGAAGTTTAGCTAATCTCACAACAAAAAATAAGTATTAACCGTGTGTAACTCGTTCTAGTTCAGGACGAGAACTTCTTAATCGTACCTTGTACTTGTGACCTCTAACATTCTCTCATTATTATTAACGTATCATCAGCAGGCTAATAGCTTATTAGAAAATGTAAAACATATTACAAAACTAATGACGAGCTTGTTATATCATAATATAAATTTAAATAAAAACAAATTGTTTGAACAAAGAAATGCGAATTTTTGTTAAATTTATTCAATCGCCGTTGTACCGTTAACTAAAATTCTGCTGGTCGCTGTGTAGGTACAACTGCATTCAAACTGACAGACCATTGAATTAACTGAACTTCAAAATTTCATGCCGTTTTAAATACTAACGTAGGTCATCTTCCGTATTTTTAGTTTCCATGCTTGTTGTCACTTGTATTTTTACTCATTTTCAGCATTTTTGCAACAACATTCATCTTACGACATCGTTAAGTAGGATCTGCCACCACAGCCACAATGGCTGAGTGCGTGAAGTTAAATCTAGTCAAAACACTAATGAACGTTAATAAACAGAGGAAAAAATGCATTAAATTATTAGCGTATAATTTCATTATGACAATTATAATTAAGTTTAACTTGTTAGCATTTTACAAGTGTATATGTCTATAATAATAACGTATCTATCTGTGTACTTGAACGTTAGTATATATGGTTACAAAAATATCACATCACACATACTTTAAAGATAAACGCTAGTTCACGAAGGCTAATATTAATTTTATACTATTGTAAATTTCCATGACCCAACGAATGAGGATAAATTATTTTAATTTCTCATGCAGAAAAAAAGTGGATGGATTTATGTAGTAACTAATTACTGATATAACGACAAATTTCCAGTTGTAATGCTACAAGGAAACTAAATATCAATTAAAGTTTTAACCTCACGATATCTAAACAAATTGAAGACTTAAAATTGTACAAAGCTTATTTAACCGTGTAGTGGTATCGTGGATTTGGTCACTCCACTAGTACCCCGGGGTCTGAATGCATCCCACAAAAGATTAGTGAATTTTTTCTTATAAAAAAGGATTTGGTGAAAAGTAATATGTGTGTTTAATAGCCTCATTATATATTTAATTATAATGAAAACCTAAATAAACCCTATTCACTTACAAGGTACATACAAATAAGCAAATTCGAACTAAAAAAAATCTAAATTTTTTTAACTGCAGTAAAAAATGAAATAAAATTTTCTGGGGATTTTCCCTTGGGGGTAACTTATAAGATACAATTGTTAGTACATGTAACAAAAAAAAACTAAAATTGATATCTTATAAAATTTTTGACATGGAATAATTTTAGTAGTATAAAATCTATTCCACCGTATGCCCCTGATACGCTTACCTTTCACTACAAATTTGGCACATGATTTGGGAAACGGAATGTTCTTTGCAAATGGCCTTTTGACATTTCTGGCAGAAGGTTTTGACTGCTCTTCTACTGTGTCTTCGTAACATTATTGAAAGTTTTTATTGCCGTAGTGGTATGGTATATTATATATTAATACTTACCAGACGGTTAAAATATAACACTAGGAATTTAGTACCTTCTTCTGCACTATTAGATGGATGATTACCCGAAACAAAAAGAAAATATGTTAAATATTTCACTTTAAAATGACAGCATTGTATTACCGTGGGGTGTGCTGGCACCCCATGATACCACTTAAGGGTTAAAATGTAACAAATATATCAACACTAGTTTTATGTGTAGAGTTTGAGTTTGTAAATTTTTGCTTGAATATACATAACACATTATTTGGAATTAAAAATATATACAGTTTCTTTAGTGCCTTCTATCGCGTCGATTCTTTTTATATATAAAATATCATTCCCAAATCGTGTACGTACCAAGTCTTAAGCTTATGTGGCTACATATGGTATTGATATGCAAGAAGTCAGGATAATTTGCGACTTTGAACGCATCAAAACTTTTGAATTTTTATGGTATTGGAGCATTCATGAAAAAACCCCGTTGCTATCTTCAGACCGTTCCACCATCTATTTCAGATGTAAAGCTAAGAGTAAGAGACTTTTTTAGATATCGTACTGTTAAAGGCATAGGGAAACGCTAGACATCAAAAAGGCTTGAGCACCTGATGGATTCCACCATTAGCTGTGTGCTCTCATACTATCTCCAATTGTATATCTCTTCCTTTCGATATCCCAAAGACTTGTGGTATTTCGATCTTATTGAAAGCAAACACAAGTTTAGGCCGCCCCTAAAAAAAAAGAAGTAAATTCGATGTTGGCAACTAGCTTCCAACTCCTATTATTCTATCAGTTTGTTTTCCTCAACTTAAAAGCTGCATCAACAGCTTTGTATTATCGGCAATTGTCATTATTATAGTGGTGGGTATATTTGTATTTAGACATACATATTAACAATAACTCCCCGATACGTGATGAATATTGGATAATCCCCTTCTAGGAATGGATACACTGGAGTATAGGTACTTACTTTTCATTAATTGGTCCGCGTCAATTATTATAGTTAGCCAAGTAAGAGCAACAACAATTAAATGAACCAGCCCCTTAGTTTTCCATCAATTTCCAGATGAAAGGTTTCTGGTGGTGTTAAGTATGACGCAAGAGGGCATCATCTAGAAAAGCGTTAAAAAACCAACTCCCCTGTCAATATCCAAATTATTCAAGTAAGCCAGTTACATTTTGCAGCAAGCGTAAGGTTACTTTATACAACAACTGTGTTTCTTAATACAAACGCAAACCACGAATAATTTTACTATACATTTTGTTTATTTTATGCTCACTTCTGTATGGCACCTCATTTTTGGCTCATTGATTTATATGGTGGTAATTTTTAAAAATAAATATATGTAGCTATACTTTTTTAAACTTTATTATTCATATCTTCTATGTCCCATTTTTAGGACAGCATTTTTTTTCTAGGAATAACATATTAAATTTTTACAGTTTGTGATGAGAAAAAAATAATTTGGATCTTAATGGCTAATGTCTCAAAAATACACATGTAGTTGCATCTTATCCAACCTTTATTTCTTTCTGCAGCAGCTAAACTGTTTTGCGAAACATACACTTTCCAGCTATTCAAAAAGTCAATTACCATATACTTTGTGCCATAACAACCAAGTCAATGATACATTTCATGAACTATTTCTTGAAAAGAAAAATAACGCATCCCAAACTTTCTGATTTTTTTTAACAATAGACATTCTTGTTTTTTAATTTATTGATAAACATTACTCGTAACACCAAACTTTAATTTATATAACTATTAACTAACAGCACTGTAAGTTAATTCCAGGGGTGTTTTAAACAGGCGTCTGAAATATTCCATCTAAAACACAATTGCTAACTCATATGATTAAATAAGCCAATAAAATTAATGAGATGTGACTTTATGAAGGCTATGTTCAATTATGAAAGCCATATATACTGTGCATCGCAGGTTGAATTTTAATCATTGTTCAATACCTAGTAATAGAGAAAATTGCTATCTGATACTGACGTGTAATTTCGGGTTCACACGTGTATGTTGATAATGAAAAGCGTAATCGATGACAACACGTCGTTGTGTGTATCAAACTATGCAAATATATATATATATATATATATATATATATATATATATATATATATATATATATATATATATATATATATATATATATATATATATATGCAAGCAAGATAACCGAAGGCTTAAATAATTTATATGATCTGTAGGTACTCAAAAGGTATAAGATACGTCTATCTTTGGCCGATCGGCCAGTATAATCACTTCTAAAATATAAGTGGTTCTAGTGCTTTATATTATATTAGGAATAATTGGAAATAACAATATAGTATCAGTAAGATAATTATTAATATTGTTAAAGATCATCAAAATGTGTATAACTTGTATGAGGAAATGATCTCAGAATATTTAATGATGAACCTTTCCTAAAAGTTTACTTTCGCATGTTAGACAATATATAAAGGGGTTATGTTTAGCTTAATTGTATCTGTTTTAGTAATTTTACTTTCCTACAACGAGCGCTAGACTGGTCGACTTGGCTGTCAGTACCATTTCGTCAGATCGGCCAAATAATTTTGTTTATATTCATATTTATGAAGTACCTCATTATTTGCGGATTTCATCAGCTGACAAGTATAAAAGTTCTTTATCTCAAAATAATTATATTCCTCCCAAAATTACAAATTTTTTTGAAATTCTTACATAAACTGGACTGGTTTGGCTGGATATTATCAATTAGAAATTTACAGACACCTGCGGCGTTTAATAAAAACTGGACAATTATTTTTGACTCGCTAAAACCCCAGAATTGAACTACGACTGGTTTAACCCGACAAAGTTTTCTTCTATTTTGAAAATGGTTCTAAAACGGGAGCTGAAACCTTGAAGTACTAATAATCTTGGACGCTATTTAACCCAACAATCCAGTATTTCTTATACACACATATAAAAATATATATCCGAGGGGGGATAAAATATAAATGTGACTTTTTTATAGTTTTCCTGTGTACTACACTTAAAAACATGTATTTGTCGTAGTCCCCTCCTTTGCAAATGTATTTTTTCAATGTAACGCAAGCTCTTTGTAATACCGTCGTCATAAAATGCAGAATTTTGTGAGTAGCCAATTGCGCTGTCATCGTCAGCGAAGTCTTTGCCTACCAACGCTGCATTAAGCTGCCGAAAGCGATGAAAATGGAAGGACGAAAGTCAGGACTATTGGGGGGGTGTTCTAGTGGTGTCCAATGTATTTGATCTAATGTTTGGCATGGGAGCTCTGCCGTATGGAGCCGAGCGTTTTTGTGAAGAAGAATAACGTCTTGTATTGATTGCCCACGTCTTTTGAGGCGATAAGCAAGACTAACGCGTGTATGTCCGTGTGTGGCGGGTGCGTGTGTGGGGGTGCGTGTGTGAATGTATGCGTACGCGTGCGTGCGTGCCCGTGTGCATGAGTGTGTGCGTGTGCACTCTAAAAGTGTACAGATTGAGACCTAAGAGTTCATTCCTTTCATAGTTCCTTAGCCTCTTGAAAATGGCTCCAAAACGGGAGCCGAAACGTCGAATTCCAACAAACTCTGGACACGATTCTACCCTAGAACCAAGTAGTTTTCACATTTTTGCCCGTGGAAACCTCTCAGAATAAATATGTACCTATATATATTTAGTTTTTTTTAGTTTCACATTTGTCACAAAAAAATGAAAACTAATCTTAAATCAGAAGCTAATTATATTAACAAACGGAACAGGTATTGCACAACACGGAAACATTTCAGGGTTAGGGACAGTGTCATGCAACACATATCAGTCTAGACTATTTTTTGTAATGGTGTTTCACATAATTTTAATTATCTCTTAGGAATAGCAGTAATTTATTACTGTTTATGATATTTTAATAACATATTTATTATCATATCCAACAAGAACTTATTTTACATACCGTATAAAATGCAGCAACAGTTTGCTATTGCAATTAACTGTCATTCGATTGAATTAAAAACACTCAAACACTATACGACAATGTATCAAATGAGACAGCGTAAGCTTCTTTATGTAACTTACGCTCCACTTAAATGATTTAAAACAACAGAAATTAAAGTAGCAAACGGATTGGCACATCAACTAACTATTGTGCCGTGGTTGTTGCATTATTTAACCGAACTACTTAAGACGTTTGGCACGCCTGCTAGAGATGTCGGGTGACAACGACAGTTCTAATGTCAATTCTATCAGATTAGGACGGAGTGTTTAGAAAATGAGGAAGATAATTACAATATATATATATATATATATATATATATATATATATATATATATATATATATATATATATATATATATACGTACATATATATATATATATATATATATATATATATATATATACGTACATATATATATATATATATATATATATATATATATATATATTACGGTAAAAAAAGGTACAAAAGTGATGTTAAATGGTCAAAGTCATTTGTATACCTGTGGGGCAAAAAACTTATTTGAAAGTCGTAATTATATTTGTAGTGAACAAGCTAGTTATACCGTGTGTGATCACAAACGGTTACATGCAACAATAAAACTAAGATATATGACCTCAAATGTCGCAATAGTGGTTGTTGTGAACAGTGTTATGTATATTAAGTGTTAAAAGGGGGTGGTAAACTTATTTGCCTCCTTTCCTGCTATGGTGTTCGTTATACCCAGACGTCTTTGTTGGAGATAATTAAGCAACCCTCAATTGTGCCCAATGACTTTCACACAATAAAGCCAGCATATAATAAAATCCAGTTATCCAGAAAAATTGAATCCATTATAGTAAAATTACCGGTGGAAAATAAAGATTAAGCCAGGCTGAACAATACCAGTCTGGAAAACTAATACTGTCTGGACAATAAAAACTCATACTCATTTATTACTGGTCAAAATTATACATTATGCCTTACAAATAAGCTGTGCTTGTGCTTGTATTAACATAATTTTGTTAAAATCCTCTAATAATCAAACTGCCAAAACAATTAAATTTAAAGTCACTTCCTGAATTTTGATCGATCTTGGTAAATAAAACTGAAAAACAAAACTGGTAAATAAAACCCTGCAAGAAGAGTCAACATTTAACATTGGAATTCAGAGGTATTGTGGAAATTAAAGTTACCCTGTATATACACATCCAGGGCATTTAATTAGGTTATTTATAAGATGGTATCCGATGATGAATCAAATCCCACTAAAGTGGTATATTGCACAACTCTCGGCACAAATATTTAATAAGGAACTTGACGATATCCAGCACAACTGCTGTAGTAGTTGCAACCTATATATTTTTCAAGACCTTAAATTCACTTGCTGACTTTCCAAGAAAAGTAATTTTTAAAACTTTGTCCTTTCAGATAACAAATTTGCAAATCAGCATATAAGAAACATGTGGATAATATAAAATAATAGGCAGATGGAAATATTTTAACATAAAATTTCAAGGTATTTATCTGCTATTTGCTTATAGTCTTACTCAATTTTATTGTTTTGAATATACTTATAGCCCGTGTTACCTTTTATTTAATAAATTAATAAAGTTATAATTATAATTTACAATGCAGGTGACATTTACAACCGTCACACAAGAAACAAGAAAATAGTAAACTTAGAGGTTAAACACCAAACCGGAGGTTTTATTCCATCAATAAATGAATTGCTTAATAACAATGTAAGTAATAACAGCATATCGCGCCTATATTTCAATACATCATTGTATCATCAAAACGACAGAGCTTAAGTAGAGTACTCTGAAAAATTACACGCCTTACGTGATTGCCAATGCAGCTTTCGTCAAAGGCGATACAGGGGGGTGATATTCGAACGTCACACATCTTTGACGTTTTGCATTTGGGAACCCGAGTAATTTCTATATAAAGCATTTTACTTGGGTTTTATGCGACCTTCCCTAATAAACTTCCATTATATGAATTGCCCAAACTTCGCTTATGGATGTCTGATTTTCTGAAAGGTCGCTTCTCGTATGAGGTTGTCAATGCCTTTTTATATTATAGATTAAATGGTAACGCAGGGGCTTAACGAAGTTTAGTTTTGAAGGCAAGTCCTTCTGACAACTACCAAGAATCTATTGATAGTACCTCTGATGGAGAGGTACTATCATTAGTAGATACGTTAGTAGATACAGATATTGGGAAAGCTGATGGAGCTTGCCCAATATCTGTCTCTAACTTTTTATCAACGTAAATCGAATAAACCTAGTCCTGCTACCGACACACTTCCCCGGCTGCAACATAATAAACCAATCACCTCCGGACTGGCAACGCTCAGAAATAGAGGCGCCGTACAGGCGGGCATCTAGAATAGACTGGGCAGTCTCTAAAGAGGTGGTTACTTGGAGAAAAATCAAATGGGCCATTAACAGCTTCAAGCCATTCAAATCCCCGGTATTTGATGTAATAATGCCCATCATGCTGCAGGGTATAGACATACTGGCGTCGGCGCTTACTCTTATTATGAGGGCCAGCCTGGCTCTGAGGTATATTCCGAGGGCACGGAGATTGGCCAGGGTTGTATTCATTCCTAAACCTGGGAGTCCAACAGACCAGGCAAAGTCCCTGAGGCCAATAAGTCTCATGTCATTCTTGCTAAAAACAATGAAAAAACTGCGGACAATACGCATACAGAGCAGGAGTCTCAACAGAAACACAAACAGCACTGCACCAACTGGGGGCCTTCCTAGTCATAGAGGGGGCCTTCAGCAACATCTCATTCGGATCGGTACTGGCAGCTGCCAGGGAGCGGGGAATGGAGGAGACCTGCTGCAGGTGGATCGGTTCCATGCTCAAGGACAGGGCGGTGTTCACCTCACTCGCGGGAGGGACTCTGCTGACGGGGGTCGCAGCAGGGTGTCTGCAGGGGAGCGTTCTGCCTCCCCTGCTCTGGTGTCTAGTCGTGGACGGCCTGCTAGGGAGGATCTCGGGAGGGGGTAGGAGCTACAGCGTTATGTGGACGACATTGTCATCATAGTCCGAGGAAAGGTTACAGTCAGTGGGGAACGCATGCAGACAGCACTAAATGTGGTGGAAAGGTGGACGGTTGGTCAAAAGCTCGGGGTAACCCCGAGAAAGCAACCGTCATCCCGTTTACGAGGAGGAGGAGGTGGGAGGGTCACAGAACTTTCACTCTATACGGTAGAAACATCCCAATGGCCAGGGAGGTAAAATATATTGGGGTTGTACTCGACTCCAAGCTAACCTGGAATGGTCACGTTGAAAAAATACTGCGCAAGGCAGTTATGACCTTAGCCGTCACTAGGCGGCTATATGGAAAAACGTGGGGACTAAGATCTAGTATGGCCCACTGGCTGTACACAAGGGTGGTCAGGCCATCGTTAACATACGCAGCACTGGCGTTTTGGTCCTAAGGTGACACAATCCTGTGCCAAACAAAAACTAGGCAAGATTCCAGTGGATGGCTAACCTTAGCATCACAGGGGCCATGACTTCAACCCCAACAGCCACCATGGAGGTGTTGCTGCCCTTTTCTAGCAAATTGTTTTGTAAAAACGCCAAACATCTTTGGTCATTTAACGTAGGACGTAGTACCACTGGTCCCAAAAGTGTTCCGTTAAAAATACCACCCCAGAGATTTATCTCTCTGAACTCATGTGGATTTTCAATTTTTCAACTAATTACCCTAAGTATCCCACGGGTAAATTCCAGGCTGGTAAGTGAATGCCGAGACGTGACGCCGGATCAGTCGGAGGTCAAAGGCAATGAAGAAGCTGAAGTCTCGCGAAGAGAGGACGAGCAGAACCAATTAACCATCAAGTCCTGGGTCAGGAAACAGCATCAGGCATACTGGACAGATTTTCCAGGGCTCAAACACGAAAGTCATTAATTGGGCAACCCAGTTCAAAGAGAGCTGTGGAGCTGTTAAATCTTAGCAGAGGACAGCTCAGGAACATAACAGGACTCTTGACGGGACACATGACTGCCAAGCAACACCTGCATAAAATGGGGCGGTTCGAGGGGGACCTGGCAAGCAGACTCTGCGGCGAGGACGCGGAATCAGCCCAGCACATCTTGTGCGAGTGTAAAGCTCTGGACCGCAAAAGACAACTGATCTACGGTCAGTCTAGACGGGAGACAGAGCAATATAAAACTTCACCCTACCAATCGCAGTGCAGACTAGTTCAAGGCACAGTGATTTTTGAAAGGGCGGAGTAGAAAAGGCAAAGGGCACGCACAATAAGCCAAAGGCTGCGGTGATATCGGGGTGGCAAAGGCGTGGACGAGCCCTAAGGAGAAAAACCAAGCCCTTTGATCGATGACTTGTGTAAAATTTTTAAGTCCGGAAACTTAACAATAGTGGCTAAAAATTGATATTGCTAGAGCAGATTGCTTTTTCTGGCACACAAATGTTTCTAATATTTCGGAGGCGGCACGGCAACTACTTTTTACATTACACAAAGTACATATATGTTGTGTACAGTTAAACCTTCGTTCTTACGTCTGCAGTAATGGCAGAGAGACTACGTCGCTTTTTAGTACCTTTTAGAAATACACTGTTCTTATTATAGAAGATTAATCTACCCTGGCAGTCTTACTTTCCTTTATCATAAAGAAAGGACTGGAGATTATCAGATATCTCCAACATTTTCTGCATCTTCTATCAATACCACTCGTCAGAAATTGGTTAATTTATTCTTCCACTTGCGATATTTACGCGTCCAGCTCGCTTCAAGCAAACAACGCACTACTTTAGTGTCAAATCGCCCACTCTTTAGGAGCTCAATACAGATCCTCGTTCTTTGTTTAAGCATTCAAACTATGGAATGTACTCTAGCAAAAATTCTTAACAGAGATATATAATTTCCAACGACTTATAACGCACGTGGTGTAAAAACAGGTGGCTATAACCACATACCGCATCTTTCACCACCTCATCATAATGCATACATACAGACACTGCGAAAATCAAACGATTGTAATAAATATAAAGTAAGTGTAGCGGTGATCTAGGTTCTCTACGTTTACATTGGTTTTTATCCTACCATCGCGTATTGATATAGATCATTGAATTGTGTGTGTGTGTACATCTTATCACAGGCTTCAAATCGTTTAGTATTGTGACTAATCTGTAATTCATAAACAGGTATATGTTATCTTGAAATAAGAAAACTTACGTCGCCATAAAAAATTGACATTGAATCAATCTCAGGTTTTTATTTCTTTGGTTTATCGTTTTCCATCATCAAATTAAATTAAACTAAAATAATACGTGCTTTGACGTGAGATGATACTTTGGCTGTTGAATATGTTAATCTTTAATATAATGTTTTTTTTGTAAGATAAATAAATGTTTAGATACGGCATTTCCGGCGATGGACGGGGTTGTTAAAGCGGGCGGTCTGAGGCATGATGTGGGCTGGATCACAGAAGGCATTAAAAATCGTCTCGCAGACTCAAATATTTATATATGCTTTCATTGTGTGGCGGTAAGATTATTTATATACTTATAAGAAAGTATTAAAGGCAGCAAAGCGACATTACTTTACACGTTTATTTATCCACTCCGATAATAAGACGTAAACAGCTTGAGAAGTATTGGGCAAACGTCGGACGAACAGACAAATTTGCACCCTGGAGATAGATGGTAGGATTATGACGGATGTGGGTGACTGCGCAGAAGCTTTTAATAGGCATTTTAATACCAGCACTGACAATCTTATGCTAGCTTCTGGTGGTAACCAGCGTCATCACCAAATTAGGTGTTGTCATTCGTTTTTTATGTTTCTAGTGACAGAGAGGGAGGTGGAACGTGTAACTGAATCTTTAAAAACTTCATATTCTACTGGTGGCGATGGACTGTGCTTTGCTGTGTTAAAGCTATGTGCTTCAGAGCTGTCTGTGCCTCTTTCTACGATAATTAATAATTCCTTAACGCATGGAAAATTTCATGAAACCCTAAAGAACTCAATAATAGTTCCCATACATAAAAAAGGTTCACGCAAAAAAGCCTGATTCCTACAGACTTATCACTATGGTTGACTTTTTTTTTCTAAAATATTTGAAAAGATCGTGGCTGGAAGGCTGATGGATTATCTTCTGAAACATCATTTACTTCATGATGCTCAGCACATATTTCGTGTGGGGCGCTCAACGAATACTGACTGTAATGATTACTTTTTTGGATAAACTGTACCGCGCTATTGATGGGGATGAATCTATTTTTTGGCCCTGAGCAAGGCTTTCGGCTAAGTCATGATGTGATTGTGTCTAAGTTTGAGTCCATGAGAGTCAGAGGAGTGGCGCTTGATTGGTTAACCAGTTATTTGAGCGGGAGGCAACACTTTGTTTCACTCGGAGGCATAAACTCAGATCCATTGCCGGTAAAGAGGGGTGTCCCGCAGGGCTCCGTGTTGGGCCCTTTACTCCATTTAATCTGTTTCGGACCTGCCGCTTGACTAGGGTGGTCGGCTCACGTTGATGGATTGTGTGGGCAGCCGACGACTTGTACAATAAAACAGTTGAGAGATACTGCTGACTTGGGGTATTGAGGTTAGTCAACTTGGCACATATGCACTCGAGAATATCTTACATATTTCTGGGGAGGGGTTCCACTGCTGACGTGATGGTGCTGAGAATCCAAAAAAGGGCAATTCGTTTGATCACTGAGAACACTATGAAAAGCAGTTGTAGAGGACCTTTTCCTCTTTTGAGAATAATGAATGCCGCCGGATGTACATTTACCAACTTTTACTATATGCAAAACAAAATAAAAATTTAAACACTATTGGCTCGTACCATAGTTACAACACTCGCGGTGACTCGGTATTGAATATCCGCTTCACAGAACAACGTTTTATGAAAATAGTCCATCATATAAGTCGATTATCGTTTTTAACAAGTTACCAGAAGCGTATAAAAAATGAGCCTAAATTCTTTTAAAACTACCTTGAAGAAATCGCTAATTGGCAAGGCTTACTACAGTGCGGCGGAGTACCTTAGTGCCCTGTATTTCATTAAGCGATTGATTGTTGACAGCCAGCTGTTGTTCTTTTGTATTCTGTAGTATTTTGTAGTTTTGCATGTCAGTTTTCATTATGTTGTGCCAATTTAGTTTTACATATTTTTAATCATACAATAGTTTATCTGCACTTTTAATCTGTACTGTAGTGTTATGTAGTTTTGTTATGCTATGAAGACGATTGCCTATATTTATTGTGTAAATCTTTGCCGATGAACATAAATGTTATGTTCAATATACTGACTTTCCAAAAATCCGAACACCTAGTAACCACCTATTAACCAATTGCATTGATATTTTCTATACTAGATACTCTGCGTTATCTCTTGTAAGAAATGATAACAATATGGACAAAACTTAACAGGTGTACACTTTTTTAATTTTGTTTTACCAAAACAATTATCTCTCTAAAGTTACATTTCCTTCAGTTTGAAGCGCTTTTTCGTAGCGGTTTGTGCTTAATTTATTGCGCAACCATTTAAGTGAATTCGAAAGAGGACGCAATGTTTTATGTGGGTAGTCGGTTTTTCAATCTGACAAATTTCCAACCGCATAGGACGCAGAATGTCAACAGTGTTACAGTGTTGGTCCAGGTTGTCTAAAGAGGGAATTCACAACGGTCGTCATGGACCAGAACGACCTCGAGCGACTTCAGCGAAGGAAGATCGTTATTTGAGGATTGCGCTTTACAAGACAATTTCACAATACGGTCGATTCAAAATGCTTGGTTGGGAGTTTTACAAAAAAGAGTCTCTATGTCAATGATACATCGCAGAATACGCGCTTTTGGGTTTCGCTCGTATAGACCATTTTTATGTCTCCCACTGACATCTCGTTATCGTACAGCTCGGCTTGAATGTTGTAACGGCAGATGCAATTGGGATTGTAAATGGAGTCGTATTGTGTTCTCCGACTAGTTCAGATTCTGTGTTTGGGTCCACTAATATCCCAGAAAAATAAGACGATTACGTGGAGAACGCAGACATTTAGACTTTGCATACGGCCCTCACACAGGGGGTAATGGTATGGGGGTGCGATAACATACGGTACCAGGTCACCTCTACTTTTTATTGACAGAAATTTGATTGCAAATGATTTTTTTTCCTCTTCCTCAGGGCTCGTCCGCGGCCTCGCCGCCCCGATAGCACTGCAACCTTTGCTTTATTGTGCATTCTCTTAGTGTTTTTACTCCACCCACTCCAAAATCACTGTGCCTTGAACTAGTCTGCACAGCGATTGGTAGGGTGAAGTTTTATAATGCTTTGTCTCCGGTCTAGATTGGCCGTAGATAAGTTGTCTTCTGCTGTCCAGAGCTTTACTCTCGCACAATATGTGCTGGGCTGATTCCTCCCCTTCGCCGCAGAGTTTGCATGCGAGGTCCCCCTCGAACCGCCCCATTTTATGCAGGTGTTTCTTGACGACCATGTGTCCCGTCAAGAGACTTGTTATGTTTCTGAGCTATCCTCTGCTAAGATTTAGCAGCTCCACAGCTCTCTTTGAACTGGGTTCGTCAATTATTGACTTCTCATGTCTGAGTCCTGAACAGTCTGCCCTCTACACCTAGTGTTGGTTTCTGACCCAGGATTTAATGGCTCCCCTGGCAGTTCTCTTTGTCACGCCCAGAGCCGGTTCTGGTCCCATAAATGGTTCTGCTGACCTTCTCTTAGCAAGACTGTCAGCTTCTTCATTGCCTTTGACCCCCGAGTGACCCCGCACCCAGATGATGGTGGCCTTATTTTGCCCAGCCAGGTCGCTCGTCTTGTCTCGGCACTTACTCACCAGTCAGGAATTTACCCGTGGGCCACTTAGAGCATCAATGGCTGCCTGGCTGTCTGTGGCTATGAGGGTCCGCTTGTTGGTGTAGCCCCTCCTCTTGTTCCTACGCACACAGTGCAGGATGGCGTACATTTCGGCCTGAAAGACCGTTGCATGGAATCCGAGGAAAATACTATTACGTACCCTCGGTCCTTCCGAATAAACATCAGCCCCCGTCCCACGCTCCCCGCCTGATCCGTCCGTGAACCAGACGAGCGCGTCCCCTGTTGTGCCCGGCGTCTCCTCCCGCCATGCCTCCCGCTCGGGTATTTCCACTGTAAAGTTGTTTTCCCTGCAGATTCGCGGGCTCGCGAAGTCTGACGTCATTTTAAGCATGGGCTCCCTCACGATCTCCTGAATTTTGCAGTGGCCCCATGAAGCCAGGGCTGATCTTCAGTCTACCATTGCAGGCTAGTCTGTATAGTGCTAGCCTGGCCTCCCCCATAATAACTAAGTGTAGGGGGGGGGGGTGTATATCCAGCAACACCTCCATGGCGGTTGTTGGGGTTAAAGACATAGCCCCTGTAATGCATAGGCCGGCCATCCTTTGGCTCTTGCCTAGTTTTTGTTTTGCACTGGATTGTGTCACCTTAGGCCACCAGACCAGTGCCGCGTATGTTAACGATGGTCTGACCACCCTTGTGTACAGCCAGTGGGCCGTCCTAGGTCTTGGTCCCCACGGTTATCCATATAGCCGCCTAGTGACGGCTGAGGTCATGACTGCCTTACACAGTATTTTTCCACGTGACCATTCCAGGTTAACTTAGAGTCCAATACGACCCCAAGATATTTTACCTTCCTGGCCATTGAAATATTCTTACCGTATAGAGTGAGTTCTGTGGCTGTCCCACTTCCTCCTCGTAAACGGTATGACGGTTGCTTTCTCGGGGCTCACCCCGAGCCCTTGACCAACCGTCCACTCTTCCACCACTTTCAGTGTTGTCTGCATGCGCTCCCACACTGACCGTGTAACCTTTCCTCGGACTATGATGACAATGTCGTCCGCATAGCCCTGTACCTCATACCCCCCTCCCGAGATCCTCCCTAGCAGGCCGTCCACGACTATGCACCAGAGCAGGGGAAGCAGAACGCCCCCCTGCAGACACCCTGCCGCGACCTCCGCCAGCAGAGTCCCTCCCGCGAGTTAGGTGAACACCGCCCTGTCCTTGAGCATGGAACCGATCCACCTGCAGCAGGTCTCCTCCATTCCCGCTCCCTGACAGCTGCCAGTACCGATCCGAATGAGATGTTGCTGAAGGCCCCCTCTATGCCTAGGAAGGCCCCCAGCGCCACCATCCTGTTCTCCAGCGTATTCTACAGCTTCAGCACCAATTGGTGCAGTGCTGTTTCTGTTGAGAATCATGCTCTGTATGCATATTTTTCGCAGTGTAGGGGATATGCTTCCAGTACACTGCCCCTAATGTGCCGGTCGAACAGTTTTCCACTGTTTTTAGCAAGAAGGACATGATACTTATTGGCCTCAGAGACTTTGCCTGGTCTGTTGGACGCCCAGGTTTAGGAACTAATACAACCCTGGCCAGTCTCCATGCCCTCGGAATGTACCCCAGAGCCAGACTGGCCCTCATAATGAGGGTAAGCGCCGGCGCCAGTATATCTATCCCGTGTTTGAGCATGATGGGCATTATTCGATCAATTCCCGGGGATCTGTATGACTTAAAACTGTTAATGGCCCATCTGATTTTGCTCCAAGTAACCACCTCTTTAGCGACTGTCCAGTCTACTCTAGATGCCCGCCTATAAGGTGCCTCTATTTCGGAGTGTTCCCAGTCCGGAGGTGATTGGTTTATTATGTTACAGCAGGGAAAGTGCGTCTGGAGTAAAATTTCCATAGTTTCCTACCCCTGGTCTAGCGTGACCTCAGGATGGCGTCTGTCGATCACCGACATCCCGGGGCCATCCGCAGCCTCCCTATACGAGACAGTCTGCGCCGGTGTTCCGGGGTTGGTCCTTTTGAAACGTCTGTTTGTAGTAGGCGTGCTAGAGTCTGAGCACGTCCTCTTCTGACTCGCACTCCTCTTTTGCGCCTTTACAGGTTTCTCGACCGTCCACGTCCCGGTCGCCATTTTCTGCGCCCTCCGGAACTTCTTTCTTTTCTTTGCGCCCAGGAAAGACGCTTGAACTGCCGGGACAGTCCCTCTACCCCTACAGTAGGGGTTTCACTGGTGGAGGGGCCTCCAGAGTCCGCGGACCTCGCCGCCCTCCGGTGGGACCCAGCCTCCAGCTTGGGTGTCAGGGACAGGTCTATGGCCGAGGCTACCCCCTGATCCCCCGTAACTACGTCGGTCATGAGACCTCCGGAGTCCGCTGCCGCCCCCTGGCTTGTCTCCGTTTCCGGAATAGGCTCAAGGCATGACTCTGTAGCCGGAGCCACTCCTCGAGCCTCATTGGTTTTGGTTCTATATATATTTATGATTTTCATGTTGTTCCCACGAGAATGGGGGAAATACTGTCCACACCACCAGAACCCCCTGTGTGGTGCAAGGCGGGTTACTCTGGGGGGTTGCCCGGTACTCCAGGGGTTCCGTTGATGACACCATCACCCTGGTGCCATCCATTCCTAGGCACAGGTCACGTGACGCCGTAAATTGGGGGAGCTTATTTCGACCTTCTTGTCTAGATCCGTCATGTTTAGTTATCAGCAGGGTCACCTCGTGCAGGATGCGGCTGTTCACCGCGCATGACGGTCTTGGGGAAAGCTTCATCGGCAGTTCATGTTGTTGTTTCCACTTCCTCAGCTTGCCCCGCGGAGTCCATTGGCCCGCGACTCCTTGACCTCTTTGCAAATGATTACCTACAAAACATACTGCAGCTTGTTGCACTGCCATACCCACAAGGGTTAATTCAAGACCCCAACCGCCAGTAAATATAACTATGGGGGCTCGGGACCACCTCCCCATGTTAATTTCCACAAGAAAAAACGACCAAAACCACACCCATTTTGCTGCAACCAACAATACACCGGCACGATGTATTCGGTGGCTGCTCCACTTCGAGCATAGCCGGAGGCGCCCGGAGCTGTAACGATGGCGGCGGCCTCGGCCACCGCCGGAGGCAACAGCGGGGCGGCGCCCTCGGCCAGAATCAGATTCTCACAATCAGAATCTAGACTCAGGTATCTAGATTCAGGTCCTGGTCCTAGGGAATCATAGTCATACACTAATAGCTAAAATGCCTGTGTTTGGCACTAATAGCAGGGACTAATAAGAGACAAACACTCACTAGATGGCCGTTAGATGGAGCTATGTTCAGCACTGGAGAATATATAATAGTTTACCAGGCGCCAACAGCTGAGGCGCTTGCTCAACGGTTAGAGACTGATAAATGCATTGCACTTACTAGATGGCCGTTAGATGGAGCTATGTTCAGCACTGGAGAATATATAATAGTTTACCAGGCGCCAACAGCTGAGGCTCTGGCTCAACGGTTAGAGACTGATGAACGCATTGCTGGATATTTTCGTCAAGTATAATCTTATTAGTAATTTAGATTGGTTAGCAGGAGACAGTATACTGACTTAGTTTGATTTTTTTATGAAACATTTCGCGCCGTCTGTTGTATTATTATCGAATTTGATTTCCGGTATGTGACGACAAGCGGCAATCTTAACTAAATTTGACACACGAAATGATATATTTTTGTAGAACAGCGATAAATATAAATCGCTTGATAACCAAAGTTGGCCTATCTGTTTTTATCGTTTATTATTATACGAGGGGCCACATATACGAGGGGTTACTCAAGAACATCAAAACATATTCTAATTTAAAAAAGGAGAATATAAGATCTAAGTCACATTCAACCTAACTTGTTAAAAATAATAGCGTTCGACATTTTGATTTTATTTGAAAGAGATAGAGGTTCAAATTCTGATGTATGAGCGTGTGAGGTATAATTGATTTAACTATTGAAACGGCTTGAGCTAAAAATGAATGAGCTGTCACATGTGACTTTCAGCATCGAGATCTATTGTACTAGATATACCTTAAAGTTCTTATCACGCAAGATCGGTGAGAGGTACGGTAGAACCAATGCATGCACGGTGTTGGGAAGACGAAACAGAAGTGGAATATCCAATAAAATGGCCACTTCCGATCTAAACTTTATATCATATCTTTTAAACGGAAAGTGATAAAAATGAACCGACTTAAAAAAAAATGTCGCTTCGTAAAAAGGTCTACAAGAAAATGAGATTAAAAACTTAAAGTTCTTATCGCACAAGATCTAGGAGCTGTACAGCGAAACCGGTACTTGCATGGTGTTCAACAAGTCAAACCCTATAAATATACACAATAAAAATGTCACTTTCGGTAAGCACTTCCGGTGTAGCTGTTCTTAGAGCTATATGCATGTGACACCTCAAAATAATCGTCTTGTCGAGCAGAATTAAGAAATATAGTTTTTAAGTAAATGATAACAAGTTGTGTTAACACCTAAACAGTCACATCTCAAATAACACCAAAAACCGCTAAATACTTGGTGGACTTTGGTGGTCAAACTAATTATCTTGGGGTGTAGCTTTAAAGTTTGTAAGCCATCACCTGTCAATCGTTTTAGAGCAACGTATACGTGTAACCCTTCATATCAATTTTTTGTACGTACAGTTCATTCTGCTAACATGTTATTTTATTGTGTATCTTAATTATGTTAAGGTAACATTAATTTAATAATGAAAATACCAAGAGCTATAAAGTTCAACACTGAGAAAAGAACAATTATTTGTTTTGAGACAGTCATATTCCGAGCTAGTTTACCTATGAACTCAATCTGAATATCTTGAAGTGTAGATTTAAATTTTTTGTAAACCAGCACACTCTTATCATTTCAGAGTAACTTTAGTCATGTGGCCAGTCAAACTAATTGTCTTGAGGGTAGCTTTCAAGTTTGTGAACCATCACATGTCAATCGTTTTAGAACAACATATTCATGTAACCCTTCAACTTAATTTTTATACTTACAGTTCATTCTGCTAACATTAATTTAAAATTAAAACGCCAAGAGCAAGAAAGGAACAATTATATGTTTTCAAACATTCACGCTAGTTTACCTAACAATTCAAACCGAATGTCTTGAAGTGTAGAGTACAATTTTTGTAAACCAACACGTCTTCATCTTTTCAGAATAATCCTAGTCATGTGACCACTCATCCTAGTCATGTGACCGCTCAAACTAATTATCTTGAGGAGTAGCTTTCAGGTTTGTAAATAAGCACATGGTAAGAGAAGGACAATTCTTTGTTTTCAAACATTCATATTCTGGGCTAGTTTACCTAACAAATTAAACGAAATGTCTTGAGGTGTAGCTCTCAAGTTTGTAACATCACATGTTAGGCAAAGAACAAATATTTGTTTTCAAACACTCATGTTCTAAACTAGTTTACCTAACAAATCAAACTAAATGTCTTGAGGTGTAGCTTTCAATTTTTGTAAACCAGCACACTCTACCATTTCAGAGTAACCTAACTACTCAAACTAATATTCACATTCTGAGCTATTTCACCTAACAAATCAAACAAAATGTCTTGAAGTGTAGATTTAAATTTTGTAAACCACCACACTCTCTACCATTTCAGAGTAACCTAACTACTCAAACTAATTGTCTTGAATCTACACTTCAAAACATTTAGTTTGATTTATTAGGTGAAATAACTCAGAAAATTAATATTAGTTTGAGTCGTAAGGTTACTCTGAAATGGTAGAATCTGCTGGTTTACAAAAATTGAAAGCTACACCTCAAGACATTTAGTTTGATTTGTTAGGTAAACTAGTTCCGAATATTAATGTTTAAAAACAAATAATTGTCCTTTTCCTACCATGTGCTGATTTAAAAGCTTGAAAGCTACTCCTCACAATTAGTTTGAGTGGTCACATGACTAGGATTATTCTGAAAAGATGAAGACGTGTTGGTTTACAAAAATTGTAATCTACACATCAAGACATGAGGTTTGAGTTAGGTAAACTAGCATGAATGTTTTAAAACATATAATTGTTCTTTTCTTACTCTAGGCGTTTTATTTTTAAATTAATGTTAGCAGAATGAACTGTAAGTATGAGAATTAAGTTAAAGTGTTACATGAATATGTTGTTCTAAAACGATTGACCATGTGATGGTTCACAAACTTGAAAGCTACTCTCAAGACAATTAGTTTGACTGGTCACATAAGTAAGTTGCTCTGAATTGATACAGTGTGCTCGTTTACAAAAAAATTAAATCTGCACTTCAAGACATTCAGATTGAGCTGTTAGGTAAACTAGCTCGGAATATGAATGTATCAAGACAAATAATTGTTTTTTTATTAGTGTTGTACTTTATGGGTCTTGGTATTTTTATTATTAAATGAATGTTACCTTAACATAATTAAGATACACAATAAAATAATATGTAATATGCAGAATGAACTATATGTATAAAAAATTGATATAAAGGGTTACACGTAAACGTTGCTCTAAAACGATTTACATGTGATTGATTGCTTACAAACTTTAAAGCTACACCTCAAGACAATTAGTTTGACCACCAAAGACCACCAAGTATGTAGCGGTTTTTGGTATTAATGGAGATGTGACTGCAGTTGTTAACACAACTTGTTCTTATTTACTTAAAAACTATTTATTAATTCTGCTCGAGAATACGACTATTTTGAGGTGTCACACATGCATGTAGCTCTAAGAACAGCTATACCGGAAGTGCTTGCCGAAAGTGGCGTTTTTATTGTGTATATTTATAGGGTTTGGCTTGCTGAACACCATGCAAGTGCCGGTTTCGCTGTACATCTCTCCAATCTTGTGCGATAAGAAGTTTAAGTTTTTTATCTCACTTTCTTGTGGACCTTGTTACGAAACGACATATTTTTGAAGTCGGTTCATTTCTATCACTTTCCGTTCAAAAGATATAAGGATTTATAGTTTAGGCCGGAAGTGGCCATTTTATTGTACATTCCACTTCGGTTTGGTCTCCTCAACACCGTGCATGCTGGTTCTACCGTACATCTCCCCGATCTTGCTTGATAAGAACTTTAAGTTCTTTATCTCATATTCTTGTATACCTTGTTACGAAACGACATATTTTTGAAGTCGATTCATTTCTATCACTTTCCGTTCAAAAGATATAAGGTAAGTTTAGATCGGGAGTTGGCATTTTATTGTATATTCCACTTCGGTTTGGTCTCCTCAACGCCGCGCATTCTTTTGTTCTACCGTATCTCACACCGATCTTGCGCGATACGAACTTTAAGTTTCAAACATATCTAGTACAATAGATCTCGATGCTAAAAGTCACATGTCACAGCTCGTTGATTTTTAGCTCAAGCCGTTTCAATACTTAAATCAATTATACCTCACCCGCTCATACATCAGGATTTGAACCTCTATATCTTTCAAATAAAATCAACTCTATTATTTTTAACAAGTTAGGTTGAATGTAAATTAAGATTTCATATTCTCCTTTTTTAAATTAGAATGTGTCTTGAGATTCTTGAGTACCCCCTCGTATATGTGCCCCCTCATATAATAATAAGCGATAACAACAGCTAGGCCAACTTTGGTTTTCAAGCGATTTATAGTTAACGCTGTTCTACAAGAATATATCATTTCGTGTGTCATATTTAGTTTTTAGTTAAGATTGCCGCTTGTCGTTACATACCGGAAATCAAATTAGATAATCATACAACAACTGTTGGCGTCTGGTGAACCCGACCTTTATCACTAAGTCAGTAAACTGCCTCCTTCTAACCAATCTAAATTACTAAGATTATACTTGACGAAAATATACAATATTGCGTTCATCAGTCTCTAACCGTTGAGCCAAACTATTGTAAATTCTCCAGTGCTGAACATAGCTCCATCTAACGGCCATCTACTGAGTGTTTGCCTCTTATTAGCCCCTGATATTAGCGCCAAACACACGCATTTTACCTATTAGTGGATGAGTATGATTTCCTAGGACCCGGATCTGAATTCCTAGGACCTGAATCTGGATACCCGAGTCTTGATTCCGATTCTAAGAATCTGATTTTGGCCGAGACCGCCGCCCCCGCTACAGCTCCGGACGCCCTAGGCTAGGCTCAAAGTGGAGCAGCCACCGAATACACCGTGGCGGTATATTGTTGGTTGTAGCAAAATGGGCGTGGTTTTGGTCGTTTTTTCTTATGGAAATTAACATGGGAAAGTGGTCCCGAACCCCCATAGTTATATCTACTAACGCCGAATAACCTAGTTAATCATCGTCACCGAATTCAAGAAGCCTGGGATGACATTCCTCAGAATGGCAGAAATCATGTAATTTCAAGCATGCCCCGAAGAACCCCAGGGGACCCGCTCATTATTAAATAACTTTGTTATTTAAAGAAAAATTAGTAACACGCATTATTTATAAATTTTATTAAAATTGACCAACTCTTACTGGGTGTTCGGATTTTTTTGAAAGTCAATATATTATCAAACGGAGCCTGATACTTAATATTAAAGAAACTTCATTTGTTTTTTAGGACAAACACGAGCTTTAGCACATATTAAGATTTTTGAAGATTATACTATGTTGCACAAAACGTACCCACATTACCTTGTGCAACGCTTTGATCGCTTTTCATAAAACGTTAGGCAAGCACAATCATTCCCTTGATTAGCTATTCCATTATATCATTGTATTCCTTTTAAATAAGCTTGGCAGTTGCAATCCTTTATCGTATTATGATGTTACATCTCACAAAAATATAATGAACCAGATGTTGCAAATTCACAGAAAATGCCCAAAAATGAGAATGTCCACCTGGTTATGTTCATTGTATTCTGGAACATAACATGCTTCACCGATCTCATCTATTATGAATTTCTATCAATATGTGCGACTGTAAGAGGATTATGAATATATGAAGAATATATCGGTTAGATTAAAGGAGTTATAGGTTTTACATTATTCTCATAAGGTGCGACTGATAAAACGTATAGAGTCATCACCAACTTAAAATCATAAATGTGTATAATACACATGTCAAATGAGCTGGTTATAATATGTTATTCTATGTGTAATAGAAGATATATCTTACTTACTTTTAACCTTTTTTAGTCCGACTTTTAAATTAAATTAAAATAAATTTATATTTACTTCTTTTTTAAAATTTATTAGATTGATTACATTTTTAGTTCTTAATTTGGGCTATAGCAGCGCTCTGCCACATGACGATAAAGGGTAATTCTGACCAATGGTGAACTAAATACAGACGTAGAAACTATTTCTCTGACTTCACAAATGTTTGTTTTCTTCTCTGTAACCGGTTAAGATAAAATAATAATAATAATAAAAATGAGCGATGACGTCTCCAAAATATCCACATGATGAGTGACAGTAAAATGAAACTATTTTGTTTTGATTCTATAATCAAACTATAACAATAATAATAATAACTCTAAAAACAGTTACAATAATAAAAGAAATAAATAATAACAGCAATAAACCAGACCTTATACAACGAAAATATCGATACCCATCACCATATTATCTTTTTACAACTTTTTTAATATAGTGAGACACATTTAGTTTCAAATATCTAATTAGAAAGAACTTTCAAGAAAGGGGAATCCATTAGATCAGTTTGCTCATTTAAAACAAGGTAGCTATTGTCGTATATGTGCTTTTTTACATCTAAGCTTCAAAAAAGTCAAGTTTGCGATTGTCATTACAGACATGCAGTACCTTTATGCGATGATTTGCTGTGGGTCTACGTTGAGTATTAGTAATATGTTTTGCAAATGTAGATTTGTCAGCGTGGTTATTTCTAAGTGCAGAATATGTTCCTTGTATCTAGTTTCTAGACGTTTGACCGATGTGGATTGGCCTACAGTGTGTACAAGCTAATTTACAAATTCCAGCTTTTATCAAAAAACATGATTTTTCTTTCGCGTTACATAACAAATCACCCGTTGTGCTGTAAGATTTAAAAGCTACCGTGTATTTGCACAGGCAAGTAAAATTTTTTAAATGTTTTCTGAAATGTTTCCAAAATAAGTCACCGAAACATATTTGATATCTTTTGTATCTTATTTTTTTATTTAAAGAATTTTTTGATCAAAACATCATAACGTATGTTACACTTTAAAACGCAAACAAAATTCTAGACAAAAATTTATAACCAAATATTCACTCTCTTATCATTAGATTGTTGTTTCCTTTTTCTTTAGGGTATTTGGTTGACATCATTAATCAACTGTCAATATATCCTTTTCTGATATATTAATTTTCTCTGTGAACAATTGTGGAATTTTAAATTTTGATAAGGGACAGATAAGGAATTTCACTTTTCACTGCATGGTCAAAGATAGTAGATGCTGTTCTGAAAGTTTTTGGTCAATCTCTTCATTTGAAGGATATTTTGGACTCATTCTACATAAACAAATAGTTTTTCTCTTGTGGTAGTACACTATTTTTGTGAGAAAACCAAGCCTTCATGGGATTTGTTACTTTGGCCGTGTGAAGTAAAGTCATCCAACTAAGAAAGATCAGTTTTAATATTGTAGTCGCCACAAAAAGGAACAAAAACCCTCCAAAGTAAACTTTAATAATTAAAACTTAGGCACATGTGCTCATCTCAATTAAAACATTTTAGGGTTTTTTTCTGTTCCCTTTCCTTCTGTTTGAATCTTTTCCTTCGATTGACCCTTTTCCTTTTGCATTTTCCCTTTCGCCTTGTCTTATATACCTACCATAGAACACTACTGTTCACTTTGATTGCGTTTTCGTTGACACTACACTATCTCACTGTTTCACTATTCTCCTGTTAATATCACCTTCCTCCTTAATCTTCCCCTGTTGCTGTTCCACCACTGGATATCTGGCCACAGTACTCGATCCACCAGCTTGCTGTCAAAGATCCACTAGAAATCCGTCTCAGGTCACACAGCTACACCAGATGACCCATCGAGTCAATTTGCGAAACTAGGATACTGCACCAGGGAAGTACAATTAATAATTTTTGTGTACGAGAAATCTAAAACTAGAGACAGTTACTCATTAGCGGATAGTCAGAATGTAAATACTTAAATCACTTTATCCTTCTAACGTTCTTTTAATTCTCTTTGCCAACAGTTAAGTAATTCATTTTAATGATCATTAGTACTTAATTAAACACATTGTACCTAATTAGATTAAGTGTCATTACATTCATAGGAGTGAGAACTTAAATTACTCACACCTTCCTCTTTGTTGATATCCCCATTATATTGACACATGTGTAAGTCGACCGTACATCGTACATGCATGAGCAATATATATATATATATATATATATATATATATATATATATATATATATATATATATATATATATATATATATATATATATATATATATATATATATATATATATATTTTGCCACCTGTAAATAAGCATAAAAAATAGGTAATTGTAAATTACTTTTCACTTTAAGATTATATAAAGGTGTTAAAGGTCATTAAACAAAGGCTTTATAGCGTATTACTCCTTTTTTTTTAACACAAATCAATACCATATTTAAGCATTTTACCAATTTTTTGTGTAACTTTAACTTTCATTAAATTCAGGCTGTCTCTTGATTTTATTTTTTTGTGGTTAAATATCAGATATATTAATATTAGTGACATTTCGTTATATTTGATGTGACATTTTGTAGTATTAAGTCAACTGGTAGAAACCATTGGTGCAAACCATACACCGTGTCTTCTCATAGATCATAGAGTACGTAACACTCTATGTTATCTACCATCGAGGAGCAGCGGTTGGTTGTTGGTTATTTCATTTTTCATTACGCGTCGTTTACGCCTATTATCACTTGTCAATTTAGTTTCAGGGTTTGTGGGCTTCTTGGACAGAACACAAGAGCTTTCTGGCTTAAGCGGTACGCCTGTGGCGCCTCCTCAGGCTGGAGTGTGTTTCATTTTGTATCCACACCCAGTCTCTTGATCTACATGAGCTAACCGGTGTAATTATACCACCTCACTACGAGCTCACAGCCCTCTTTGTTGTCTGTTGTCTGTTGTCTATATTTGTCTCTGTTTCCTCCTTCTAATCGTTCGCGCAAGGCAGGTGTAACACGTAACAACGGATTTTTATTTGTAGTTGTCATGAATGTATCCGTATAAATCAATTCATTTTTCTCCGGTCTGATGATGCTGTGAAGCAGCGAAATCGGTTATAGAGAAGAAGACAAACATTTGTGAAGACAGAGAAATAGAGTATGAAACGGTTTCACCAAGTAAGGGCAAAAACGATTATTAAAAAGTTAGGGACGCAGCAAGTGCGTTATGGTAGTGAATTTTTATTAAATGCTTCAAACTTGAATAACTCAATTTTCTATAAACTTAAAAAGTTTAATTTTGGTATGTAGTAAGGTCTTTCCTAATGCAAGATATCCATCAAATTTCATTAAAATAACTTTATAATATTCGGAGAAAAAAAAATCTTTCGAAAGAAAATTCAAAATTTGAATAACTCAGTTTTCTATTGACATACAAAGTTTAGTTTTAATACGTAGTAAGGTCACTCCCAAGGAAACATATCTAGTAAATTTCATTAAAACAGCTTTGTAATTTTCGGAGAAAAAAATTTTTTTCGAAAGAAAACTCAAAATTTTCCCTGAAAATCCTGTCCGATTTTCCTGGCTAACGAACTCATCCAAGCCATTAATAAAAGAAAGGCACTTACTTGCCGAGTTTCATCGAAATCGGTTAATTATTTTTTGAGTCATCGGGTGGATACACACACACACACACATATATATATATATATATATATATATATATATATATATATATATATATATATATATATATATATATATATATATATATATATATATATATATATATATATATATATAGAGAGAGAGAGAGAGAGAGCAAGTATGTTAGAAAATTGGAAACATTATTGTGAAGGAAATCGGGCCATGTACATAAAATTAATACGTCCTAATATTTAAATGCCTGTATAATTGAGAGTGCAAAATATTTTAGGTTTAAATAAGGGATAGCAAGACAGCTAAAAGAATACAGAACAATGATTTCTTTTTTTACATGTAGTACATTTTAATTTCACGAAGCAAAAGTCGTTAAAATACAATAGAACCAAAAGAACAATAGCCTTGTTTTTATTTTTAGAGTTTTAATAGAATATAGCGATTTTATTTTATCCTTAGGCAGTAAGTGCATTTACTATATGATACATTTATAATATTAAGTTAGAAATAAGTTTTTTTAAATACTAATTGTAAGAAAAGACGCAGCGTTAGTTGATAAGGATAGTTTTTTTTGTGCTTGTTTTTAAAAGAGTGCAACGAATAAAAAGTTGAACAATGGGAAAACGCGAGGCCTATGAACTTTGTTTTACCGAGGTACAGGAGAAAAGAATTTTTGTAACACAGGTATAGTTTATTTAAGGAGTCGACGGCAGGTCGATGAGGACGATTCGTAATTGAACTACCACAAGTGAAACTTGAAAATCGTTGATGTGCGACGACTGTAATATGGAAGCTGAGAAGTAAAACGTGAAAGGCAAGTGCCTGATAATAAAATCATATAAAATTTTTGTGTAAAGAAAATAAAAATAAATACCTGGTACACGGTTTGTTAAGACCGTTTTAAATAAAATGGAAATTAATTAATAATCACAGGCAAGCTACTAAATCCAAACAGTAGATCAAATGGAAAGTAATAAGTACACATCAAATGGAAGAAGCAATCAAGACAACATTCAGTAAGTCGTTTTATGAACTTCGAAATAAATGTGCTGACTCTTTTTCTATAGTGTGAATAGTTTTTAAGAATATTTTTGTCCCATTGATGATTTTAATGTATCTTTAGCTCACTAAGGGGGATATTAGGTAAAGGGCGAATCACAAGATCATAGTTAGGTAATTCATTGTTTTAAATAAATTTGATTTGTATTGATTTATCGACAATCAGCGATGATACATTTGATATAACCTTTTTTAATGGAAATTTGTGAACTTAATCAGTCAGAAATAAAACATATTAGATTATACTTACATAATCTGTTTAATTTTGACCTCAAATCAAACAAATACTAGCAATATGATAAAGTAAGGCTATTTTTCAACGTTAATTAAAAGTAAAATCAAAAGAACCCACTCATATATAATTTTTTTTGTAACTTCCAAACACTCGGGAGTACTATAATTTATAAAAACCATATATTAAACAAAAATGCTAGCACAAGCACAGAACCCTACCCATGAGATGAGAGAAAAATTTAAAATCACAGCAGTAAGTAAACAATTTTTGGCATAATTTCAGGATCATCAATATTAGCGTTTTTTTAAATAAAGACGCAATTGAATTATCATGCTCTACAATTAAAAGTGCTATATAAAATAAACTAAAGGTACCACACTAAATACCATAGCAATATATAATATATATATATATATATATATATATATATATATATATATATATATATATATATATATATATATATATATATATATATATATATATATATAAATTGAAACTGACCCCGAATATGGGTTCTAGGGGGTCCTCATTTGAAAAAATTTTTGCAAGTCTCACCATCGATACCTCTCTATTAGTGAATTTTTAAAATAAAATTTCACTAAAATGGTGAACTACTTATCTACTCTACGTGGAAGAAAAAAAGTGCAATAGCCTAAGGTTTTCCAATGTTAAGCTAAGTTAATTAAAATATACTATGAGTCAAAATATTGTGCTAACAAGTAATGTTATTCTTCTCCTCCGCCTTTGCCTTTTATTGTAATGCTTACAAACATAATTAGCAAATAAAAGTAATACAGAATTGAAGATTCTGGGTAGCCATGTTTTTGTTGTAGATGTATTCAATTATACTCAACCTTTTATGTAATGGTGCGTTAATAATCTAGAATATAGTTAACTCAAAAAAGTGGAATATAGTCCTAAGCTGTCAACATTAATGCCAAAATGATGGTCATTTACAAAAAAACATTCGCTAAAATATAGTTATGTTGTATTAATTAATTAAAACTAAAAAATTAATATAATTCATAACCACACTTATGCTCAAGAAGGTAAGATAGATATTAAGCATTAGGCAACGTCAAATCCAACCCTCATCTTTTATTATCTAACGTGAGGAATTTTAAAGTGTTCACAGATTTGATAAATCAAGTTCGTGTCAGAGTGGAATACTTCAACTTTTTTCAACATACTGTGATAATCAACTTTCAGCGTATGTTTTATGGATGTTTTAGTTGCAAGAATGTGAATACTGCGAGGGGATAATTAAATGTTTCGTCACTGCAGACTACCTAATAGTATGAGACTGCCTGTGTTTTACTGAAAACGGTGCATTCTTTTTAGCTGCTCACATTTATGCGGAGAATGTGTAAAAAATTCGATTTCCCATTGCCGCAACGATTAACCAAACAATGGAAAATGCACATCGACGACACCTCTAACAATAATGCAATAGGAGCAAGACATTTTTTTAAAATTCACTTAGAGAGCTACCGACTATAAGGCTTAAAAATGATATATATATATATATATATATATATATATATATATATATATATATATATATATTATATATATATATTATATATATATATATATATATATATATATATATATATATATATATATATATATATATATATATATATATATATATATATATATATATATATATATATACATGGGATATGCTATTTTAATGTTCATAACCCTAACTCGCCCAAGTTTTCAAGATCTGTAAACAGCGCAGGACCAGCTGCTGATCTATTTGCTATCAGCAGGGGTCTAACTCAACTAGTAGAGGTTCGAACTCGCAGTCCAGTTATAAGTGAACATACAGCCTATGATTCTCTTGATGTTTTTCTGACGACTATCTATAACATAAGCAAGTCTGACCACTGTCTCATTGTTACATCCCCTACAGAATATGTCTCACAAGGATACACTCCACAATTCTGGCGTGATAAATCTGCTAAATGGGATGACTAAGAAATGTTTACTTTGTGAATTTTCTTAGAAAAAATTCACTAATGGGGAGATCCCGACTTTTGAATTTAAAAAAAATTCTTCAAATGAGCGCGAACTAGGACCCCTAAAACCCATATCCGGCGTCCGTTTCAATTTTTATATGTATATGTATATGTATATATATATATATATATATATATATATATATATATATATATATATATATATATATATATATATATATATGTATATATATATATATATATATATATATATATATATATATATATATATATACAGGGTGACTGGTAAGTGGTTGCATTCCTTTGAGACAGTGATAGTACAGCTCTTTCGGAACATAATAAACCAGATATCACATTATACAAAGTCCTCTGGTTTTCGAGTTATTTCACTTTTAATGATTTTTCGAAAATTTATCATGTGTTGCTACTAATATTGCTTTTGATTTGTCCGGCTGCTTGCTGAATTCGGTAAATCAGTTGCTCTCGTGTATGAATCTTCACTTCGTAAACGATTTGTTTCATATGACCCCATACATAGAAATCTATTGGAGTTAAATCTGGACTCCTTGGCGACCACGGTATTGGTCCTCCCCTCCCAATCCACTTGAAACCAGCGATCTAATAGCGCACTCACGTTGCGACAATAGTGTGCCGGACACCCGTCCTGCTGGAAAATCATATCACATCTGTTTGCTAGTGCTACGTTATCCAGTAACTGCATAAGACCATGTGATAAGAAATTTTCATAGTCTTCACCATTTAGGATGTCTGGAAAGAAATGCGGACCTACCAAATTGTTACCAATCACACCAATCCAAACATTCACACTGAGTCGTCTTTGATAACTCGTTACCTTAATTAATCTGGGGTTCCCCATAGACCAATAATGATAATTATGACAATTGAATACTCCTTCTTCAGTGAATTTTGACTCGTTGGTCCACAGAATTCTAGACAGGAAATTTCTATCTTCATGATCCGCGTTCAACAGGAAATGGTAAAATTGGAGCCTTCTTTTTGGATCAGTTTCATGAATCCGTCTGTATGTTCTTCCAAACACTGTGGAATGAGATACGCGCCTATCGGGAAAGCGCCGTACATATTCACGTTGAGCTTCAGCCGCATTTACATTACATAAACCGTAAATGAATAAAATATCTGCATCTTCAGCATTCGTAAATGTTGCCATCATCAAATCAAACTTTTTCACGTAAGCCACAACTTAAGTATCACACGCGTTAACAATCAAATGTGACAAATATCTCAGCAAATTATAATTGATATTTTGTTATTATTTCCATATCAACCTTAAATAAGTTGCAAACTATATCCTTAACTTTCAAACTATATGGCGAATGAATAAAATGATGTACCTATGTCGCTTCATTGCATGTGATATATCTATGTAAGTAGAAGACAATTAACAATTCGTATATCATTAAAAAGCTAGAGGATCGGCGAAGTTTTTTACACTATTTGTAGAAATTTCTTGTTATCAAATTTTCAAAATAAACGTCTTTGAAATGTTAAATTGATTTGAATTTTTTCACGATATTGATAATTTTTGCCCTCACATATCTTTACTATTATCCTGTTCAACATAGTAATGATTGCACAGCGTGAGTTTATGTCTGCACCATATGAAAGAAAAAAAAAATTGAGGAAGTACTTACCACTTCTTCTAAAATTTGAATATTGGTAGCAACACATGATGACTTTTCGAAAAATCATTTAAAGTCAAGTAACTCGAAAACCAGAGGACTTTGTTTAATGTGATATATGGTTTATTATGTTGCAAAAGAGATGTACTATCATTATCTCAAAGGAATGCAACCACTTACCAGTCAGCCTGTGCATATATATATATATATATATATATATATATATATATATATATATATATATATATATATATATATATATATTTGTGTGTGTGTGTGTTATATATAGATAACTCAAAAAATAATGTCCAATTTTTTTATAAAATTTGGCATGTACCTTTCTTTTGTAAATGGCTTGGATAAGTTCGTTTATCCAGGAAAATCTTACCAGGTTTCCCGGGAAAATTTTTTTCGGAAAAAATTTGTATCTCAAAAAATTGAAAAACTATGGTAACCAAATATGTTACGTAAGTTTACGATATTAGAAGGAAACTATATACGAAAATTTATATTTCTATGTTACAAGGAAAAAAAGTTATAAAAAAATATTTGGTGCCAGAGTGCCAGATCATTTCTATGAAAATTCACTACCGTAACGCACTTGTTGCGTCCAGAGTTTTTCTTTGCTGGGGAGATGTATATTTTCAAAAGATAACCGCACAGAATGCCACAACTCCATTGCTGAAACTATCTTTTTTTGGCAGGGAAACCTATATTCCTCATTCATTGAAACATGCAACATCCTAATCATAACTCTGGTTCGATAAAGCTTTCCGAAAAGCTTTACTGAACTGGTTACTAAAATAGTTAAAATAGTTACCAAAAATTCTGGATGCAATTATTCGTGTAAAAACCCTAGTAGTTAATGTTTCTGGTTTTTATTGACTTTCACTATTTATCCCTTTTATGGCGCTAGCGTCCGGTCTGAAAAATGGATTACGGTGAACGGGGTTCTCCAAAATGTACTTATCAGTGCTGATGGCACGTTCATATCTTCACTCAGTGAAAATCACACAATTCTTGCTGAGTTCTTCTCCTATCTTGATAGCCAAACATGATCATAGATTAACGCGATCAGTCTCAGTCAAATAGACCATTTTATTCAACTGTGACAGGATAAGTTAAGTCTCAATCATTTGCTGAGTGGAGAGATTCCCCCCAGTGATAGGGATTACTACAGGTAGGTACTTTTAAATGAACTGGATTGTACATTCTAGATTCATTTAATAGAAATTTAAATGTGATAAATACATTGAAATAAGGGTTGTTTCAAGCAAAACAGAATTTGCAAAAAGAAATAAATCTATATATATATATATATATATATATATATATATATATATATATATATATATATATATATATATATATATATATATATATATATATATCTGTGTGTGTGTGAAAATAGAATTAACTAATTAATGTATATAAGAAAATTATGAAATAAATTAATTAGTAGATGTGAAATATTATTGCTACTGGTCGAAGATTAAAAGTATATTCTACTGTGTTGGGGAGTTAATCAAATGGAATCAAAGATCAATTTACACACGTTTTAGAACCAAGCGCACATCATTCCTCAGCAAGAAGAATAATGAAGAAATATATATATATATATATATATATATATATATATATATATATATATATATATATATATATATATATATATATATATATATAGTGCACATCAAAAGTAAGGAATAAATTCGATAAACAGAAAGTGATTTTCGTGAGCTAACAAAAAAACAGGTCAATTTTGGTAAAAACAATGGCCCATATTTTCACATATTACTCAAATTCATAGAGTGACGCGCTAAAGAATTGTGACGTCATCGATCTTTTTTTCAAATAGCAACCCCCATTTTTTCTCCAAATTTTAATACTTAATTCAATTGCCAACACGATGATATATATTTTATGTTACGTTACAAAAGGAAAATATCGAGAAAACTATTTTTGAAATCGGAAATGTGAAAAATCCTACAAATTTTGATCGATAAAAAATAACTACTGTGATATAATTATTTTATCACTTGCGTCGATAAGGATGCATCGCCGTATTCTATTCTCTGAAACACACCTTAACTGTTTCTGTAAGCGACAGATTGATTAATTTTCTTTTCGCATTATGGACAAGTTAGGTAAAAGCAAGGAATTGAAATACTGATTATGATGGGATGTGGTGATAAAATAAGAAGTCAACGGGATATTTGTCGCTTATTGGCATTAAATACTCAACTGTAAGTAAAATAGGAAAAAAAAATCGTGAAGTAGGTCATGTCAGAGACTTATCAAAAAGTGGACGTCCAGCAATAGTCGATGTTATGCTAGACCTGTTAGAAAGTCCGCACAAATCAAGCCGCGCTGTCACTGCGGACGTTGATATTTAGAAAAAAAATTTTTCTCTAGAACAATTGTAGTATTTCTAAGCATAAGTGTTGGTAGGCAAGTGCATTTTATGGTCACTATACCATGTATCAAATTTTAAGCTCAGAAATTGATCAAAAATAAAGTTGTAGATATTTAAAAAAAACCTCCTCCAGGAGATCTTTCTGGCTAAGGGATCGAAAAAGAACAAAATATTAAAACTAGCTTTCGTACCAAAAATTTTAAGACAATATAAGATACTATCATAATTTTCGGGACGCAGCAAGTGCATTATAGTAGTGAATTTTCAGGAGTTTTACACTATTGGTAAGGTATATTAATCACCATGCTTCAACAGGGGATAGATATACTGTTCGCGGCGCTTACCCTCATTATAAGGGCCAGCCTCGCTCTGGGGTACATTCCGAGGACATGGAGACTGGCCAGGGTTGTATTCATTCCTAAACCTGGGCGTCCAACAGACCAGGCAATGTCCCTGAGGCCAATAAGTCTCATGTCCTTCTTCCTAAAAACAGTGAAAAAAACTGCTCGACCGGCACATTAGGGGCGGTGTACTGGAAGCATACCCCCTACACTGCGGACAATATGCATACAGAGCAGGATTATCAACAGAAAGAGCACTGCACCAACTGGTGCTGAAACTGAAAAATACGCTGGAGAACAGGGAGGTGGAGCTGGGGGCCTTCCTACACATAGAGGGGGCCTTCAGCAACACCTCATTCGGATCGGTTCTGGCAGTTGCCAGGGAACGTGGAATAGACGAGACCTGCTGCAGGTAGAGCGGTTCCATGCTCAGGGACAGGGCGGTGTTCACCTCACTCGCGGGAGGGACTCCGCTGGCGGAGGTCGCGGCGGGGTATCCGCAGGGGAGCGCTCTGTCTCCCTTGCTCTGGTGCCTAGTCGTGGACGGCCTGCCAGGGAGGTTCTCGGGAGAGGGGCATGAGGTACAGGGCTATGCGGACGACGTTGTCATCATAGTCCGAGGAAAGGTTACACAATCAGTGTGGGAGCGCATGCAGACAGCACTGAAAGTGGTGAAAAGGTGGACGGTTGGTCAAGGGCTCAGGGTGAGCCCCGAGAAAGCAACCGTCATACCGTTTACGAGGAGGAGGAAGTGGGAGAGCCACAGAGCTCTCACTCTATACGGTAGGAACATTCCAATGGCCAGGGGGGTAAATATCTTGGGGTCGTATTGGACTCTAAGCTAACCTGGAATGGTAACCTTCAAAAAATACTGCGTAAGGCAGTCATGCCTCTAGCCGTCACTAGGCGACTATATGGAAAAACGTGACTAAGACCTTGTATGGCCCTCTGGCTGTACACAAGGGTGGTCAGAGCATCGTTAACATACACGGCACAGGTCTGGTGGCCTAAGGTGACACAATCCAGTGCCAAACAAAAACTAGGCAAGATCCAAAGTATGGCTTGCCTAGGCATCGCAGGGGCCATGTCTTTAACCCCAATAGCCGCCATGCCTTCAACCCCAACAGCCGCCATGGAGGTGTTGCTGGATCTGACCCCCCCCACCAATCCTACACTTAGTTATTATGGGGGAAGTCAGGCTAGGACTATACAGACTAGCCTGCAATGGTAGACTGAAGATCAAGCCAGGCTTCAGGGGCCATTGGAAAATTCAGGAGATCGTGAAGGAGCCCATGCTTGAGGTCAGACCTCACGATCCCGCGAATCTGCAGGGAAAACAACTTTACAGTGGAAATCCCCGACCGTGAGGCATGGCGGGAGGAGACGCCGGGCATACCACGGGACGCGCTCGTCTGGTTCACGGACGTTTGGTGTCTGGTTCACAGCCTATGAAATTTTTGTACATTAACTTGAAGTTCCGTCTACTGTGGAAAAGAAGCGACAAATTTTGATAGGACTGCTTGCACAGCAAGCCCATAATCGAAGATTTTCTGAGTCTAAAAGATGTCTTAAGCCTTTTTTGATGATTTGGTTAACATAACTTCTTTTGAGAAATTGAGGGAACTCATGGACAAGTTTTCTGGCCAGGCCAACTCCTTAGATTATCGAAGGATTGCTTCTTGTCTACGACATTTGTCGTCTCGAATACACTTTATGACTCCTTCCACAGACAAGAAGATTTCTCAGAAGGCCCAACTTAGTCTCAGTTCCTCCTTTTTGAATCTGGCCTCCAGGAGGAGTTATAGTCTTTGACTCCTCCTCTTGATGCTGACTGTGCAATTGATGTCTATCAGAACAAACCTCTAATTTCTTCGACGCCCCCTCCTCAGCCACTGCAACCTCCGGTTCAGACACCTTGTGTTTGTTCTTCTCCTAATCAAGGGTTGCCTCTAACCAAATCGTTATTTTTAATTAATAAGGTCTTTATTCTTCGACGGGTGATCTCTTCGAGGGCATTGCTTGGACATGGTGGCATAACGGCCATGTAAAAAACCTGTTTGATGGTCTAGTGGTCAAGCTTAAACAAACATTTTTTAGGAAAAATTATGGCCGTAGTCTTATGGAAGAAATCCGTAGGCGTAATCAGGGACCTCATGAGCAGGTAACAACTTTCATTTGCTTTATGGAGTCTCAGTTCGATAAGCTCACCAATTGTTCCCTCTTAAAAACTGAAATGGTTGATATAGTTCGCAGTAATCTACTACTAGACTACAACAAGTCGCTGGCCCTTCACCAGATCGATACATTTGCCCAGATCACGTCCCTATCTCGTCGTCTGGAGGACTCTTTTCTCTCGTGCCACCAGGAGTAACGATCTCGTTTGCCGAATATCAATGCCCTTGGCACTGCTTCCTCTTCACCTACCTACTGGAACTGTGACCGTAGGGGACACATATATACGGCTTTCCGTTCTCCCAGGACATTGTTCTGTTATTCCTGTGGCCTGAAAAACACTACAAGTCGTAAATGTCAAAAAAACCCGCTCGGCCAGAGTCTTCTGCACCAACTCCAGGGACTTCACGCGGCCAAGATCAGGTTGGGGACAAAAGGGGAAAAAGAACTCCAGGAATTCCCATCAGGGGAAAAGAATAACTTTTTCTAGAACGTCATCTGAGTGGCTTAAGTGGCTCGACCGTCTAAATACATTCATGTATACCTGCTCATCATTTCCTCAACCTTCTTTGCGGGCTGACACGCCTAGGGTCTCTGCCCAACCTCTTTTATTACATTTGCCTAATTATAATCGGCCTTATGTACCTGGCATAATTGCAGGTAAACAAATATCTGTTTTATTAGATAGTGTCAGTAACGCCAGTATTCTTGGCTCGTCAGGGTTGTATCTTTTGAAGCAACTTAATTTAAATATTAATTATGACATTTCATTAATGTTAACAACTGCAGATGGCCAACTGCAGAATACCCTGGGTTATGTTATGGTCACTGTTAGTTTTGGTGGCATGACATACGAACTAAAAATTTTAATAGTACCTACCATTACTTATAAACTCGTGCTGGGAATGGACTTCATTTTAAAATTTCGTTTAAATATTGATTTTACTAAATTTTCATGTCTTTCGACATTGTCTTCCTATGTTATTAATTCTATACAGGGACAGGAGACACTCTCCGTCTCACAAAAATTACGTGAAGTTATTGATTTATTTAAAGTTGTAGTTCCTGAAGACAAGTTAGGGTGTACTCAATTATATACTCACCATATTGACACTGGTGATGCAAAACCGATTAGACAAAGACAGTATCCTTTATCTCCTGATATGCTTGATTCCCTCGATCAACAGATTGACGAGATGTTTAAGCTCGATGTCATTGAGGAATGTAATTCTCCATGGTGTTCCCCTCTATGGCTGGTCAAAAAAAATATATATAATTCTTTTCGAGTTTGTCTCGATGGGAGGAAACTGAACTCTGTCACGGTACCGGATTCATATTCACCTCCGTTAATTGACTCCATTATTATGCAGGTTCGTGATTCTAAATTTTTTTCTTCCATGGAGCTAAAATCCGCCTTCTTTCAAATACCTTTGGACCAGGAATCCAGGTTAAAGACGGCTTTTGCTGTACGTGGCATGGGTCTCTTCTGTTTCAAACGTCTCCCTTTCGAGTTAAGTAATATTTGTAGCGCTATGTGTAGATTATTAGATACTGTCATTGGTCCTGCATTAGAACCCTATGTCTTTTATTATTTAGATAACATTATTATTGCGACACCTGACTTTCAAACCCATCTTAAGATTCTTCGAGAGGTTTACTTAAAGTTGAAAAATGCTAATGTTACCGTCAATTTTAGCAAATGTAATTTCTGTCTTCCGTCACTTAAATTTCTAGGGTTTGTTGTTGATGACCAGGGTCTCAGAACGGATCCTGAGAAGATTTCTGTCATCCTTAATTATCCTACTCTTATAAATATCACACAAATTCGTCGGTTGATAGGGCTCACAGGTTATTACAGACGCTTCCTCAAAGATTTTGCCTTCATCTCATCCCCGATTAACGACTTTCTGAAGGGAAAAGCTAAGGGACAGCCAATTACCTGGATTCCCGAGGCTTTCCAGCAGATTAAACACTTGTTAACCACTGCCCCAGGCTTTTCTAAGCCTTTTTCGATGCTGTGTGACGCGTCTGATTCTGGCAGGAATTCTTTTCCAGGAAACAGATGGCCCCTATTGCCTTCTTCAGCAAGACGTTTAAATTCAGCCCAACGTAAATATAGTACAACTGAAAAAAGAGTTATTAGCTGTAATCATCTCGATAGAAAAATTCAGGTGTTACATTGAGAACACGCATTTCAAAATCATATCCGATCATTCTTTCCTTCAGTGGCTTCAAAATATGAAGAACCCTTCTCCTCGTCTGGCTAGGTGGCTGCTTAGGTTGAATCAATTTAACTTCACTATTGTGCATAGAAAGGGCAAAGAAATTCCTAACGTTGATGCTCTGTCAAGATCATGCATTAACAGTTCTCAGGCCACTGCCCTTGACCTTTCTGAATTGCGTCCAGATAAATGGTATGATTCAATAAGGTCAGGAAAACCCCATAACTTTTTCCCCCTTTTAACGTAGAAAATAATATTCTTTACAAACACATTTTACCGAGAAACTCTTATACCGATTCGTCCTCGGCATGGAAAATTGTCGTACCAACCCTCAATATGGCCGCTATCCTGAAGATGTACCACGACGACCCTACAGCTGGGCATTTTGGTGTTTTTACGACCCTCTCCAGAATTTCACACCTCTATTATTGGCCTAGGATGAGACAATCTGTCCAACTTTATGTTCGGGCCTGCAAGGGCTGTTTGCAATGCAAACCTGATAACTTGCCTGAGGCTGGTTTAATATGAAGAACCCTTCTCCTCGTCTGGGTAGGTGGCTGCTTAGGTTGAATCAATTTAACTTCACTATTGTGCATAGAAAGGGCAAAGAAATTCCTAACGTTGATGTTCTGTCAAGATCATGCATTAACAGTTCTCAGGACACTGCCCTTGACCTTTCTGAATTGCGTCCAGATAAATGGTATGATTCAATAAGGTCAGGAAAACCCCATAACTTTTTCCCCCTTTTAACGTAGAAAATAATATTCTTTACAAACACATTTTACCGAGAAACTCTTATACCGATTCGTCCTCGGCATGGAAAATTGTCGTACCAACCCTCAATATGGCCGCTATCCTGAAGATGTACCACGACGACCCTACAGCTGGGCATTTTGGTGTTTTTACGACCCTCTCCAGAATTTCACACCTCTATTATTGGCCTAGGATGAGACAATCTGTCCAACTTTATGTTCGGGCCTGCAAGGGCTATTTGCAATGCAAACCTGATAACTTGCCTGAAGCTGGTTTAATGGGCAAATTCCGAAACGTTGATTTTCCACTCCAGATAATATCGGCTGATCTCTTGGGTCCATACCCTCGTTCTAAGAAAGGAAATCGTTTCTTATTAGTAATTTGTGACTGGTTTACTAAATTCGTTTTAGGTCACCCAATGCCTTAAGCTACTGCCACCTCTATAGTTAAGTTTATTGAAAATAGCGTTTTTCTAATTTTTTGAGTACCCCAGATCTGTGTCATAGATAACGGTCCGCAATTCCTAAGCAAAGAGTTTAAAGTTCTCATGAGTACGTACAAGGTGCAAAAAGTAATGTATAATTCTAGGCACCACCCAACTAATTTTTGTGAAAGGGTAAATCCCACGATAACTGTTACCATTCGATCATACATTCGCCAAAATCATAATACTTGGGATGATTCTATTTTTAAAATAGCGCAGGCTATTCGACTCGCTAGGCACGAGGTCACTGGCTATTCTCCTAGGTACCTTACTCTCGGCAGAAATGTTCCTGTTGACCGCTCATATTATGGGAGGATTGAGCAGAATGCCCAGAATCGGGTGCAGATCTCTAACACACTTCTGGACCCTGATTTTGTGCAGAACCTGCCTCAAATTTATACTAAGGTACAAGAGCTCTTGAAATCAGGTTAAGTGTATGAGGCGGTGTGCGGTTAGTTCCTGAATCTCTCATTAGTGCTCTTATATGAATTTAGCGCTTTGAGGAGGATTTCAGAGAGATCTCCGGTGCACCACCCTGTGCTTTTGACATGAACATTTGTGTGTATATATGTTTCTATATATACATAAATAATGTTACAAATCATGTTTTAACCAGCCAATTTATTATTGTTATTTTTGAACCTCGGCGTATGATAAATACGGTCTATGGTAATTTGCTCTGGATGCTGCAGTTTGTATTTATATTTTTTAGTTGTCCCGGGGCGTTTCCCTATAGGTAGCATTTTTTTTAGAGTTTTTTGTCTTGGGACACATTGTTTAGCAGTCATCCAGGAACTCTCGAAATCAGGTTAAGGGTATGAGGTGGTGTGCGTTCCTGAATCTCTCATTAGTGCTCTTCTATGAATTTAGCGCTTTGAGGAGGATTTCAGAGAAATCTCCGGTGCACCACCCTGTGCTTTTGACATTAACATTTGTCTGTATACACACACACACACACACACACACACACACACACACACACGCACACGCACACGCACACGCACACGCACGCACGCACGCACGCACGCACGCACCCACACACACACACACACACACACACACACACACACACACACACACACACACACACACACACACACACACACACACACACACACACACACACACACACACACACACACACACACACACACACACACACACACACACACACACACACACACACACACACACACACACACACACACACACACACACACACACACACACACACACACACACACACACACACACACACACACACACACACACACACACACACACACACACACACACACACACACACACACACACACACACACACACACACACACACACACACACACACACACACACACACACACACACACACACACACACACACACACACACACACACACACACACACACACACACACACACACACACACACACACACACACACACACACACACACACACACACACACACACACACACACACACACACACACACACACACACACACACACACACACACACACACACACACACACACACACACACACACACACACACACACACACACACACACACACACACACACACACACACACACACACACACACACACACACACACACACACACACACACACACACACACACACACACACACACACACACACACACACACACACACACACACACACACACACACACACACACACACACACACACACACACACACACACACACACACACACACACACACACACACACACACACACACACACACACACACACACACACACACACACACACACACACACACACACACACACACACACACACACACACACACACACACACACACACACACACACACACACACACACACACACACACACACACACACACACACACACACACACACACACACACACACACACACACACACACACACACACACACACACACACACACACACACACACACACACACACACACACACACACACACACACACACACACACACACACACACACACACACACACACACACACACACACACACACACACACACACACACACACACACACACACACACACACACACACACACACACACACACACACACACACACACACACACACACACACACACACACACACACACACATACAAGCATTACATTTATTGTGACGGACATACCGTCATCCCGGAATATGACGGATTTGAAGTGGCACAGTACAATTTGTTCCTCTTCGGTTTCTGAGATGGCAGTACCGTGCTGATTCTACAAACACTTCTTCCTTACAGAGAAAATTGAAGATAAAGAGATCCGTCACATTTGTAGTTCTTATTGCAGTGTGTCAAATGTCTGCCAGATATATTGTAATTTGGGACTGTGTTAAGAAAAACCGCCAGAATAAATGCAGTGTCAACAATGTGTTACATGCCTCTCGGTACAGTGTTGCCACGTGGCTCTTTGAATATCAATTTATTCTAAACTTGCATATTTCTGTTTACATTTTACAGCGTGAATCACATATCACCCGTACATGGTAACAGGCAATAGATAATATCACTTGTAAACTGTATTTGCCTATAAAGCATTTAATTTATTGCGTATTCCATGCGTTGGCCAACAAAATCATTTTTAAACGGGATCAGCTAAAGAGAGAAATAGAGACATAAAGACTTTTACTCTGGATTCGCAATTGCTTATTTTCTTCTCTGTACTCGGTGTGGCCGCTATATATATATATATATATATATATATATATATATATATATATATATATATATATATATATATATATATATATATATATATATATATATATATATATATATATATATATATATATATATATATATATATATATATATATATATATATATATATATATATATATATATATATATATATATCCGTCTGATAACTCAAAAAATACTCAACAGAAAAATCGGACGAGGTTTTCCGGGAAAATTTTGAGTTTTCTTTCAAAAAAAATTTTTTTCTCTGAAAATAACAAAACTGCTCTAATGAAATTTACTATATATGTTTCCTTGGGAGAGGCCTTACTACGTACCAAAATTCAAATTTCTATGTTTTTAGAAAATTAAGTTATTCAAATTTTAAATTTTCTTTCGAAAACAAATTTTTTCTCCGAAAATTATTTTAATGAAATTTGGTGGATATTTTGCCGTAGGAAAGACCTTACTACATATCAAAATTAAACTTTCTAAGTTTATAATAAATTGAGTTATTCAAATTTGAAGCATTTAATAAAAATTCACTACCATAACGCACTTGCTGCGTCCAGAGATTTTTTTTACTTGAGAATTGGGTACTCCCTCCTTTGGGTTGGCTACTATAATGTATAGCATCAGTAAGTACATTCTTTAATGCATTATATATATATATATATATATATATATATATATATATATATATATATATATATATATATATATATATATATATATACGCATTTGCCGCTTTTCGGGGACGTATAAAAGTGTATAAAAGTATACCTTGTACAAATTTATACAGCTTTAATCAGTGAGTGCAGCTTTTTGGAGGCTAAAAATATTTGTCTCTGGGTATAAATTTATATTTAATTGAATTGCTTAAAAAATAATCTTGACAGAGACTCTTTTAAACAAGGATTTATTACTTCAGGTTTATGATATCGGTAACAAGTGTACTAACTTCTTTGCAAAATAAATCTATAACAAAATAACACGTTGAATCTTCTTCAACCAGCTTTAAAAAAGGATGAATTTAATAAGCAGGGTGATTTTTTATTGATCTATTATTGGGCAAACGCGTAGGGTTTTGACGTTATTATGTTCAGATAATCCTGGGGTGGTAACATTAAGTTGTTCCTGTAGTCGGTTTATTGCCTTTTACTAAATAAGGAAAATTAAGATTGAAAAGTCACAATTTTGACCTGACCTGACAGTGGCATTTCCTTACCAAATAGTCATTGGTCATTGTTCAGAGAATGCAACAAGCAAAAATACAAAATCTCGTTCTTAACTGAATCATTTCATTAGACAATGACACTCAATTTTAATATAAAAAAATCCCAAAGAGGTTTTCCTGTTTATACTTAATTGTGCTATTTAGGATATGCAACAAACCAAAATTATTAGAACCTGTGATTTTTTGTGGTTAGAGGACCTAACGTCGGTTTACTCATTTTCAACACAAAATAAATCTCTAATTATCTGTAAATACACCGGTTCATAATTTCATATTACATATTTTCTAGTTAGTGTATAAAATTATATTTGAGGTACAGCTATTGGTATATTTAAAATCAATATTTATAATTATTTCTCGTATAGCGCTTCTTTGAAGACGGTTTAACTTTCTTTAGGGAATCGATAATTTGATACACCTTAAACAACAGGTACATATGGTCAAACGGGCAGATACAGGATATACAATTGCTTTAAAAACATCTGTTTGCATTTACCACATTCCGTGAAGTCAGCCTCCTTTTAAAATGAGTCACTACAGAGAAACAAAATAAATATGAACAGTTCCATTTCCATGGCACCCAGATGACATACGGCAAACAGAAATAAAAATTAACTCTTTCAAATAAAATATTTATTTCATTCCTTACTATATAAACAATAGTGTATCCAAATACTTAAGTTTTGTTGGAATTATCTAATATAATATAGTAATGTAAAGCTGACTTAAGATAATCAGATACCAGTTGTTTTTAAAATGCATGCATTTATTATTAGTGAATTTTTATTTAAAAAAATCACTAATAGAGAGGTATCGATGGTGAGACGTTGCAAAAATTTTTTCAAATGAGCGCTAACTAGGACCTCTAGAAACCATATCCGGGGCCAGTTTCAATTATATATATATATATATATATATATATATATATATATATATATATATATATATATATATATATATATATATATATATATATATATATATATATATATGTATCTGTCTGATAACTCAAAAAATAATTAACCGATTTCGATGAAACTCGGCAAGTGCCTTTCTTTTATTAATGGCTTGGATGAGTTCGTTATCCAGGAAAATCGGACAGGGTTTTCCGGGAAAATGTTGAGTTTTCTTTAGAAAAAAAAATTTTCCCCGACAATTACAAAGCTGTTTTAATGAAATTTAACGAATATATTGCCTTGGGAGAGACCTTACTACGCACCAAAATTCAACTTTCTAAGTTTATAGAAAATTGAGTTATTTAAATTTGGACATCTGTCGCAGTTTTCTTGGACACTTAATTTAAAATTTTACAATTATTGTGTTTTCGTAATATATTAAGTTTACGTTCCACCAGACAATACAGTAAATTGTTTACTTTTTTACATTAAATAAAATAATAAACCATATATCCTGTGGTATTTATTTCAACAAAAAGGCATATAACTGGCCCAACCCTTAAATTAAAACTTAAATTAACGCCAATAATAAGACCACTTACCTTAAGGTAACATTATGATAATTTTTTGGTGATAAATACTTATATTGGGCATGCAAGTTTTTGTTCAAATAATTATGCCGATTCATATCAAATGAGAACAATAACTTATTATCGGGTGCATTTTAATTACAAATATTTGACAATATAACAAATACACTTTCCAAAATTCAACCAATTTGTAACAAATAATAATTCGGTCTCATACACGGTTTTGATGAACCTTAGTGTTTTACCCACGATGTAATCCCTAGGGCCACAAGGCTTTAAACTAAAAGGCTAACACACCGACGAAAAAAGTACTCTAGGAAACAGCACTCTAAAATTAACTTGATCATACAGAGTGTATCTTCAATATTATTACATTTTTACTAAGTTTTAGCTAAGTGATTTCACCCGGTAATACTAATGCAATAACTGACATTTTAAGCTTCTAAATTAAACTATAATCTACAAATTACTTTATGCAACACAATTCTTTATTAGATATATTTTCTTTTGAGTGGCCATAAGATTGTCTTAAAAAATGACTCTAAAAATACCATTAAAACTTAAATGACTTAAAAACCGCCAATTTTAATCATTACTCTGTCCTACAAGTCTCTTAAAATGTTTAGTAAAATCTAAAAATGCATTACCTATATTGTTCTATTTAAAATAATGAATTGGATAGCAAATATCAGCTAGACAGAGAGTTGTATATCAATGGGAGTATTTTTAATGAGTGGGTAATTAGAAATAACGCATAAGAGCTAACTTATGGAAATAATTCAGTTAAGCCTTTTTTCCTGATGAAGGGTCAATGCGCCAATGTAAGACATTGTGTGCCTTCAACATCAGATGTCAAATGTTACGCCTTCCGAGCAATTTAAGTGTGACGAAATATATAGTCTGCTGCAAAAAGTTTTTGTTTGTGAGAGAGATAATGACAACTATTTTATGTAATATAAACTTAGCGCTTCGTATAGAAACATCTTCAGATTACTTTTTTTATCAAAATCAATATATTTTAGCTAACTCTGTAAATTTGATTGTTTCTAAAGTCCTTATTTAGCCAAGATATAGACTGTTTAAAAATTGACTTCGTCTCTTAGAAATTATAAAAAATTTGCTTTTAAAATTGTCAATTTTATAAATGTCAAATATAAAAGAAGATATAGACTGTTTAAAAATTGACTTCGTCTCTTAGAAATTATAAAAAATTTGCTTTTAAAATTGTCAATTTTATAAATGTCAAATATAAAAGAAGATGAGCTTGAAATCTCAATATGTAAAATTTAAGAAAGCAGTAGATAATATTATACAGAATATTCATGTTTATACTTTTAATGAATAATCACCTCCAAAGAAAATTTTTACTTTTTAAATAATTTTTAAGAGATAGATTCACCAGACTTTTTTTGGATACCCAGCATTTATATATAGTTAGTGTCCAGCAAGCCGCGTAAGTTATTAAATGTAATAAGATATTTGCTTGATTAATAAGTACACTTAGGAGAGCCCAATTTATCACAACATATTTTTCTGACCTGACGATCGTTTTGTTAACAGAGTTAGCGTCATCAGAGTGATGGATAGACAAGTGGTGTTGGTTTATTAATCACTCTGATGACGCAAACTTAGTTCGAAACGATCTTCAGGTCTGGTCAGATAATAAGATAATAACAGCTTTATTAATAGGTAAGTACACTTTGTGTAACCCAATTCACCACAATATATTTTCTCACCTGAGATCGTTTCGCTAACAAAGTTAGAGAGGGATGAATCAACTAATCGGTTAGTTTATTAATCACTCTGATGACCATAACTTTGTTAATGAAACGATCGTTAGGTCGGAAATATATGTTGTGGTGAATTGGAATCTACAAAGTGAACCTATTAGTGTTCATCACATGTTCCAGTCTTCACCTAGTGCTTGCTGTATTTCCACCTGAACTACAACAATATATAATGTAGCGTTTATATTCTTTCACTTTACAAAAAAATAACATTTTGTTACTTTTATTAAATATAATACAGTTTGTAAGTTGCAAATATCTTACAAATAAATTTAAACTCTTCAAAGTATGTGCATTATAGATTTATTTATGACAGGCGTATTAACCAATTACAAAAAAAAGTATATGAGCTACTTGATTGACTATAAGACATTTTATAGATGATCATAATAATGACACCAGCTGTTAAGATATTTTGATTATACTAAATAAACGAACTTATAAAATGCTAGACAATTTGAGGCATACAAAATAGGCAACAGTGAATTAAGAGTTTCGTATATATTTTTATTAAGAATTCAACATGTTAGAGCCTAATAAGTACAATTGGAGAACAAAAATCACCACAACACACCTTTTTAAAGACCAGACGATCGTTTCACTAACAAAAGTTAGCGTCAGCAGAGGATGAAAAGAAGTTTTTCATCCTCTGATGTGCTAACTTCGTTAGTGAAAAGATCGTCAGGTATTTAAAAAGATGTGTTATGGTGATTTGGGTTCTCCAAGTGTACTTATCAGTGTCCATTACAGGTTCCACTCTTAACCGAGTAGAGCCTATAGAACTTAATTCACCACGTGTTTAAGGCCTGTAATTTTTTTGCTAATGTACTTGGGATATTTATTCTGCAATAGACTAATTGCCCTGGATGGAAGCTAACGTGTAAGGGAAATTATAACTATTGAGCTAACAACATAATGTATTAAAGTTAATATGTAAACATATTTGAGTGTAGAAACATTAAAAAGAAAAGACACATTTTATACAAACCGCCAATTGTCCTCATAATACACAAAAGACATAAAAATCTTGTGAGGACTGTCCCCACAACATAAGATATATATATATATATATATATATATATATATATATATATATATATATATATATATATATTACAGTCTGATGATAAAGTTGGGAACATAATTCATAAATACGTTATTTAATTTTTTCAAGAAAAACAGACGGACAGGTTAATTTTATCTTTTCAATTGCCAACTTATGTCGTAAAAATTACATTTATGACGTCACCTATTTCTGAATGATGACGTCATCATTTTTTTTTAAATGACAATCATATTTTTTTGCTCTTCCATAGACCAGCTTAAATGATGATGAAAACAAAATAGTACCTGACATGACAATTTTTTTGAAGAAATTGCGTTATTTACTTTAAAAAATGTAAACGTAAATTTAATAAGAAATAAGAAATATTTCTCACCGTTTTTATTTAGGACGAGTTTTCGTTAGAATAATGAGGTTTTAGAAAGTAATGAAAACTTGATTTTGTGATTTTTGATACGTTGTCATGTAACTATTTAACAGGTGGAACAAAAAGTAAAGTCAAAATCATTTTTTAACACACTAGTTGCCACATTTCGTGAAAGATGGATGGACCGTCGAGGAGCCATTGTGTGGCCACCGCGATCCCCAGACTTGACTCCCTTGGATTTCTTCTATGGAGTTATTTTAGATCGAAAGTTTATTTCAAGAGACCAAATAATTTGGAGTAGCTACAGCAAAGAATTCGTGCTGAACTGGAGCAAATTAGTCCAGACATTTTTTAGCGCAGTATACAAAGTGTTTGCACTCGTATCGGTCAATGTCAAATAGTAGGTGGAGAACAATTTCAACATTTGCGCTAGATTTTGTTTGTTTTACTTGGTTCAATATTTTTTCCATTAAACTCACGTTTCCTAATTTTAAAGTAAATAACACTATTTTAAAAAATGTGGTCAGGTACCGATGTTTTCATCATCATGAAAGTAGTAAGCAGATCTATGCAAAAACCGCAAAAAATATGCTTGAATTTAAAAAACTTATAATGACGTCACCGTTCAGAAATAGGTGTCGTAAATGTAATTTTTATGTCATAAGTTGAAAATTGAATAGATGAATTTGACCTGTCCGAGCGTTTTTCTTGAAAAAATTTAATAACGCATTTATAAATCATGTTCCAAACTTTATCATCACACTGTATATACTTATATATATATATATATATATATATATATATATATATATATATATATATATATATATATATATATATATATATATATATATATATATATATATATATATATATATATATATATGTATATGCATCACACCGATTACTCTAAAGATTTTGATGAAATTTGGCAGGTACCTTTCTGTGGCTTGGATAAGTTTGTTAGCCAGGGAAATCGGACCAGGTTTTCAGGAAAAAATTGGTTTTTCTTTCGGAATTTTATTTTATTTTATTTTAAAATAACAAATCTATAGCGACAAGATTTGGCACATAGGTTTACGTTATAAAAATAAACTATACACCAAAATTTAGAGCTCTGCGTTACAAGAAAGAAAATTAAACCTAAGCATTGAATTAAAACAAATGTTAGGTGCCAGATTATTTTCATGAAAATTCATTACCATAACGTAGATTCTGCGTCCATGGTTTTTTAACTTTCGAGGGTAATTAGTTTTAGTATTTACAGAAGTTTCAATTTCTGGCATCCCCTTCCCGTTACATGGGTAGTTTTGAGAACAGGAAGATCAAACTACTTTCCCCTATGTCTAAGTGTGAAGTACATCTGTCTGTGAACCGTGAACTGTAAAATACTATGTCAATGAATGTGGACACTACAGGTGTAACATTCAGACGGAAGAACCGACGGATGGACAGCCAATGCCTCGTTGAAAAGATTTTGTTTTTTAAATCGAAAACTAACAAAAAACCGAGCTTTTAATTGGCATTACTTTGTACAATAAATCAGATTCGTCTTTATTTACAATAAAATCAGCAAACATAAACAGCAGGGCTCAAGCCCAAGGCTCCCGCGTTCAACTCACGCCAAATTATTTGTCAGTACATACTGTAAATTAACATTAGTCGAGGTTGTGGCATTGTGTTTGAGCAATCTGAACATCTGCACGGTCAGCGCTTAAGTGCGGGCGTTAAGCTGCCAGTCCTATGTACCATGGGATGTTGGGCACGTTAAAGATTTCAGCACAGAATAACAGCTGTTTGATGAAATTAAAAGTTTTCTAATAAACAAACCCTAAAACGTTATATTATTCGAGTTTTAACGAAAAAATGTCAAGGTTTAGTGAATTTTTATTTTAAAAAAATCACTAATAGAGAGGTGTAGATGGTGAGACTTTGCAAAATTTTTTTCAAAGGAGCGCGAACTAGGACCCCTAGAACCCATATCCGGGGTCAGTTTCAATTTATTTATATATATATATATATATATATATATATATATATATATATATATATATATATATATATATATATATATATATATATATATATATATATATATATATATATATAGAGGTATCCATCCGATAACTCAAAAAATAATTAACCGATTTTGATTAAACTCGGCAAGTGCCTCTCTTTTATTGATGGCTTGGATGAGTTCGTTATCCAGGATAATCGGACATGGTTTTCCGGGAAAATTTTGAGTTTTCTTTAGAAAAAATTTTTCTTCGAAAATAACATCTGTTTTAATGAAATTTACTACATATGTTGCCTTGGGAGAGACCTTACCATGTACCAAAATTCAACTTTCTAAGTTTATAGAAAATTGAGTTATTCAAATTTTAAATTTTCTTTAGAAAAAATTATTTTCTCCGAATATTACAAAGCTTTTTTAAAAAATTTAGTGGATATCTTGCCTTAGGAAAGGCCTTACTACATACCAAAACTAAACTTTCTAAGTTTATAGAAAATTGAGTTATTCAAGGTTGAAGCATTTAATAAAAATTCACTACCATAACGCACTTGCTGCGTCCCGAACTTTTTAAATTTATTTATATATGAAGCTTCGTCTCGGTATTGTTTTCAATACTTGGGCATTCGATTTATTATTAAAATGCACATCTTATAAGTATAAAATATATATTCTTATTATAAAAGACAGATATTGCCTTAAAGGTTTTATTACAAACACAACACTACCCTGAGCAGTATAATATATTCGGTATTATTCCATGATGACAAAAGAAACTACCTGCTTGAACCTTTTAGTCATACATGATTATACTCAAGACACAACAAATGAACTGCTCCCATTACAAAAGAGCCAGTATTCATAGTTTTCTAACTTTGGAGGGACTATTAGTTTCCTTCCCGTTACATGGGTAGTTTTGACAACAGGGAGATCAAACTACTTTCCCCTAGGTCTAAGTGTGAAAGTACATCTGTATGTGAACTGTAAAATACTATGTCAATGAATGTGGACACTATAGGTGTAACATTCAGACGGAAGAACCGACGGATGGACAGCCAATGCCTCGTTGAAAAGATTATGTTTTTTAAATCGAAAACTAACAAAAAACCGAGCTTTTAGTTTGCATTACTTTGTACAATAAATCAGATTCGTATTTCTTTACAATAAAATCAGCAAACATAAACAACATAGCTCAAGCCTAAGCCTCCCGCGTTCAACTCACAATAGAAACGCCAAATTATTTTTCAGTACATACTGTAAATTAACATTAGCCGAGGTTGTGGCATTGTGTTTGAGCAATCTGAACATCTGCACGGTCAGCCCTTAAGTGCAGGCGTTAAGCTGTCAGTCTCATGTACCATGGGATGTTGGGCACGTTAAAGATTTCAGCACAGAATACCAGCTGTTTGATGAAATTAAAAGTTTTCTAATAAACAAACCCTAACACGTTATATTAATATATATATATATATATATATATATATATATATATATATATATATATATATATATATATATATATATATATATATATATATATATATATATATATATATATATATATATATATATATATATATATATATATATATATATATATATATATATATATATATATATATATATATATATATATATATATATATATATATATATATAGGTATCCATCCGATAACTTCTCCGAAAATAACAAATCTGTTTTAATGAAACGTTATATTATTCGAGTTTTAACGAACAAATGTCAAGTATTAGTGCATTTTTATTTAAAAAAACACCAATAGAAAGGTATCGATGGTGAGACTTTGCAAATTTTTTTTCAAAGGAGCGCGAACTAGGACCCCTAGAACCCATATCCGGGGTCAGTTTCAATTTTTATATGTTTATATATATATATATATATATATATATATATATATATATATATATATATATATATATATATATATATATATATATATATATATATATATATATAGGTATCCATTCGATAACTCAAAAAATAATTAACCGATTGTGATGAAACTTGGCAAGTGCCTCTTTTATTGATGGCTATTTACTACATATGTTGCCTTGGGAGAGACCTTACCATGTATATTACAAAGTTATTTTAATGAAATTTAGTGGATATCTTGCCTTAGGAGCAGTATAATATAATCCGCATTATGACAAAAGAAACTACCTGCTTGAACCTTTTAGTCATACAAGATTGTACTCAAGACACAACAAACGAACTGCTCCCATTCCAAAGAGCCAGTATTCAATCGGCAACACTGCAGATACTATTTTTAGAAATCCGCCACAAACTTGTTGTGTCTGTGTTAAAAAAATCTTCCACAAATATGGTAATGCTTATTTTAAAACACTCATGCAGAGGGCGCTGTTGCTAGTTTTATTCAAACTGTCACAAATATGGTTATCTAAGCAAGGTAAGTACTGCTATCCCGTAAGCGAATTATAACGGATCTCATAGTTTTATGTTTTTCGTACAAAACTAACCTTCGTAATTCGGTTTCTTAGCTATAAAAATTGTGGCGGACCAAAAAATCCGTCACAAATTGATGAACCGTCACAAACTGGTACTATACTTGCCAGAGTCTGCCACATATATGTTAATGCGTACACACACACACACACACACACACACACACACACACACACACACACACACACACACACACACACACACACACACACACACACACACACACACACACACACACACACACACACACACACACACACACACACACACACACACACACACACACACACACACACACACACACACACACACACACACACACACACACACACACACACACACACACACACACACACACACACACACACACACACACACACACACACACACACACACACACACACACACACACACACACACACACACACACACACACACACACACACACACACACACACACACACACACACACACACACACACACACACACACACACACACACACACACACACACACACACACACACACACACACACACACACACACACACACACACACACACACACACACACACACACACACACACACACACACACACACACACACACACACACACACACACACACACACACACACACACACACACACACACACACACACACACACACACACACACACACACACACACACACACACACACACACACACACACACACACACACACACACACACACACACACACACACACACACACACACACACACACACACACACACACACACACACACACACACACACACACACACACACACACACACACACACACACACACACACACACACACACACACACACACACACACACACACACACACACACACACACACACACACACACACACACACACACACACACACACACACACACACACACACACACACACACACACACACACACACACACACACACACACACACACACACACACACACACACACACACACACACACACACACACACACACACACACACACACACACACACACACACACACACACACACACACACACACACACACACACACACACACACACACACACACACACACACACACACACACACACACACACACACACACACACACACACACACACACACACACACACACACACACACACACACACACACACACACACACACACACACACACACACACACACACACACACACACACACACACACACACACACACACACACACACACACACACACACACACACACACACACACACACACACACACACACACACACACACACACACACACACACACACACACACACACACACACACACACACACACACACACACACACACACACACACACACACACACACACACACACACACACACACACACACACACACACACACACACACACACACACACACACACACACACACACACACACACACACACACACACACACACACACACACACACACACACACACACACACACACACACACACACACACACACACACACACACACACACACACACACACACACACACACACACACACACACACACACACACACACACACACACACACACACACACACACACACACACACACACACACACACACACACACACACACACACACACACACACACACACACACACACACACACACACACACACACACACACACACACACACACACACACACACACACACACACACACACACACACACACACACACACACACACACACACACACACACACACACACACACACACACACACACACACACACACACACACACACACACACACACACACACGTATGCCATTAGCTGTGCCATCCAAGCAATATACCCAATTGTGGCACTCGCGTTCGTACCGCGCCAAGGTGGTCCCCGAGGCGTAGGCAACACAAAAATCTACTGTGGAAAGATATAGTCCATGATAGGAACCTGCTATTTCCAAACATGTGGCATCCGATGTCACAGCTAATGAACTTTCTACAATGTGTAAGCAGGATGCCAAAGTTAATGAATCACACTACAGAGTGTGATCAGGAGGCCACTGTTAATTCTACTTTAAGGGTGTGTTAATGGGATGTCACTATTAATCGATAATTATTTTTATAAATATTTATACCAAAGTAAATAATTATTTAAACATACCTATACGTAATAAGGGTATGTGCTAAATTACTTAAATTTATACCTAGTTCATCATAATTTATCTCATAAAATAAAATAGAATTAAAGAAAGAAAAATCCTATTATAGGTATAGGGTCTGTCAGGCAACTGGTTCCTACATATTGTAGGCATATAATAGTCAGAATTTAGTTAAGGAAAATTGACTTTGGACATATAGTTATTTGGTTGAGATATTCCCAAAATTGCGACGCTTCCATTTATAGCGGAAGTTGCTATAAACGTCGTTTTTTTAATGAAACATCCACTGTATTTTTTTAAATTTTATAGTATCTGAAAATTGAATGCAGATTAAGTAGTTTATGATTTTTATTATAAACAGGCCAAAATCGTTGTTGAAAATTTTTCAAGTTTATAGCACTGTACCTACCTACATCGAGAATGGTACAAAGTAAAACGGCTTACGTGCCCCTATCCTAATTATTATGTGGTATCCTTAGTGGAAATTTTTACACATACTGATGAAAAATCTGATCATTTTCATCACCCCGTATAAACATTTCAACTACACAATATGATACTATGTACATGAAAAGTTAAGATATGAACATGTATCTGTTTTTATACAGGTTGTTCCACAAGCCATGGATAAAACGAAACCCAGTGATAGGGGTGGTCATTTGCAACAATAAAATCCCAAAAGCAATGGTTTGATTATTTACGATTTTCGAGTTATTCGATATTTAATGATTTTTGAAATACTTAAGTGTTACAATCGAGAAGAAAAAAGGCTACTTGTATTCTATCTACTTATAAAAATGCCAAGGGCCTGTATTATAATAAAAAATAAATATATCCGATGTACAGGGTTATTCCCTCAGTAATTTTGTGACGACTTTTTTTTACGTTCCGCGGTCGGTAATATTGTTTTATCCTATAGTAGGAACGGGCGCCAAATTTTTAGAGGTTTATTCCTCTTCTTGCCACGAGTAACTAGTCGAAGAAATGTTTCGTCGAGGGTCCAAGTGAGAAGAAGTTGAATTGTTTTACCAGGTTTTATTATTTACAAATATCTATAAACACAGAAACAGATAATATACACAATTATATACAATTATACACAAAGGTAAATTATTAGGTACAAAGTTCCATAGTCATAATATTAACCTACGGTAAATATAAAAAAAGAAGTGCTAAGCATGAAATGCAGACTATCAAACGGTCGGTCCCTTATTAGTGGCTTTAAGCCAGAGCTCCCTTTCGGCGTATGGGACAGATAATATATACAATTATACACAAAGGTAAATTATTCGGTACAAAGTTCCATAGTCATAATGTCAAACTACGGTAAATATAAAAAAAGAAGTGCTAAGCATGAAATGAAGACTATCAAACGGTCGGTCCCTTATTAGTGGCTTTAGGCCAGAGCTCCCTTTCGGCGTATGGGACACAACTTCCACGGGCCGCTTCACTGAGAGGGGTCATACCAGGCTTGCTCGCCGCAGGTGCTCGGGACTCCGTGCCCTGCAGAGACCACGCTGGCACTCTAATGCGTAGTACAACGGGTATCAGGAATTCTCAGGAGAGGCACGGGACACAACTTCCGCACTCCAAAGAGAACCCCGACGACGGTTCACTCACCTAGCCGCGTTAAAATGGGACACAACAACCACTTCTTCAAGGAAGGCAAGCAGAGCAAGCCCAGGAAACAACACTGGTCCAACTCTGCCTGGTCTCGTGAACTACACAGTATTATATACTGGCTGACAGCTAATAAGGCCAGAGGAGAAGGAGTAAAAAAGGTAAGATGCTTACTGGCAATTAGGCCATTGCTGACCCTTTTTGCTCATCTAAACTAACCTACCCTCCACCTTGAGCTCGATCTCAACGACGACAGTGATTTTGAAAAATCATCCGCCACTGGTGAGGCTCGAACCGTCGACCCCCGAGTCCGTATTGGAAAGTCTGAATCGACTTTCCCGCACGGCCACGGAGACGCTAGGAGGAGAAGGAGTACTTGATAAAGTTATCTTAACGGTTTAACTAAGAAATCATACAACATTGAATAAATTGTAAAAATAAAATATTTTAAATACACGATTACTAAATTATATACTACAATTTCAAATATAAAGAATTGATTCCTTCTCTTTTTTACTGGTTTTTCCACCGCCTTATTTTCCTCTCTAAATAAATAATAAAAAGCGCAAGTTGTGCCGTGATGTGCTGCCATGTGCCGTAGAGAGAAAAAATTGCGAATTTGCGATTCTTAAGAACTCAAATATGATTTTTTTCTGAAGTTAGCAACACCTTTTTTCTTGTCTTCAAAATCCAAGTTGTGTCGTAAAGTGCTCTTGTTATTACAACTTTTTTATTTTAAATAGGACAGCCTGTATATTATTGTATTATCATAATGCCTGAGAAAATTAAAAATGAATGGTTTTTACATTTGAAGTTTCTGATGAATAATTCAGAAGTTCTAAACAAATGAAAAACCGAATTTTCCATTTTCAAAGCAGCTTGCATTGCTAAGAGGATTAAAACAGAAGCAAACTTGCGTTTTTGAGAAAAGAAAATAAGACGGTGTAACTTCAAAAACAAAACGTATTTTGGGCCATAAAAATCACAAACCCGGAATAGCAGCACAACAGGGGCGCATTACGGCACAACTTGCGTTCTTAAGAAAAGAAAAGAGGCGGTGCTAACTTTGTAAAAAAGTGTTGCCCTATACAAACCACACCCTTAGATTTTTTTGTGCAGCATGTGCACGTGATACCACATCGCGGCCACATCTCAGCACATCCTTTTTTTAAGTTTTGTATTTTTTTTAAATATAAAATTACGGTGCTAACTTCATGCACATAATTGTTTTCCAAAATACCTACAAAATAACTGTAAATTCATTTATTTCTACAGGGTGGGGCGCCAAGAACGCCTCAGTCTATAAAGCCCAAACCGTGTACGATTTAAAAAATTTAAAAACTGGGTTTTATACAGGGTTGTAAGTTCTATAATTTAAAATTATTTTAGACTGGACAGGATATTCCACATGAGAGTATCATATCAAAGTTAAGTTTTTTTTTAATGGAATGCTCTTTATGTTATTATATTTTTAGATTGTGTCAAAAGAAAAAATATGGCAGGTTTTTACAGTCAGAGTTTAAACTAAATAGTTTTGGTGTTATAAACAAGTGACAATAGCGTTGTTCAAATTTCAAAGCAATTCACGGCGCAAACGGCTCAAAATAGAGAAAACGGCTTATATGTCTCTATCTTCACTTGTCAAGCAGTATCCTATGGTGTGGAGGTAGTTCTCATACAAGGAGATGAAAAATTTGAGACTTCGCGACATCCCACTAAAAAATGCTAATTAAAATTTTACAAATGTTTATATACAATAGTAAAAAGTCTGGACGCAGCAATTGCGTTATAGTTGTGAATTTTCATAAGTATGTTTTTAATAGCAAATATGTGTGTGTTTTTTTAAGAAAGCAGGCATAAAAACCTATATAGTAGAAACAATGGGCCATGTTTCATAAAAATAACTTTATTGTTTGAAAATGTACAAAACCTTCCAAAAGTAAACTTAAAGTGTTCCTGAAAAAAACTGATTTCTTGGTCAACCTTATAGGTTAATAGCAAATTGAGCTATTCAAATTTGAAGCATTTAATCAAAATTCTCTACCATAACGCACTTGCTGTGTCCCGAATTTATTTTTTTACAAACATGCATTATATTTCGATGGAAAATGCAAAAATGCAATGTGCAAATGTTCGATTAAAAAAAAAAGAAAATTTGTATCACCATCGACTTATGGGCCAGACTGTGATTGTAGAAATATTTTTTAAGATGTAACTCAAGACACCCTATAATTAATGTAAACATTTTTTTGTATCTTCTATAATAACGGATATATTGAACTTTATTGATTTTTTTACGAAAATTCGACAAAAATCATATACCATTAAACGATAAACTCTATAGCTAAGACTACTGCTAAAGTATGAGAGTATATTTGAAATGAATTTTCTGAAAATATTTCAGTAAAATGAAGGATAATGACTTCTTGAGACATTTTCTTTCCATATCTCGTATTAGTATCAAATTCTTTGCCTAAATGTTGCCAATTTTAACGTTTTAAATCGCGACTTTGACGTTTTGAGGAAAACCCCAATTTATTTTTTTAATGCCTGTAGCTTTTTTTATCTTTTAATCTACAGAGCTAAGTTTTGGCAGGTGGTTTACCTATAATGATATAAACCTGTGTACCAAATTTGGTTGCCCTTACTTTGTTATATTCGGAGATATGAATGTTTTTCGAAAGGAAACACAAAATTTTCCGGGAAAACCTGGGCCGATTTTCCTATATAACGAACTTATCCAAGCCACTTGTAAAAGGAAGGTACTCACCAAATTTAATCAAAATCGGCCTATTATTTTTTGAGTTATCGGTGTATATATATATATATATATATATATATATATATATATATATATATATATATATATATATATATATATATATATATATATATATATATATATATATATATATATATATATATGTATGTATGTATGTATGTATATGTATGTAATACACCGATAACTCAAAAAATAACAGGCCAATTTTGATTATATTTGACAGGTACCTTCCTCGTAAGTGGCTTGGATAAGTTCGTTAGCCAGAAAAATCGGACCAAGTTTTTCGGGAAAATTTTTAGTTTTCTTTCGAAAAAAAATTTTATCTCAAAAAATAAAAAGCTATGGTAACTAAATTTGGTAGGTAGGTTTAGATTACAAAGAGTAAACTATACACCAAAATGTTGATTTCTTTGTTACAACAAAAAAAAGGTTATAAAAAAATATTTGGTGCCAGATCATTTCTATGAAAATTCACTACCATAACGCACTTGCTACATCCAGACTTTTTCTCTATCCTAAGCCGTTCCCGCTGTGAGTTGCTTTGAAATTTGAAAAACGCAATTTTCACTTGTCTATAACTTCAAAACTTTTCACTTTAATGTAGGTATAATAAACTATTTTGTAGGCGTTGCTCAAAATGATTTAAAAATGTGACAAGGAGAATTATTTCTGATAGCCAGGTGTCACAAAAGTAATTATCTTGAACCTTAATACAAAATTTCGTTTTGAATTAATCGAATCCTAATCCTAAAATGTTACATTTCATCTTGCAACGGCGCGCGAAGAGTCGAGCAGTGGAATTCGTTACTCCGGCAACTCGGGAACCGAGAATACAAAATTATTGTCATATATGCCTGAAACTACAACTACTAAGGCAAACGGAGCGGACAGACCACACAAACAGTGATGCCAGTTGAAATAATTTTGTGTATGTACTAGAAATTAGTTGACATTGTACCTAGTAGATTTGATGAAAACGCACTAGATTAAATTTTTATCAGTTTGTTGTTAACCACCATCTGTTATTTCGTATTATATTATAGAAACTCCAGCAACGTAGCATGGGAAATTTTTTTAATTGCTCACTTGTCACGCAAGCGGTGGAAATTATTTTCATTTTAGGTATTTATGTAAAAAAACTTAAAAACTGAAAGACTTCAATTTAAGGGTCATTTCCAAGATATTATTTTTATGTAATCAATTTCAAACTTTAAAAATAAAACATACTAGAATTGTCAAATGCGTAAGAAACTAGATTTAGTAGGTACAATGGTAATAGACTGGCAACGCTGCACGCAGTAGAGAAATGAAACCAAGAAAAAACAAACCCATGCGCTGTCCAGGAATCACAAATATTAAAACTATTATAAATCGCCCTCGAAACGAGTTAACAGAAAATTATGAAATTTGGCTTAATAAACTCGCCACGCTCTATATACGTAGGTAAATGAAGGGCAACCGGTTGTACCGGCCGGTCACAAAAACTTTATTTTTTTTTAATAGCAGTGATACATTTTTTTGGCATTTTCGAATAGATAGGGCGATTCTACAACAGAATTATATATCATACACCCGCTATCATTCAACACATTCACAAAAAACGACGGGACCCATGTACTTTAGTAGGTGGCTATACGGCCCATTTATTGGTTTATTGTGTCGAAACGTGTTAGCAGAAAATTATGAAGGCAAGCTATCTTAATAAACACGCCAGGACCTATTCACGTTGTCAATGAAAAAAATGTAGCGCAATCGGTTGTACCGAAAGTTGACGTTAACTTTAAATTTTTTATGGCAGTGATACATTTTTTTGACATTTCCGAATAGAACGGGCGATTCTACACCAGAATCATCTATCATACACTCGCTATCCTTCAACACATTCACAAAAAACGCCGCGACCGATGTACTTTAGCAGGTGGGTATAAGGCGCATTAAGTGCTTTATTGTGTCGAAACGAGCTAATATAAAATTATGAAAGCAAGCTGTCTTAATAAACACGCCAGGCTCTATTCATGTAAGACAATAAAAAAATGTCGCGCAACCGGTTGTACCGAAAATTGACAGTAACTTTATTTTTTTTTAATGGCAGTGACACATTTTTTTGTCATTTTTGAATATATCGGGCGATTCTACACCAGAATCATTTATCATACATCCGCTCTGCTTCAACACATTCACAAAAAACGACGGGACCAGTTTACTTTAGTAGGTGGCTATACGGCGCATTTATTGTTTTATTGTGTCGAAACGAGGTAACAGAAAATTATGAAAGCGATTTATCTTAATAAACACACCATTCACATAGTCAATGAAAAAAACGTAGCGCAACCGGTTGTACCGAAAGTTGACAGTACCTTTAATTTTTTTAATACCAGTGATACATTTTTTTCTTTTGGCATTTTCAAATAGATCGGGCGATTCTACACCAGAATCATGTATCATACATCCGCTTGCTTCAACACATTCACAAAAACGACGGGACCCATGTACTTTAGTAGGTGAGTTTACGGCGCATTTGGTGCTTTATTGTGTTGAAACGAGGTAACAGAAAATTATGAAAGCAAGCTATCTTAATAAACACGACAGGCTCTGTTCACTTAAGTGAATATAAAAAATGTAGCGCAACCGGCTGTATCGGCCGGTGTCAGTAACTTTTTTTTTTAATGGCAGTGATAATTTGTTTTGACATTTTGGAATATATCGGGCGATTCTACACCAGAATCATCTATCATGCACCCGCTATCCTTTAAGGCGTGTACAAAACGCGACGGCACCCGTGTACTTTACTAGGTGGGTATACGCCACATTTAAAGGTTTACTGTGTCGAAAGGAGTTAACAGAAAATTATGAAGTTTCGTTGCATTAAGAAACACGCTACGATCTATTCACGTAAGTAAATGAAAATAATGTACCGAAACCGCGTCATTGAGGTCATATAAGCACAGTTCCTGAATGGAATTCGAAATGCATGTCAAACTAAAAACTAAAAATAGGAAACGTAGATACAAATGTCACGTACACGTAGGATAGCCCTTTAATTTTTGAGCTTAAGTGGGAAGCAATCAAATCCAGTTATACCAATTCAAGCGAGTGGGATCGGCGGATATGCCTGGTAGCCGTACATAATGGCTGAGTGCACCACGCGCCAACAGTTGAATTGTTGTGCCAACATTTGTCAACATTTCTTGACAAAACAATTGAACTGTTGCCGCCAGTTGAAGTCGGCAAATGGACCGCATGGAGGGTCTTCCTTTTCGAGAATTTTCGTAGAAAAAAATTACTAAGGGGGAGATCTCGACTTTTGTATATATATATATATATATATATATATATATATATATATATATATATATATATATATATATATATATATTGTATGTATGTATATATTATTGCATGCACAGACAAAAAATGTTTTAAAATAAACACATACCTGGAAGTAAAAATCCAATTTATTGTCCTAGCTATAGTCAGACACAGGTGGTAAATTGCAGCCTTTTATCCTACTGAACCTACAAATTAAAAACAATTAAATATAAATATATTCGTCAATGAATAGATTTTGACATAGTTTAAATTTATTTGGTAAGGCATAAAAAACATTTTGTATCAGAAAACATTGAACAATTAAACTCACAATGAATGAACTGCTTAACAAAATACAAAGTGATATAAACCCGGTATAGACAGCTACAAACACAAACAAGCTGGTAAAAGACCAAATTTATAAACTGTCTTCGACAGAACAAAGTGAATTTAAATAAGAATGTGATTAGGGATTTTAACAAAATGTGTTAATATGTATAGAAAATAAGTAAAAATTTGTTAATTATCAATAAGGGAAACTATGTGTTAGTAATTATTCTAGAAAAATAAGGTTTAATGTGTTAATGAATGATAGGTTATAAATTTTAAAACAAACACAATTTGACTTACATGTATAAAATCGGAATATTGAATTATATGCAGGAAATGACTTTCTTTTGACTAATGTAGTTAAATCATGTTATTGGCTTATCTGAAAACAGAAAATGGTGATTGGTGAATAAACAAATTTAAATAATAATTAACCACTGTGATTCGAAGTTACAAAACAAAAGATAAAAATTAGAACTTCCGGGAGGAAGAACGAAAGAATTGGGAAGAAGACGCTGGTAGAAAGGAGAAGCTAGTAGATTGCAGCAAGAGAAAATGTTCAAAAAAGTTAATATAAATGATTAAAAACTAGTGTGAAAGTATTTTATAGGTTATACCTACCAGTAAACAGCTATACAACAACTCCAATCAAGAATACTCGTACATAAATTGAGTAAGAACAGTGAACAAGCTAGAAGACGCCAAGTAAACAAAAGGTAATACATCAATAATTGTTAAAAAGTGTATTATTTCTACAAAACAAGAAATGAACCTCTAAGTTTTTATAAAAGAATAATATGTCAACGTCAATCCAAGAAGTTAAATGTCATTTGCAAAGGCAATCATACCAAAAGAAGAACTAAATATAAAATATTTATGAAGTACTTGTAAGAGTCACCAGAGGGCGATAAGTAAACGTAAGAAATTCAACCTTATTTCCTCCATTTTAATATTTCTGTTGCCAAGCAACAAAATTCACCTGAAACGACGTTACCATGGTGATAAATAAATGCCAATGAAACTATTCAGATCCGTCATAGCAAGTCATAACATTTTTTTTAAACAAAGCATTGGAAATAAAATTCTCAATAATAAGTCATAATTGCATTAATAAAGCTGGCATATTTGTATGTTAAAATTAGTAATATACGGGATCCCAAGTAAGAATTTAAATTTGTAAAATTAAGTCAATAACCAAACAAAAAGCTGTTTGATAAAAATAATAATAATAATAAATATTTTTTTTAAAAAAAATTTCAAATTATATATTGCTCATTATTTTATTTTCTGTAAATGTCACACATATCTGTCCATTGACCAATTAATCCTCTAGCAGTATATAAAAAGTTCAGCAAATATAATATATATGCACCAAGAGTAAGAATTTTCGACATTGGTGAACTCAACTATTAAACATTCCCTGTAGGTAAGAAGAGTATCAACAAAATAGCTGTGGCATAGTAAGTAGATCAAAAACCAGGTAGATATTTAATTTGATAAAATTATATATATGTATATTTTTCTTAATAAACTCATAATTTAATTCAGTATAATAATATAAAAAAAGGCGCCCAACAAAAACATAATAAAACAAATAACACAAATATCAACACCTATATTTAAATAAAAATACAGTAAAAATAATAAAACCAACAAAAACTTTAATAACACATTTATTTCAATATTACAATAATCAATTTCAAAAGTACAATAAAACACAATACAAATATATACAATATATATAAAAACACCCTCATACATATACAATACGCAACCCCGAAACACAATAATTGGCGCCCAACGTGGGGGCTTCGAAAATTCTTACAAATTTCGATAATAACGTAAATAACAAAAATAAAAATGCCTAGAGGGAGAAAAGTAACTACTTCAAAAGACAGACAGGACAGGGGTGACGACGGAGAACAAGAACCACAAGAAAGTATAGAAATGGATCAGGAGAGAAGAGATGAGCAAGAGATTAGTGAGAATGTAGAAGAACAGGCCGAAGAAATGGTAAACGTAAGAGAAGTAACAGTGGTAGAAGAACAGACACTTGACGGAGGCAAGGTAGAAGAAACAATTACGCCCAAACAAAAATCTGACATTGACGACGATAGAATGTTAACATTACTGCTAAGTATGAACGAGAAAATGGACAAACAAGAAAGCAATATAAATAGCCTAAAACAAGACATGAATGAGAAAATGGAAAACCAGGAGAGAAGGATGCATGAAAATATAAATAGTCTGAAAGGAGAGATTAAGAAGGAAATGAATGAGGGAATCAAGAAGATGGATGAACGACTAAAAGAAATGGATGAGAAAATAACAGGAAAAATGGAGAAAAATATGCAAGACTTGAAAATAGACATAGAAAGAAAGGTGGATGACAAGATAACTGAGAATATGAAGGAAACAGGAAAGATGGTGCTAGAGAGAATGAAAGTGACAGAGGATGAGATAAGTAGTATAATACAGGTGGGAAATGAAAGATATCAGAGTACGATTGGCATGGATATGATAATGGAACAAAAGATTGAAAATTATCAAAGTGAAATAAATGGAAAGTTGACTGAGACGAAAGAGAACGTTGAAAGAGTAGAACAAGTAACAAGAGTCAGTGTGGATGAGATGAAAAGATTGAAAGATGAGACAGAGATGAGATTAAATTTAGAGACTGTGAGAATAAGAGAAGGAGTAGAAGAAAATATGAAACAGAAATTAGAAAGAATCGAACGTCAGATAAGGCAAGGTATGGGGAATGAAAGAGTTGTTTACCCAGTCACAAACGAGACAGGACTTAGATTTGATGGACACATAAATAAATTACACCCAAAAGTATTCGTCACGAGTCTGCTGAACAAGCTGAAAAATATTTACGATCTCCAAGATATAAAAGAAATTATAAAGCAAAGCTTGAAAGGAGATGCGCTGGTATGGTTCACCAGCAAAGAAGAAGGGATAGACAACGCAGAAGACTTTGAAAGAAAATTTATAAGCCATTATTGGGGAGAGACGCAGCAAGGTTTGGTAAGAGAAAAATTATACTTTGGAAGATACAATCCGAACGATTCAAAGGAAATGTCGAGCTATGCTTTGCATATATATGACATGGCGCAACATTTAACTCCGAGAATGAGAGAGGAAGAACTAATAGTGTACATAGCAAGACATTTTAGCAAGGAAATATCAGGGACGATAGGAATCTATAACATAAGAACGCTTGACCAAATGATTGATTACCTACAAAGGATACAGCGAACCACCCGGAATGAAAATAAAGAAAAAAATGAAAATAGGAGGCGTAACTATGAGGAAAATCGACCAAATTACAGACAAGATACAAATGGGGGGAACAGGTATAATGGACGACAATATGGACCGTATAATGACTCACAAAATGAACAAGGGGGAAGATATACGGGGAACAGAGAAAGCTATAGACAAAATAACAATAATAATAATAGATACAACAATCAAGGGAACAATTATAACAAATATAACAATGGATACAGGGAAAATAACAGAGGTGACAATGGGTATCGTAAAGAAAACTATCCAGAGGAGAATAATAGAAATAACGACCCATATAACAGGGGTGGAAATTTCAATAATAATAATTCTAATCGTGAACGAATGGGGAATAATGAACAATATAATCCCAGACGCAGGGAGGAGCGTGACAATGGACAGCAAATGAGGCAAAACATGATCAGAGAGCAAAATTTCGAACTCAAAAGGAGAGAAGGAGCCACACCAAAAATGAGAGAACAAAATGACACGTATAATGCAATATATACGAGTAGCAAAGTTAACGAGGCAAGGGCAAGAAGTCCAAGCAGGACTGTCGAGCATGCCATCGTCCATTCAAATTTTTAGACAAGCACAAGCCCTATGACGACAATGACATACACGACGCAACCAACAATACATGTATATATGAACATCCAAGGGAAATATTCAAAAACGATAAAGAGGCTGAAGAAAATGAGGAATCAATAGGGTTAATTTTTATAAAGGGAAAAATAAATAATAAGGAAATAGAAATAATGTTAGATACAGGATCGGAAGCCTCCATCGTATATGAAAAAGTACTGGAAAACCTCAAAAATGGAGAAATAGGAAGAATAAAAATACCAAAAATAACGTTAATCAATGCAAAAGGAAAAAAGATTGGGGAAATAAATGAAACAATATCTCTGGAAATAGAAATAGATGGGCAGAACTTAGAACTACAATTATTAATAATGGCTAATATGGACTATGATATGATATTGGGGACTGACGAAATGGAAAAAAACAAAGTAATAATAGATTATCTTAACAAGTGTGTAACGGTGAGCAACTCAAAAATAAGAATGGGGAAAATACGTGAAGAAACGAGTAAGAAGATTGACAATGAATGTCAAGAAAAAAGTATAAATAATATAATATATGAAGATATAGAAGAGTATAAGTATGAATTGATAAATGAAGAGCAGATATACTGCAAAGAAGAATATAAAAAGCAAGTGGGGGAATTAATAAGAAAATATAAGGGTTTAGTAATAAATGAAACGAGAGTTGCCAAGAATTACATACATAAGATAGAAGTAAAAGATTTAGAAAACTTTAAAGCCAAGTCATATCCCATCCCGTATAAATATAGGAGAGAAGTAGCAGAAGAATTAGCAGTCATGAAACAACAGGGAATTATAGAAAATAGCAAAACCCCATACATAAATCCAATTGTAGTGGTAAAAAAATCTAGTGGCGAATTAAGACTCTGTCTGGATGCCAGAAACATAAATAAATGTTCTGTACCGCAGTACGAAGCCCCAGCCAACATTGATTCGATTTTTGGGAGAATCACACATTCTGAGGTATTCTCGAAGATAGACCTAAAACATAGTTTTTGGTTGATCCCATTGCATGTAGATAGTCGAGACTATACCGGGTTCGCTATCGATGGTGTCGTATATCGATTTGCTGTAGTGCCATATGGAATTCAGTCTGCTTGTGCATCACTTACTAAAGCACTACACCATATTTTAGACAAATATGAAGAATTTGTTGTACACTATGTTGATGACATATTAGTGTACAGCAAAGAAAGAGACCACCAAAGACATTTAGAAATAGTTCTAAGGGAACTAGATGAGGCTGGATTGAAGATAAACCTTCAAAAATGTAAATTTTATCGAAGTCAAATAGTATTTTTAGGGTACGTAATTGACCAGCAAGGTATTTCCATGGATGGGCAGAGAGTAGAGGCCATCATGGAGTTTCAAAGACCCACAAATCTAAAGACATTACGTGGATTCATAGGGTTGATAAATTATTTTAAAAGGTTGGTGCCTAATCTAAGTGAAAAACTGTACCCATTGATAGATATGCTGAAAAAGGACCAGAAATGGCAGTGGGACAGTCACAAAGAGGCGGTGTTCAACCAAATTAAAAAGGAATTTTGTAGTGGACTGAAAGTGTATCATCCACGGTATGAATTGAAGTTTATTGTGAGGACGGATGCATCAATGAATAAATTAGCTGGAGTGCTTGTGCAAGAGCAAGAGGGAATGGAAGTGCCGATATGTTTTGTGTCTAGAGTGACTAAGCAGCATGAAAGAAAATACAGTGTGACAGAGCTAGAGTTGGTGAGTGTGGTATTTTGTGTGGAAAAGCTGCGTTTTTATCTCTTGGGAAACAAGTTTGTCATCGAAACGGATCACCAGGCGTTGATAAGTATTCTCAAGAATAAATTCGTCAGCAATAGAATATATAGATGGGTGTTATTGTTGCAAGAGTATGATTTTGAGATACGGCATGTGAAAGGGAGTTTAAATGTAGTGGCAGATGCTTTGACGAGAGATGATGGAGTGAATGTAAATGAATCTAGGCGAATAAGAATGGGAATAAATGTTTTAAAAGAACGCGAGGGATTGTTCTCGAAAGAGGCAATTGTGAATGATCAGAGAAAGTTGAGTGATATGGAAAAGAGAGGAACGATTATGAAAGAGCTAGTATGGATAAAAAAGGTGAATGGATATGAACTGTATGTGATTACGAAAGAATTGGCGAAAGAAGTAATTGGGGCAATACATTAGGAGAATGGACATGTAGGAGTGCGAAAGACGTGGATGATATTCAGGGAAAACTACAATTCCAAAAAAGATCTCAAAGTAACGAAGGAAGTCCTGGGGAAATGCAGGGTATGTCAGCTCAAAAAGAGCAAAAATATGAGAAACGTAGGAATGCCTAAATCTATAGTGACAAAAGAATGTTTGGAGGTAGTTGCGATGGATTTTGTCAGTGATTTAATACCAAGCAGACAAAAATTCAAGCATATACTGATACTAGTGGACGTTTTCTCCAAATACATAAAACTGTACCCAACCAGGCGAGCGAATAAATATGTAGTAATAAAAACAATAAAATCATACATAAAAGATGTGGGAAGACCTAAGAAAATACTATTAGATAATGCCACTTATTTTCGAAGCGAAAACTTAAAAAATTTTTGTGAAAAGGAAAATATTGTGATGCAATTTACAAGTATAAGACATCCATGCAGTAATCCAGCTGAAAGATATATCCAAGAGGTTGTGAAATATTTGCGAATATCAATCGAAGAAGACCAAAAAGAATGGGGATGTAAGGTCGCAAGTATTGAGAAAATAATGAACGAGTGTCCGAACCTCAATACAGAAGAAACGCCAATGTACATTTTAACGGGCAAAAGACCAGAAAGAAAATGGATAGTAAAAGAGGAGAGAGAGTATGAGGAAGTTATGGAACAAGTTCGAAAAAGGATAAAGAGAAAAGCGGACAAATATTTAAGCAGGGAGAGAAAGAAAATCAAAAACAGAGTAGTATTCAAAAAGGGGGATTTAGTAATAATAAGAGCTCAACGTATAGGAAATAGAGAGCTCGGACAATGTGCAAAACTGCAACCGATATTTGAAGGTCCATATGAAATTATAAGCGAAGACATCGTAAACAGCTGTGAAGTTAAAGATACCATGACAGGTCAAATAAGAGGAATATTCAACGTAGCAGATGTATACCATTACAAATAATAAATAAAATAAGTTCGTGGAGATATTAAAATGAAACAACTTATATGAATTTAAACTGAACCGAAGATATTTAGGAAAATAATGATCAAAATTCAAAATTAAAACAGCCATATAGATTACTAAATGACAATGGCATTGATATGAGCTAATCGACCCAAAAACAAAAGCTGATAGGTGTATATTTAACATAAACGACTTAATACATGTATATATAAACAAACTGAAAATATTACAAAAAGACTAGGAAAGAAAGAGAAAATTAAAATAATCAGGCCGGAGGCAAACAGATGGGAAATTTCAAAGGGGCAGTGCCAATATTTCAAAAAGACTAGGAAAGAAAGAGAAAATTAAAATAATGAGGCCGGAGGCAAACAGATGGGAAATTTCAAAGGGGCAGTGCCAATATTTCAAAAAGACTAGGAAAGAAAGAGAAAATTAAAATAATGAGGCCGGAGGCAAACAGAAGGGAAATTTCAAAGGGGCAGTGCCAATATTTCAAAAAGACTAGGAAAGAGAAAATTAAAATAATGAGGCCGGAGGCAAACAGATGGGAAATTTCAAAGGGGCAGTGCCAATATTTCAAAAAGACTAGGAAAGAAAGAGAAAATTAAAAGAATGAGGCCGGAGGCAAACAAATGGGAAATTTCAAAGAGGCAGTGCCAATATTACACAAAAAAGACTTGGAGCGAAAGGATTTTGAATTAAATTGAATGATTTTGTAAGAAAGAAGCAATTTAATTTTGAAAATCAAGAGGCCAGAAGGCAAAAGAAAGAAATAAGATCAAAAGAAATGGGCTGTAAGCAAGAGAGAAAAGTAACGTATTTGAAAAACTCGAGGCATATAATAAGAAAAGTGAAATAAGAAAATGACAATGACAGTGAACGCAGAGGATCATATGAAGCAAGCAAAAAATATATATATATATATATATATATATATATATATATATATATATATATATATATATATATATATATATATATATATATATATATATATATATATATATATATATATATATATATATATATATATAAGAAAATGGACAAGAAGATAAAATTTTGAAGAATTCTAAAGATATATGGTAGTGAATGAGGAAAATAATTATAGTTGGAGTAGCGAAACCAGTATAAAGAAGAAAATAGGCCTAATGAGAGGTTCTGATGAAAACGAATAATGAATATTTATATATGAAAATGAAATGAAGTATATTAGGGGAATGGATGATTGATTAAAGAAGATGGAAACCATATAAGAATTATATTAATAAATACGAGAAGAATAAGATAATTGAAAAGCTGCTAATCCGAGAAAGTAAAGTTGAATAAAATAAAACGTCATTGTAGTTTAATGAAAATAAATTTATGAACAAGCCAAGAGAAACCAGATATAAAGAAAATAGAAGACCGTAAATAAAAGAGAAGAAAGTCGTAGATATACAGAAGTAAAAAAATATATATATATATACAAGTTTAGGGAAGATTGATGGTTGGCAAATACTAAAAGAAATAGAAAGGGTTTAAAATTAAAATGAACAACTTCAGAAGGGGGTAATTTAAATTTGAAACAATAACGCCAGAGGCAAAAACATGATGAACAATATTAAAGCAGTGCTAAATGAAATGGAAAGCAGTGTGGAACTTAAAATAACTAAACATAAAGAACTTAGATGAATGGTAAAAGTAATGTTGGTTGCATATACACATACACGATGGACTAACGAACAAGAGATAAAGACGTATACACACACACATGAATCATTTATACAGGGGGGTAAATTTGAGGTTGTAAGCGTTCATTTAAAAGTCAATCCAACAACGTATTATTAAACGTTAGTTTGCAAATTGCTATATACAAATAGAGCATGCATTTAAATATTGACGTAAAGGTCAATTTGACATTTGATTTCAGCGATTAATCGAAATTTGCTTTAGATATCTATATAAAGCATGTAACTTAAAAATTAAGTCTAATGTTGCTTCTGCAAACATGATTTTCAAAAAGGCATATAGTTAAAAAAGGAATAATTGTTGATATCCATTTCGAAAGGATAACGAAGCACTTCTCACGACACTAAGATTTTTTTTGAAGCACAAAAAACACAAACACACACTATACAGGAAGTTGGTAGAAACATAGATTCAGGGCAGGGTAGCGTAGTTATTTTCAATAAGCAGATATCTTGAATAACAACAATTTTCTATAACAAATATTTTTCAATGGAAATTTTTTTTTGAATGGCAAGTATCTTGAAGCAGCTGATAAACCTGACGACAGGGTTGATCAATTTTGTAGAATAAATATCAGATACATCTTAACCTTGAATGACTGGAACAATCTGAAAATAAACACTTCATGTAAAGTAGGTATTGAATAAAGAATTTCAATTCTCGAACAGATTTAAAATTATTTATTGGGGAAATTTATTGCATGCACAGACAAAAAATGTTTTAAAATAAACACATACCTGGAAGTAAAAATCCAATTTATTGTCCTAGCTATAGTCAGACACAGGTGGTAAATTGCAGCCTTTTATCCTACTGAACCTACAAATTAAAAACAATTAAATATAAATATATTCGTCAATGAATAGATTTTGACATGGTTTAAATTTATTTGGTAAGGCATAAAAAACATTTTGTATCAGAAAACATTGAACAATTAAACTCACAATGAATGAACTGCTTAACAAAATACAAAGTGATATAAACCCGGTATAGACAGCTACAAACACAAACAAGCTGGTAAAAGACCAAATTTATAAACTGTCTTCGACAGAACAAAGTGAATTTAAATAAGAATGTGATTAGGGATTTTAACAAAATGTGTTAATATGTATAGAAAATAAGTAAAAATTTGTTAATTATCAATAAGGGAAACTATGTGTTAGTAATTATTCTAGAAAAATAAGGTTTAATGTGTTAATGAATGATAGGTTATAAATTTTAAAACAAACACAATTTGACTTACATGTATAAAATCGGAATATTGAATTATATGCAGGAAATGACTTTCTTTTGACTAATGTAGTTAAATCATGTTATTGGCTTATCTGAAAACAGAAAATGGTGATTGGTGAATAAACAAATTTAAATAATAATTAACCACTGTGATTCGAAGTTACAAAACAAAAGATAAAAATTAGAACTTCCGGGAGGAAGAACGAAAGAATTGGGAAGAAGACGCTGGTAGAAAGGAGAAGCTAGTAGATTGCAGCAAGAGAAAATGTTCAAAAAAGTTAATATAAATGATTAAAAACTAGTGTGAAAGTATTTTATAGGTTATACCTACCAGTAAACAGCTATACAACAACTCCAATCAAGAATACTCGTACATAAATTGAGTAAGAACAGTGAACAAGCTAGAAGACGCCAAGTAAACAAAAGGTAATACATCAATAATTGTTAAAAAGTGTATTATTTCTACAAAACAAGAAATGAACCTCTAAGTTTTTATAAAAGAATAATATGTCAACGTCAATCCAAGAAGTTAAATGTCATTTGCAAAGGCAATCATACCAAAAGAAGAACTAAATATAAAATATTTATGAAGTACTTGTAAGAGTCACCAGAGGGCGATAAGTAAACGTAAGAAATTCAACCTTATTTCCTCCATTTTAATATTTCTGTTGCCAAGCAACAAAATTCACCTGAAACGACGTTACCATGGTGATAAATAAATGCCAATGAAACTATTCAGATCCGTCATAGCAAGTCATAACATTTTTTTTAAACAAAGCATTGGAAATAAAATTCTCAATAATAAGTCATAATTGCATTAATAAAGCTGGCATATTTGTATGTTAAAATTAGTAATATACGGGATCCCAAGTAAGAATTTAAATTTGTAAAATTAAGTCAATAACCAAACAAAAAGCTGTTTGATAAAAATAATAATAATAATAAATATTTTTTTTAAAAAAAATTTCAAATTATATATTGCTCATTATTTTATTTTCTGTAAATGTCACACATATCTGTCCATTGACCAATTAATCCTCTAGCAGTATATAAAAAGTTCAGCAAATATAATATATATGCACCAAGAGTAAGAATTTTCGACATTGGTGAACTCAACTATTAAACATTCCCTGTAGGTAAGAAGAGTATCAACAAAATAGCTGTGGCATAGTAAGTAGATCAAAAACCAGGTAGATATTTAATTTGATAAAATTATATATATGTATATTTTTCTTAATAAACTCATAATTTAATTCAGTATAATAATATAAACAAAAGGCGCCCAACAAAAACATAATAAAACAAATAACACAAATATCAACACCTATATTTAAATAAAAATACAGTAAAAATAATAAAACCAACAAAAACTTTATTAACACATTTATTTCAATATTACAATAATCAATTTCAAAAGTACAAGAAAACACAATACAAATATATACAATATATATAAAAACACCCTCATACATATACAATACGCAACCCCGAAACACAATAATATATATATATATATATATATATATATATATATATATATATATATATATATATATATATATATATATATATATATATACACATATCAAAGTTGACAGTAACCCCGGTAATGTGTTCTACGGGGCCTAGTTCACGCTTATTTGAATAAATGAAGATTTTTTTTCAAAATTCAGAAGTAGCGATGTCATTAGTGAATTTCAAAAATTCACTACAAATTATACAATCTGATCTAAATAAAGACGTACAGACTTTCCTGTGGCTTCACAGAAAAAAACATTATTTTGCCTGACGATGCCGTAAATAACCGGTTGTATCGAAAGTTGACAGTAACTTTATTTTTTTAATGGCAGTGATACATTTTTTGGCATTTGCGAATATATTGGGCGATTCTACACCAGAATCATTTATCATACATCCGCCGCTATGCTTCAACACATTCACAAAAGCTATACAGCGCATTTATTGTAGTATTGTGTCGAAACGAGGTAACAGACAATTATGAAAGCAAACTATCTTAATAAACACGCTATTCACGTAGTCAATAAAAAATGTAGCGCAACCGGTTGTACCGAAAGTTGACAGTACCTTTAATTTTTTTAATGCCAGTGATATTTTTTCTTTTGGCATTTGCGAATAGATCTGGCGCTTCTACACCAGAATCATGTACCATACATCCGCTATGCTTCAACACATTCACAAAAACGACGGGACCCGTGTACTTTAGTAGGTTGGTTTACGGCGCATTTGGTGCTTTATTGTGATACTTTTTTTTACATTTTCGAATAGATCGGGCGATTCTACACCAGAATCATCTATCATGCACCCGCTATCCTTCAAGGCATGTACAAAACGCACGGCAGTCGTGTACTTTACTAGGTGGGTACACGCCGCAATTAGAGGTTTACTGTGTCGAAAGGAATTAACAAAAAATTATGAAGTTTCGTTGGCTTAAGAAACACGCTATGATCTATGTCATCAAGTAAATGAAAATAATGTACCAAAACCGAGTAATTGGGAAATTAATTAATAATATGACTCGCAATTTTATCGATTAAGTACCTACCTGATAAAATATTTTAAGCACAGTTCCTGAATGGAAATTCAAAATGCATGTCAAACTAAAAATAGGAAACGTAGATACAAATGTCACGTACACGTAGGATAGCCTTTTAATTTTTGAGCTTAAGTGAGAAGCAATCAAATCCAGTTATACCAATCATCAAGCGAGTGGGATCGGCGGATATGCTTGGTAGGCGTACATAATGGCTGAGTGCACCGGGCGCCAACAGTTGAATTGTTGTGCCAACATTTGTCAACATTTCTTGACATAACAATTGAACTGTTGCCGCCAGTTGAAGTCGGCAAATGGACCGCATGGAGGGTCTTCCTTTTCGAGAATTTTCGTACAAAAATTACTAATGGGGAGATCTCGACTTTTGTACAAATATATATATATATATATATATATATATATATATATATATATATATATATATATATATATATATATATATATATATATATATATATATATATATATATATATATATATATATATATATATATATATATATATATATAAACATATCAAAATTAAAAGTGACCCCGGATATGTGTTGTACGGAGCCTAGTTCACGCTTATTTGAAGAAATGAAGAATTTTTTTCAAAATTCAGAAGTCGCCATCTCCTCATTAGTGAAGTTCAACAATTCACTGCAAATTATACAATCTGATCCAAATAAAGACGTACAAGACCTTCCTGTGGGTTCACAGAAAAAACATGATTTTGCCTAACGATGCCGTAAAGAAAAATTGGTTTCTGAGAAAAAAACAAGCACTTGTAAAGTCACACAAAAGTCTCTACGGCTGTATTAAGTATGGAACGGTTTCACCACGTTAGGACAATAACAAACAACCGGATCAGCTATTCAAATCCAATTGAGTCTTAAAAGTTTTCATCCCCCAGAAATTTGCAAATAGGATTACAACTCGACTATATTATCTGATGGCAAACGCTTTATTCACTGCACTACGCTTAACATGGCAGGTGTAGTGTACATAAGAACGAAAATTAAATCCCTTAAACGCCTATCTGTTTTTAGGGGAAAAATTCGCTCATAGAAAAACAAAATTTTCAAATAAGCGCGAACTAGGACCTCTAAACCCATATCCGGGGTCAGTTTCAATTTGTATATGTTATATATATATATATATATATATATATATATATATATATATATATATATATATATATATATATATATATATATATATATATATATATATATTATATATATCGACACGATAACTCAAAAAGTTATTAATCGATTTTGATAAAACTCTGCAGGTACCTTTATTTTATTAATGGCTTGGATGAGTTCGTTAGCCAAGAAACTCGGACAAGGTTTTCCGGGAAAATGTTAAGTTTTATTTGAAAACAATTAGTATCTCGGCGAATTACAAAGGTATTTTTTTGAAAATTTGTGGATATGTTGCATTGGCAAAGAGCTTACTACATACCAAAATTTATCTTTCTAGATTTATAGAAAATTCAGTTATTTAGATTTGAAGCATTTAACGAAAATTCGATACCAAAACCATCAACCTTGGCAAGAATCTTTCTTTTATTAATAGCTTGGAGGAGTTCGTTAGCCAGCCCTGTCGGACTAGTTTTTTTATTTGTATCTCAAAAAATAACAAAGTTGTTTTGATGAAATTTGGTTGATATCCTGCCCTCGTAAATACCTTGCTACACACCACAATTAAACTTTCTAAATTTATAGAAAAATGAGTTATACCAATTTGAAGCACTTAATGACAATTCGCTACCATAACGCACTTACTGCGCCCTGAAATGTTTTTCGTATTCATCCTCTTCACAATGTTTGAAAAAAAAGAATCTACCTTTTTTATTGATTAATTTAAACATATAATTATTGCTTATTCTAAAAAAACAAAATATTGTGGTCAATCTTTTCTTAACAAGGTTAATTCAAAAGGACTGATATTTAAAAAATGTGTTAACTACAATCATCACCTATCAACTGAAAAGGGCCAAACAGATAACAATAGGCAAGGTTGAAGGCAACCCCCATTTTTTGTTATTTATGTTGAACGTGGAACAAATTTTTTAAGTAGCCACAGTCAGGACTTGCCGTTCCAGGACGACCGACAATACAGTAAACCTGTCCTGTTATAGTAGTATACAGTTTTATATACCTAAACCACCTGTGAATCTCTGATATGTTACCTGTTTTACATTCATAGGATTATTGATTTTTATTCTGCCTGTTTCTGATTAGAAAATGGAACTCATAATTATTTTTTGTTATATTTGTTAATTATTTAATCCCTAATGAGGAGATTCCGATTTTTTAATTTTGAAAACATTTCTTGAAATGAGCGCGAACTATGACCCCTAGAACCATATTCAGGGTCAGGTTATGTATATATATATATATATATTTATATATATATATTTATATATATATATATATATATATGTATATATATATATGTATATATATATATATATATGTATATATATATATATATATATATATATATATATATATATATATATATATATATATATATATATATATATATATATATATATATATATATATATATATATATATATATTTATAATGGGCCGATTTGGATCAAATTTACCAAAATTTACGTGTATAAGTTTAAATATAAAGGCAGAAATTTCGGGACGCAGCAAGTGCGTTATGTTAGCGAATTCTCACTAAACGCTTCAAATTTGCATAACTAAATTTTTTATAAACCTAGAAAGTTGAGTTTTGGTGTGTGGAAAGCTATATACGAAGGTATCATACGAACGAAATTTTGTCAAAATAATTAAATATTTTTTAGGGAAAATTGCATTTAAAAAAATATCCGGTAAGGTATAAGGTTGGCTAACGAACTCATCTAAGCCATTAATAAAAGAAAGATTCTTGCAGAGTTTCATCAATATCGGTTAATAACTTTTTGAGTTATCGTGTTGATACATACATACATACATATATATATATATATATATATATATATATATATATATATATATATATATATATATATATATATATATATATATATATATATATATATATATATATATATAAATTGAAACGGACCTTGGTTTTGAATTCTATTTTTTTTTTAAATAAAAATTCGCTAAAAAGTTATAGGCATTAAAAAATGGGATTTCCCTGAAAACGTGAAAGCGGAGATTTGAAACGTAAAAATTGGCAATATTTAAGGAAAGAACCTCAAACAAATACAAGTTATGTAAAGAAAATATTGCAAGGAGACTGTTCTGCAAACCCATAAGTTTCAGTTTCAACAGTCATTGTCCTTCATTTTCCTGAAATATTTCCAGAATAATTTTTTTTAAATCGACCCTTTCCTCAGGAAGCATCAGGCTTTGGCAGTAATTTATTTAGGTTTATGATTTAATGATCTATAATTTTTACCTAATTTCGTAGAAAAAATTCGTTAATGAGGAGACGGTGACTTTTGATTTTTAAAAAGATTTCTTCAAATGCGCGCAAACTAGGCCCCATAGAATCCATATCCGGGCTTAGTTTCAGTTTTTATGTATTTACATATATACAGGGCGACGTATTTCTACGGTAAAGCTCAATATAATTGTTATAAAAGATACGAAACACAATTGTAGACGTTAATTATAGGGTGTCTAGAGCTGTATATTATAAAATCATTTTGACAATCACAGGTGTCGCATAAGTCGTTGCTGACACCTACAATTTTTTTCCGAACATCCCTAATATTAATGCATTTTTGCGTTTTTTATCGAAATATCATGCATGTTTGTAAGAAAAAAATCAAGACGGAGTAAGTGCGTTTTGGTAGCGAATTTTTATTAAACAGTTCAAATTTGAATAACTCATTTTTCCATAAACCTAGAGTGTTGAATTTTGGTATGTAGTAAGGTCAACATATCTACCAAATCTCAGCTAAGTAGCTTTGTTCTTTTTTGAGCTTCAATGTTTTTTCTGGAAAAATAATTCTTTTTTTTTTTTTTAGAAAACTGGTCCGATCAGGCTGGCTAACGAACTCATCCAAGCTATTAAAAAAGGAAAGTACTTGGCGTGTATCAACAAAATTAGTTTTGGAGTTATAAGTTGAATAATATACAGGTAACCATATAAACATGCAAACGGACCTTGGTTTCGGATTCTAGTGCCCAAATTCGAGCTCATTTGTAAAAACTTTTGCAAAGTCGATATATAATAGCGAATTATTCTTTTTTTATAGTTAGATTTGATTGCCCTTGAGAGTAATAGCGAATTTATTTCGAAAAAAACTCAATTTTATTTAAATGTAAGAAATAAATATCACAAGTTGTGTAGTTAATAATGAAAACTTTCCAGCGCAAAAGGTAAGTACCTTCTATTGCCAAACATGTGGCTTCAGACACCACAGTTAATGAACAGTCTGCACAGTGTAAAAAGGATGTCAGAGGTAATGGAGTAAAAGTAAAAGAGTGTGTTAATAGGATATCACTATTAACTGATCATTCTTGAGTTTGTAAAATAAAATGCCATCTTTAATAGATATGAATAATCTCTGAAATATACGTAATAGGGATGATTGCTAAAAATGCTTAAAAATGTATGATAATAACTTCTACACACGCACACGCACACGCACACGCACACGCACACGCACGCACGCACGCACGCCCGCACGCACGCACGCACGCACGCACGCACGCACGCACCCACCCACGCACGCACGCGCGCGCGCGCGCGCACCCACCCACCCACCCACCCACACACACACACACACACACACACACACACACACACACACACACACACACACACACACACACACACACACACACACACACACACACACACACACACACACACACACACACACACACACACACACACACACACACACACACACACACACACACACACACACACACACACACACACACACACACACACACACACACACACACACACACACACACACACACACACACACACACACACACACACACACACACACACACACACACACACACACACACACACACACACACACACACACACACACACACACACACACACACACACACACACACACACACACACACACACACACACACACACACACACACACACACACACACACACACACACACACACACACACACACACACACACACACACACACACACACACACACACACACACACACACACACACACACACACACACACACACACACACACACACACACACACACACACACACACACACACACACACACACACACACACACACACACACACACACACACACACACACACACACACACACACACACACACACACACACACACACACACACACACACACACACACACACACACACACACACACACACACACACACACACACACACACACACACACACACACACACACACACACACACACACACACACACACACACACACACACACACACACACACACACACACACACACACACACACACACACACACACACACACACACACACACACACACACACACACACACACACACACACACACACACACACACACACACACACACACACACACACACACACACACACACACACACACACACACACACACACACACACACACACACACACACACACACACACACACACACACACACACACACACACACACACACACACACACACACACACACACACACACACACACACACACACACACACACACACACACACACACACACACACACACACACACACACACACACACACACACACACACACACACACACACACACACACACACACACACACACACACACACACACACACACACACACACACACACACACACACACACACACACACACACACACACACACACACACACACACACACACACACAAGTATTTACAATGAAAACATTTAAAATGGACTCAAACGAAATAATGCAGTGTGAATGGACAGATGGGATAATTAACTGGTCAACGTATTTCAATAAACTTACACCAGGTCACGTATCAGAGATATCATGGCGCTTCGCAAAAAACCGCCTGGCAGACGCCATATTCTTAAACAGAGCAGGAATTAGAAATACCGACTCATGTCCATTCTGTACGAATGTCCAAGGAACTTCATGGCATTTGTTGATGATATGCCCAGAAAGTTTAGAATTATGGCACTTTGTAAAAGTAATTTTCTCCTACGCAATACTTTAAGAAATGAAGAAATAGTCTGTGGTTTTGTGGAATCTACTGAAAAACAAGAACTCGCAAACTTTATGGTAAACCTAGCCAAATCAACAATATACAGCAACCTGATCAATTTCTTCAAGAACCAGATAAAACATGCATTTAAAGAAACCTACATAAAGAAGCTAAAGGCCCACATTTTTAACGAATATGCATGGTTTATGGGGAAAAACCGCCTAGTTTCGTTTCAAAATAGATGGTGTATTGGTGAAATAATTTGCAAACTCGACAACCAAGGACTTAATTTTTTAGAAACCTTGAGCCTGTAATTTTTCAAAGAACTTTTTAAAGACTCTAGTTAATGATACTTACATGTGGTGTATATATGTGTGTCTATATGTAGTCATTATGTGCGTTTGTATCTTGCACCAGGCTTATAGTTAAGAAAAAATTTCAAAATTGCATTTTATGGACCATGACATTGTATGTGATATGTGTGTATATATATGTGTATATATGTATGTATATTTAGTGATATGGATTTTGATGTAGAACTTATGGATTTAATAAATAATAATAATAATAATAATAATAATAATAATAATAATAATAATAATAATAATAATAATAATAATAATAATAATAATAATAATAATAATAATAATAATAATAATAATAATAATAATAATAATAATAATAATAACACACACACACACACACACACACACACACACACACACACACACACACACTGTACTGTATTTTTTGTTTTAATACTTGGTCTATTTCTTTTGCTATTGTGTATGAAGGTGCATCTTTGAAGTTGATGAGTGGTTTTATTGGGTATCCCGTTTTGTGTATTAGTGAATTTTCATTAAGCAAATCCATTAATAAAGAGGTATCGATGGTGAGACTTTCGGAAAATTTCTTCAAATGAGCGCGAGTTAGGGCCTCTGGAACCCATTTCCATGGTCAGTTAAAATGTGTATATATATATATATATATATATATATATATATATATATATATATATATATATATATATCCAACCGATAAGTCAAAAAATCTCTCAAACTGTATAAGTGATTGAAACGAATATTTACACATTAAAAGAACATAGACAGACGTTGTTGTGTACCAATTTTCAAGTCCTTTGATCAAAGGAAAATAAAGTTATTCGAAATTAATAATAAAATAATCCTCGACATCACTTCAGATTATGTAATGCAATATCTACAATGTTGGGCAAAGACAGATGACGTTATCTGTACCGCTAAACTATTTAAATAGATCGTAGATAAAAATGTAAACATGGAGGTTGTCGCAGGTTATCAGCCTGGAGAACGTTGAGACATACGACAGGGACGCCATCACGGTGCAGGACCAGGTAGTATGTTGCTCTAGTTTACACAAGATTTTATAGATAGAGCTGTACAATCAACTAAGAATTGTGTAATGTCAGCCTTGGACCATTTATTTCCTAATACTAGGACAAAGTTTGCGGTCACAAGATGTATACTATAAATAAAACATTTCGGGACGCAGCAAGTGCGTTATAGTAGTGAATTTGCATAAGAATTGTACACTATTAGTAAGATATATTGTTAAAACTAATTCTTTAAATTTAAACGGACCTTGGAGATTGGTTTTAGAGTCCCAGTGAGCGATTATTTGAAAAAAATTATATTTTATATTGGTCTTAGATATACTATGTAAGTACTGCAAGTGCATTAAAAAAAATTGTATTACAAATTTCATTAAAGTTACAAAAGTTTTTCAGGAAAAAATAATTCTTTACAAAGCGCGAACTAGGACCCTTGGACCCTTAGAACCCATATCCGAGGTCAGTTTCAATTTTTATATGTTTATATATATATATATATATATATATATATATATATATATATATATAAACATATAAAAATTGAAACTGACCTCGGATATGGGTTTATATATATATATATATATATATATATATATATATATATATATATATATATATATATATATATATATATATATATATATATATATATATATATATCACACCGATAACTGCAATAAATTTGGTGTGTGCCTTCCTTTTGTAAGTGGCTAGGATAAATTCGTTAGCCAGGAAAATCGGACCCGGTTTTCCGGGAAAATTTTGAGTTTTCTTTGGAAAAAATTCACATCTCAAAAAAAAAGCTATGGTTACCAAATTTAGCATGTAGGTTTACGATATAAAAAGTAAACTATACACCACAATTTTGATTTTTATGTTACAAGAAAAAAAAGGTATAATAAAATATTTGGTGCCCGATCATTTTTGTTTTGTAAATATCAGACTGGAGATTTGAAACGTGAGAATTGGTATAATGCGGTTTATCATTAATGAATATCGCAAGAAATGTATATTAGAATGTTCTTGATTTATGCTACTCTTCTCATTTGTTAAAATAGTTGCAAAATGTCTCTAAAATACACTTCACATATTACGATTAAATAACTGAAGACGATTATGTGTTATTTGTCTATCATAATACCGTGTTTTCCAAGCTTCGTTAGCGCTGGGGCTTTCATAACTAGCTCATGAGCAAATTGGTTCAAATCTCAGTTATGATTGAATTTCTCTTTCAACTTTTTTTTACTTTTTTTGTCTTCAATTTTAACGTTATATGATCAGAATGTCAGATATATATATATATATATATATATATATATATATATATATATATATATATATATATCTGTGTGTGTGTGTATCACACCGATAACTCAAAAAATATAGGCTGATTTTTATCAAATTCGGTAAATATCTTCTTTTTGCAAGTGTCTTGGATAAGTTCGTTAGCCACGACAAAGGGACCAGTTTTTTCGGTAAAATTTTGGGTTTCGCTAAAAAAAACATTTTTGAAAGTAAGAAAGGTATGACAACTAAATGTAATATGCCGGTTTCTGTTAGTGAATTTTATTAAGAGTATAATATCCACCAAAATTTAGATCTCTAGGTTGAAAGAAAAAAGTTATAGACATTTTAATTTTTTTTATTTTGTCACGCTGGCGGCCAGGGAAGCAAAGCAATACCAAAATATTTGTGGAGAACAAAATCTATTACATATTACAGAAAAGATTAACTTCTCTTTGCGCAAAAAGATCAAGAAGTACGAGAACAATTAATTTAAAAATGTTCTATCTTTTAGTGAATTTTCGTAGAAAAAATTCACTGATGTGGAGATCCCGACTTTTGAATTTTGAAAACATTTTTGCAAATGAGCGCACTAGGACCCCTAGAACCCATATCCGGGGTCGGTTTCAATTTTTATATGTTTATATATGTTATATATATATATATATATATATATATATATATATATATATATATATATATATATATATATATATATATATATATATATATATATATATATATATATATATATATATATATATATATATATATATATATATGTATATATATATATATATATATATATGTATATATAGGTATTACACCGATAACTCAAAAAATAATGGCCCGATTTTAATTGTAAGTGGCTTGAATAAGTTCGTTAGCCAGGAAAATCGGACGAGGTTTTCCGGGAAAATTTTGAGTTTCCTTTCGAAAACAAAGTTTATCTAAAAAAATAAAAAAGCTATGATAACCAAATTTGGTAGGTAGGTTTGCGATATAAAAAGTAAACTATACAACAAAATTTAGATTTCTATGTTACAAGAAAAAAAGTTATAATAAAATTTTTGGTGCCAGATCATTTCTATGAAAATTCACTACCATAACGCACTTGCTGCGTCCCGACTTTTTCCTTATTAATTTCTTGGATGGTTTTGTTTTAGTCAACCCATTCAGTTTTTGCAAACAATAAACAACAAAAGTCTGGACGCAGCAAGTGCGTTATGGTAATGAATTTTCATAAAAATGTTTTTAATACCAAATATGTTTTTTAAAGAAAGCAGGCATCAAATTTGGTAATCACTATAACCAATATAGTAGAAACAAGGTGCCATGTTTCACCAAAATAACATTATTGTTTGAAAATGTACAAAAATTTCCGAAAGTAAACTTAAAGTGTGTCTGAAAAAACTGGTGTCTTGAAATTGTGCTCTTCAAATTTCAAGCATTTAAAGAAAAGTCTCTACCATAACGCACTGGCTGTGTCCAGAATTTCTTTTCTTACAAACATGCATTATATTTCGATTGAAAATGCAAAAATGCATTAACATAAGGCGTGTTCGATTAAAGAAAACAGAGAATTTGTATCACCAACGACTTATGGGCCACCTGTGATTGTAGAAATACTTTTTAAGATGTAGCTCAAGACACCCTATAATTAATGTATACAATTATTTTTCGTATCTTGTATAATAACGGATATATTGACCTTTATTGATTTTTTATGAAAATTAGATAAAAATTATATACCAATAAACGATAAACTCTATAGCTAAGACTACTGCCACAACATCAGAGAAAGGGTCTATTTGAAATGAATTTTCTGGAAGCATTTTAGTAAAATGAAGGACAATGGCGGTTGAAGGTAAGGCTTTGTAAAACATTCATCTTGAGACATTTTCTTTCCATAGATCGTACTAGTTTCAGGTTCTTTGCCCAAATGTTGCCAATTTTGACGTTTTAAATCGCGACTTTGACGTTTTGAGGAAAACCTAAAGTTTTTTTTTTAAATGCCCATAACTTTTTTGTCTTTCAACTTAAAGAACTAAGTTCTGGCAGGTAATTTACTTATAATAATATAAGCGAATCAAATTTGACTGCCCTTACTTTGTTACTTCCGGAGATATAAAAATTTTTCGAATAAAAACACAAACTCACACACACGCACGCACGCACCCACACACACGCACCCACACACACGCACCCACGCACGCACACGCACACACACACGCGCGCGCGCACACACACACACACACACGCACACGCGCACACACACAAATTTTCGTAAAAATATTTCAAATCCGATAGCTTAATTTTTTAGCTAAATATAAATTTTTCCAAATAATCGCTAACTGGAACTCTAAAACCGATCTCCAAAGTCCACTTAAATCTAAAGTTTTTTTTAAAGATGTTTAATATTTGATTTTGGAAGTTTTTTGTTGGGTTTTCGTTCAGTTTCTTGCATTTGTTTGTTGAGATGAATGTGTTTGTTTTTTCTATATAGTCCTGTGTTTCTATTGCTATTAGTGCGTCGCTTTTATCTGTTTTTGCTATTCTTATATTGTTATATTGACTTTGTTTCTTATTTGTTTGATCATTTTTCATGTGTATGGTTTTTGATTTAGTCTTGTCAATAATTATGTTTATTTCTATTGCCAGTTGGTTTTTCAGTGGTTCTAAATTTGGGGTATCTATTGAGTTTATTGCGTGTTGTGTGTCCTCTATTGTAGATTTCTTTGTGCCTGAAAAGTTGGTTTTTATGTTGTTTTCTATGAATTCTTTTTCTTTTTTTGTGAATTTTGTGTCTGTTATGTTTATGAATCTATCCTGAAATATGTTGTGTGTTGTGGTTGTTATGTTTACGTTATCTAGTTCGTTCTTTTTAAGGTTGTGTAGTTTTTTGTTTATTTTCTCTAATTTGTGTTTATAATCGGCTTTTATGTTGTTCATTATATTGTTATATGTTTGTGTCCATGTGTCATATTTCATCTGAATAAACAAAATAAATAAACAAAATAAAATAAATAAAACAAATAAAAAACAACAACATAACCCACATGAATTAAATAGAATGTAACATATGCAATAAAAAATATATAGGAATGACAAAAAAATCAATAGAAACAAGATTCTAGGAACATGTAACAGCATTAGATAAAATCCACATACCTAGCTACAAAAAAAAAACGTAGCTACACACATTCACAACAGAAAACACAAAAAAACAGATATCAACGAATTACAACTAATGAAACATAGTAAAGACCACAAAAAAAAATGGAAATCTGGGAACAATACTACATTCAACAAACAAACAATAAGAAACAATTAATGCCAAAACAAATTTAAGTACAAACATGTAAACAAAACTTAATAAAAGCCATACAAATAGACAAATTATCAATCCACCGTGATCAAGACAGGAGACTGATACACACGACACAGTCCGAAAATACAACCAATGAGAGAACAGTAAACCGTCCAATGGAAGCTCAACACGCAGGCGCCACGTACAATCTCAGACATAGACCACACAGGAACGATCATAGTCAGTAGCGTGCTGATGATGAACCAGGACGGTTCGAAACTGCAGTCCACCTAAACCAATAAAAAATCACACAAAGTACAGCAAACAAATAAAGGGTATATATATATATATATATATATATATATATATATATATATATATATATATATATACATACATACATATACATATACATATACATATACATATACATATACATATACATATACATATACATATACATATACATATACATATACATATACATATACATATACATATACATATACATACAGGCTCGAATTTAACTATCCCTGTGTGTGTTTATATATATATATATATATATATATATATATATATATATATATATATATATATATATATATATAGACATATAGTTAGAAGGGAGACTTTCCAAGAAAGGGGAATCAGTCTACTCATTGAAAACAAGGCAGTTACGGTTGTATCTGGGTTTTTTGTTTATAAAGCTTCAAAAAGTCAAATTTGCGCTTATCATTAAAAACATGTAGTCGTTCTATGCGGTTATTTACTGTGGGCCTATGTTGACTATTGATTATATGTTTTGCAACTCTCAGTTTGTCAGCGTGGTTATTTCTAAGTGCAAAAATATGTTCTTTGTAACTGTTATTAAAATTTGAATTTGAACGTTGAACGACATAGACTGTGTTACAATGTGTACAAGTTTTTTTTAAAAATATAACATGGTCTTCCTTTCGCGCTAAATAGTAAATCAGGCGTCATGTGATATTATTTGAAAACTATCTGAATTTATACTGGCATTAAAAATATAAAATATTTTCTGAAATGTTTCTAAAGTCAGTAATCGAAATATATCTGCTATCTCTTTGTGTTTCGAATATTTGGATGAATTTAATTAAGTGATAGTTTGAATCCCTAGTGACTACCATCCTGTCTATTATTTTATCTGAGTAACCATTTATTTAATGCAATTATATATATATATATATATATATATATATATATATATATATATATATATATATATATATATATATATATATATATATATTTGTGTGTGTGTGTGTGTGTATACATTTTATTTCAACAACACACCACGTGGGCTCAGCCTAAATACTATCGTACCGTGGGTGTCGACAAGGAGGAAAGAGGCAACTTGTTACTTCTGGACTTGAATGTTGGGAGGTTCAGAGGAGAAGGAAAAACATGTGCCGGTAAGGAATTCCACAACTTGGAAGAGGATGTTCTATGTCTGGTGACCTGGACAGTAAAAGGGTGCATTCACTCTGTTCCCCTGGTAGATCTGTTGGGAACAGCAGGTGGAGGAACTATGGAAGAAAGCTCCTCTGAGCAGTGCCCGTGCATATATCTATAAAAAAGAGAGAGGTCACCAACGGCACGTCGGTGGGCAAGGGATGGCAGCCTTTGGGTGAGGGTAGGGTCACCGATGAGACATATAGCTCTCTTCTGAATGGAGTCCAGGATAGCGAGTGTAGAAGCGGCAGCGGCACGCCAGATGTGGGAGCAGTAATCGAGGTTTGGCGTTATTTGTGAAGTATATAAGGTATAGAGATTAGCTGGAGAAAAGTATTTGCTGGCCCGGAAGAGGAAACCTAATTTCTTAGCAGCCGCTTCTGCAATACCAGTTTAATACAAAATTAGGGAATTAGGGTTCTAACCTATTAATGAACTAAAATCGTGCCGTACCGCAGCTCGCATACATTTTTCAAATATTTCATCATTATCTTGTCAGGTAAAAAGTCTATAATGTTTGTTTCATCGCATCAATTATAAAAGTTGCAAGTATTGCAAGAGTCAGTTGAAAGAGTTTGTGTTCCAAATAAATTAAATGCGGTTAAACTGCAGACTAAGAACCATACATCAATGTAGAACAGACTTTACATTAGCCATTACAAGAAACAGATTCCAGGCTGGGAGACAATTCGTAAATCGGATTAAGAGCCGTGATCTCGAGCGATCCATTACTCCAGACTGGCGCCAGCGTCCGGGCCGGAAATCTCCGTCGATGTGATAAGCATTGTGCTCTACCTGGCCTCGATTATGTGCCCCTTCGGCTTTTCCTGTCTCCTAGTATCTCCTCTTTCTGTTCTTATATGGCGTTCCTTTGCTGATCGTTGGCTTGCTCTGGGGAGATCCAGTACCCAAAATACATACCTATTCAGAAAACTGCCACTGCGAAGGTTTATCTACAACTGCATTATTGTGATATCTTTGTGATACCATCGCTTCGTAAAGAAAAATAAATTGTCATGCATACTTTCATTGCTATTTTAATGCTGTCATGTAACAATAAAAAACTAATCGACAATGCTTAGAATATTGTTTATCGTCTTTGGGTTAGGGCCTCGGTGGTCCAGGAGTAAGAACGTGTGCCTCTGAACCGAAGGGTACTGGGTTCGATTCCCAGGGTTCCCTTTCACATTTTCAGTACACACTGTAAAACTAACATCAACTGAGGTGGTCGCATTGTATTTGAGCAAGTTGAAAGTCTCTACGTTCCGCCCTTTGGAGGGGTCGTAGTGTCGTCGGTTTCGTGTCCATGCGATGTTGGGCACGTTCTAAATCCCCACCCTCCTTACAGGAGGGCAGGGGTTCGGCAAAATTTCCTGGATAGTGGGGTGAAACTGCTCCTTGGCGTCGGTGATTGGTCATAGTCGTTGAAATAGACCGACGTTAAAGTAAAAAAAAAATCGTCTTTGGGTTTGTATATTGGTAGCATACTAATAATAACTATGTATGTAGAATATCTTAAATATTTTATAATATGGCAGAGAAATAAGTTGTAAACGTTAAGTCATGCATAATAAGTTACTTATTTTTTTAGTTTATGTTGTCTGCAGTGAAACTAAACGACCATAAAGCTAATAATACTCGGGTTGTTTCCACATATTAGAATAAACAGTATGCATTTTAAACCAAAAATATTCACTAAAGATATGTTGAAATGATAATAATAAGCTACAGGTCTGTAATATTTTTTACTGAAAATGTTAAACGTTTATTTATATAAGTCGAAACTGGTCAATTTAAATCAACTGTTAGTAAAGCAAGTATAACTGCCACGGCGCTTAGCACGTCGGGTTTATTAGAGGGTTGATAATAATGTAATTAATTGAAGAGCCTCATGTAGTTAACTGGTAAATTGGGCAGTGAAGAGCTTGCGTCAACTAAGCAGCAGCGCCAACTGTACCATATATTCCCCGTGTCAGTGAAGGGAATCCGTTATGTGGAGTCTTTCACCCGGAGCTAATGTATTAATTTCGCATCGCACACACACACATATCCAGTGAGCTAGTGTAGTCCGGATAGTCCGGAGAGAGCGGCAAATTGCTTCCGACGGCGCTCCGGGTTGTGGCGCCAGGTATCCTTGGAGACGACGACCGACGGCGGGTCGCCTGGCAACCACCGTCGCTACGCTCGCGCCCGAAAGTGCCCTACCTGAAAAAGGTGAATCGTAGAAATATCAAATAAATATAAAAGTGTTCATGTTACCTAACATCGTCTGGTAATGATAGTAATCCAAGAACAAACCAGGACTCGCCGGAGGCAGATGCATAGGGTACTGAGCGATCTTCCAATTATTCCGCATGGCTTTAAATTCTTTTATCCAGTAGATGGCTAGTTAGGCAAGTGAATAATAACGGGAATAATTCTAATTATTGATACTGGAGATATCTTGTTATGTCTCGACCGTTGAAACAAGAGTTGCTTCTGGCCGGATCCTTTTACAAACAAGATTTATTGATTAGATACAGGGATATGTTACTATAGTGAATACATGTTCGTCTTTTTTGCTTTTGCAATGTAAAACATGTAGCCTAAAGTCCATATAAATGTTTCGATACACCAGCTACACAATATTTACCTGCTTCTGAAACTTTGCAGATGTTTTAATTAGCAAATTATTTTTAATATATACATGATGCTTCAAAACTGACAAACACTAATATATACATGATGCTTCAAAACTGACAAACACAAAACACTTCTTCACTTTCTTAAAGACCACAGCATTGCAAAGGATGGGGTTGACTGGCGTTTTGTTAGGCATAAGTACCAACCGAGTGAAGATCAAATTAATTTTAAATGGTAGTTCTCCTTTTTATGGCATATTTTTTGTAGTAGACTAATTTATAGGAGAAGTGTCTTGTGAAGTTCTAGTTTTTTGAGTGCCCCATCATGAAGTTAAACATATCTGCTATAGTGTCATTTATATGAAAGTATTGCCCAGTTTCACAAAGCTCGATTGAATATTTAACGCCCGGTTAGTTAAACAAGGCTTCAGACGACCAATCGTAGCTTTCGAATATTTGGTTGTCATGGAAAAAAACCGAATCATAGTCTGTGATTGGTCGTCTGAAGTCTTGATTAACTAACCGGCCGTTAAATATTTAATCGACCTTTGTGAAACTGGGGATAGGAAAGGATATACAAAAAAGAGCAACTGCTGTCGAGTTGTTTAGAATCAGGGCACATTGGCAGTGTGTTCGGATTTGCACCGGTGGAGCTTAAGCTATGTCTGGCAGATGTGACAGTTTACAAGCACCAGTGAAGAATGCATCTTTAGGAATAGTCTGGACACACTGCATGAACCATCGGTAAGCTTTAGCATCAAAATTGCTGGCTAAATATTGTTGTGATACTAGTGGTTGCTCTATAATATATAAAATCTAGACCTCCACAATCAAGGATTTTCGCTGCTCTTTGTGAATAAATGGGATCTGAGCATACATCATTGTCGTTTTATTTTTCATCCAATTAGTTGTCACGCGGCAAGGTGTTCTAGCGTGTTTGCGAACTGAAATAGCAGTATTTTTGAGCGGGGAAATTCATAGCTTTACAAGCTCGTGGTAGACGTATTCGAAAAATTTTATTCACCCAATCAACTTCAGGGAGATAATACAAGTATATTTGATTTAAGTGAAAGGGTCAACGTCTACAACTACACAGTTATGAAATAACAAATGACTTTTTTTATATGTTTTTCACAATGTGTGACTTTATCCAGAGTTACCCTCCGAAAAATAATCATAAAAAGAGATTTGGAAAGGCAGTGGAGGGTCACTTAGAAGACTTAGAAGAAAACGTTAAATTGGGTCACTGGAATTAGGTAATACATCCATTTGAAAATAGACCTACCGGCATATCGCTATATGAAAAAACAAACAATTGATAGACCTTACACAGAAAAATTATATTTGTTGTTGAGTCATTACCCAATTACTGGAATACACCGTCTTGTAATTATTCTCTTTAGATCAAAAACGTTTCGGATATTGGTATCCCTTTCTAATTATTGCTTTCATGAAACTGGTTTTTGTGCTATAGCTGCTTAAAAGTCTTAATATAGAAACAAACTTTAAATAGAAAAAAGCTCAGATTGTCTATCTTGAATATCAAACCAAATATGGACAGGCTGTGTACTTTAAAGCATGTACATGGTCATTTCACATGTGCCTTTAACAATGTCTTATCTTAATTGTAGTTATAATGCTCCTTTTGTGATTATATATTTGTAAATCTAAATTTGAAGTAAAAATGAAAAAACTCAGCAACGCGTACATGAATCACCAGAATTTATCTAATTCAGTTTCACACGAATTGGCTACAATTATGCTGAAGATCTATAAGTCAACCCCCATATTATGTGATCTATAATGGCCGAGTTGACCAGGCGCCAACACTTTAATAGTTGTGTTCAGCAGCGTTCGCCAGTCCCGTTGAGTTTCTGCTGCAACTCAACTGCCGAATTGTTAAAGCGGAATGAGAGACAAACGTCACAAAATAGTGCTTGAAGTCAACAGTCAGTTCATCAGTCTCCAACCGCTGAAATGTTGTGGTAGTCAGCAAATGAACGCTTAAACTCAGCTGTTGGTGCTTGGTGAACGCGTCCATTGTCTACATGGAGAACAAAAATTCAGCTACGGGTACAATCAAGTAATAACATTGTAACTACCATTAAATCCAGTAGAAGATAAATATTTTAAGACCACTCGCTAGGTCGACTTTGGTTTTCAACTGTTTAAAACCATCAAAGAGTTTTCTAGATATATTGACTTACAATTCGGGCTTGACAAATGTCGCATCTTTACTTGGTAGAAGGGAATATACAACCAGCGGTAAAATAGCTTGCACAATGCCTAGCAGATTGTGTTAATGGATGTAGAGAATGTTGTAAGTACCTGGGAACACAGCAGGCAAGGAAAATAAACGACATAGTATTGAAGATCGAACTCACAAATTAGTTCACGAAGAAAGTAGAACAGGTGGCGCTAGCACATTCCAACAGAAATAATCTCACCAAAGCGCTTAACATGTATGCATGTTCCGCACTGAATTATTTATTTCGAGTTGTGGGTTGTAGTAAAGAGGACATCGGAGAAAGTTGCAAACACTCCTAACAAAATCCAAAAAGCACCACCCCTGTAGTGCCATTGAACGAGTAAGCCTACCCAGACACCAGGGTGTAAAAAGATTGTTGTATATTGACCTGACCTGACCTGACGATCGTTTCGATAACAAAGTTGGCGTCATCAGAGGGATGAATAAACTAAGTGAATGAAGACTAGAACCACTATTTATATGTTAATTGCCAAGCAGTTGCGAACAGCGTCCTCTAAGCAGGTATACATACAGACCCCCACTGTTGAGTCTTGAATCTCTGTAATTAAGACTAAATACCTGCCTTTGTTATACTGTGTGTCTTTATCCAATATTCCTTCTAAGAAGGACATATATTGAACCTATGTGAAAGTATCTCCACCAGCAGGCACATACTTTGAAACTACATCGTTCCATACGCAAGGGAGTTGATTCAGCACTGCTACACTATTAAGTGAAAGCGACATGCAAATTCACCATCGGACTGACCAAGACAAACTGCAGTTTTGGATGCAGAAAGCTCTTCATGAGCGACATACAAACGAGACCGACAGGCACATGTCGACAAATTGGTGTCGAATTACTCATGGGTGTCAGGACATATATTTCCAGAAACAATGGGTTTTGAAACCAATATAACATTAGGCCATTCCAACAAGAAACTACTAAGCATATTGTTTGAGATTATTCAGCCCGAGATGACAAATGTAGATTTGTGTGTCAGATGTCAGAGACTATTATAGTATGTCACTGGAGGAGCGTTTGCTGCATCAGAGTACAAAGAGATGCACTACGCACTTGCGAAAATACTTGATCAAGAAAAAAAAAGCATTATTATTATGTTATTATTTTGCTTTTTGTTTCAGTTCCCAACCACAGTGCCCAACTTCGGTATTTTACTTAATCAAGAAGTGAGTCTGACAATGGCACTTTTAAATCTTAGTGATCTTTCATTTGTATAAATTTGACAATCAGTTATGATAAGCAACGCATCCATATATTTAGACATTTGACATTTAATATTATATGATTAATCTAATTTTTTCATTTTTGGTACAAACCCACTTTTAAAATTTTAATATTTTTCGGTCACTTAGCCTGAAAGTCCTCCTGGAAAATGTCTTTTTTTGAATGGGTATAATTTTGAATTTTATCAACTTATAGACTTGAAATTTCCTATTGTTAATAAAGAGCACTCTCGTTTCACCCCCCTTTTTTTTTCTCCTCGGTGCTATTTAATGGGATAAAGTCATTGAAACACTTCATGAACCCCACAAAAATGATGTATGAAACACGACATCTTTATATCTTTGCCATTACTACTACACCCTGATAAAAAATACTAAAAGTTTCCGCACATAGGTCTCGAAAAACCTGCAATATATAGAGGTATCATGTGACTTAATTGATATGCTGATATAATATTTTTTACTTGTTGTAGCCTACTTTTACGCTTTTCGGGAATAAAACAGGTAAATGCTGATAATATACATGATATATAGCAGCTATAACTTTCGTTAAAAAGCCGCTATAACCGTGATTTCTCGCGGTTTTAAAATTTTTAGACTATCACTTAAAATGAAATATTTTTTGAAAATAATTATGTATTCATAGACATACTGTTTAGCAAAAAATAATAATACACTAGTGGCAGTTCGAAATACCGCCATATGCAAAATCATTCGCGGTCCCACTTTAATGCTTAAAAACTTCTTCATTTTACTTCGTATTTAAAGAACCTGCTCGCTTTGTGGTTATCAGAAATTTGGTAAAAAAATGCCTTTTCTATGAATTTCATCATGAGCATAACCACTTTTTAGTTCCGATGACATTTATAAAGTAGTAGTCAGAATTAAATCAATTCAAGGTGAATTAACATAAAACAAGCTGAGTATTTCGAAACAGCACTTTAGAACCCATTTCTAGCGAAGTGTACAAGTACTATTATTGTACGTGTACGTAATACGCAACCAAGTTATCCTAAAGCAACCATGCGGATTGGAAAATCCTTCAAATCCCACCGCTGATCCTTGTACTTGCTAGAAAGCTCTAGTCTCTGTAGAGTCGCATGTTGTGTATTTCCCAGGATGCAAATGTACAAAATACTCTTACCCAATATGACTAAGTTTATCTAAGTCTATCGATTTTGTTGTAGTAATCACATATTGGTATTCAAGTTCCTTGAGGATTAACAGAATACTGTTGTCTAGCAATGGATTATAGACAGTTGTGAGTATCTCTTTTTTCGCCATCACTATCGCAGATAATATTTGCTAGCACTTAGTTAGGTATAATACTGACACAAAATAAAATTTAAAAAGTTTGGCCGCAACAAGTGCGATAGCGGATTTTCATAAGTTTTGTAATACATAACATAACTTCCCTTTTAAGCATATCATTGGATCCACCTGAATGTATGTATGTTAAATTTAGTCTGTGGATGATGGATAACCTTCCAATTTTATCCTTTCTCTGCACACACACACTCACACACACCTTAAGTTTTAGTGATTTTTATAAACAACTTACTCCAAATCATCTGAATTTTTTCTATTAAATAAATATGTCACTCGTGTGACACTCTATTGATCAGAAACATTAATGTCGATAATGAAATCATTTAATATATACATCTTTGTTTATTCTTTTTAACTTTCTCACAACAATGAATATCATTAGGTATATTTTCCATATTATACTAAATTTAATTCTGGAAAAACTTGGGATACAGTTATTCAACAAAAATTAATTTTGGAACATTCGATCGGTAGCTTAATGGCAATATATAAGTTAAATTTCATAAAATTTACGAGTTTCAAAGATATAGCATTTTCGAGGGGAACATTTACAATTTTTCATGGAAAGACTTGACTCTCAGAACTAGCCAACAAACTTAACCAACGGAAAGAATTTTCCAGCCTAATGAAAACAATTTCGTGACGCACAAAGTGCGTTATGGTAGCGAATTTTCATTAAATGCTTCAAAGTTGAATAATTCAATTTTCTATAAACCGCGATAGTTGAATTTTGGTACATAGTAAGGACTTCGCTAGTGTAACATACCTGCCGAACTGCATCAAAATAACTTAATTATTTTTTGAGATACGAATTTTTTTATAGAAAAAGTGGTCCGATCGGGCTGGCTAACGAAGTCATCCAAGCTCTTAATAAAAGAAAGGCACTCGCCGAGTTTCGTCAAAATCGGTTAATTATTTTTTTAGTTATCGGTTGGATACATACATACATACATACATACATACATGCATCTATATATATATATATATATATATATATATATATATATATATATATATATATATATATATATATATATATATATATATATATATATAGTATTCAGTTTTTGTGACGGTAATATTGTTTTTTTTATGTTTGTTATTCTATAATTAGTTATAGTAAAACTCGCGTTATACCCTTGAGAATGGAATAAACTTTTCCGAAAGCTCGGCATTTAATACAGAGTTTTATTTTGCAACTGACGGCGGCTTTCCCACAATTTTTTAAGTATATATATATATATATATATATATATATATATATATATATATATATATATATATATATATATATATATATATATATGAACATATAAAAACATATAAAAATTGAAAGTGATGCCGGATATGTGTTCTAGGGGCCCAAATTCGCGCTCATTTGGAAAGATTTTGCAACATCTTACCATCGATACCTCTCTAAACGCGATTTTTTTAAAATAAAAATTCGACAAAACCGGTGTGTGTGTGCGCGCGCGTGTGAGTGCGTGTGAGAGTGCGTGTGAGAGTGCGTGTGAGAGTGAATGTTAGAGTGCGTGCGTGCGCGCGCGCGCGTGTGTGACATACTTGGTTCTCGGGTGGCACTGCGTCAGGAATTTCTTCAAAATTGACGTTCTGACTCCTGTTTTGGAGCTATTTTCAAGAGGGTAAAGAAATCAACTCTAAGGCCTCGATCTGCCTACTGCTTAGAGAGGTGGATAAGGGTGTGTTGGGTTGGATTGTTGTAGCTCGATTACGGGGCCTCAATTTGCCTACCACCAAATATCGCTGGAAATCGTCTCTAAGGTCTCAGTGTGTTTAACCCTAGACCTAAGAGAGTTCTTAATACCAGTGGTTATTAGTATTTGCCTTTGTAATTCCGTAATAATCGTGTCTAAGGTCTCAGTGTATTCAGCACCTGACCTAAGAGAGTTAATACTAGCGGTTATTAGTATTTGCCTTTGGGATTCCGTGAAGACACATTGTGTGTCCGTTTTAATCAACACCACAGTAGAGAAGATTAGCACTTAAAAGTCATAGTCTTCTGCGGGGGGAGCTTACACACATTTACTCGTATAGACAAAGGACACCACCCATAACTTACTAGAAAGCGGCTGTTTCATATTCAGTGACAAAAATTGACTGTCTGAATACGGGACTCGAACCTGCGACCTCATACACCGAATTCATCTATTGGCCTTGTAAAAAGATATTGTCTGGCTTGATTGCGAATAGATAAGGCAGTTGCCTAAATAATTATTTGGTGCAATAATTAGCAACATAAAGAAGGTAGGATATCTACTGTGGTGTTTCTCATTGCATTGTATTATATTATATTGACGTTACCAACCAGTAATGTTAAATTTTAAGTAATGAAACAAGAACATAAACAATATACTATGTTATTAACAAAATTATTATTTGCGCAGTTAAATTAAAAATCATATTTATTTGTTCAAATTTCACCTTTGATAAAAAAAACACATTTCGATAATTCGGACGACTTTGGTCTGAACTAAAAACGATATTCTAACAATAGCGTCTTTACGTTGTTATAAAACAGAGCAATGTTTGTAAATATGCCTCGGGGTAAGTGTTAGCACTTGTTGCTTTCATTCTCATTTCTCGGGATCTTTCCATTCACTGCCTTTCGGCACGCGACTAATTATCTTATACGGAAATTTTATGTCATTTATTGCTTTATTTCGGTTCATTTTGCACTACACTGACGGCTTTATGCATACCTAAGTGTGCCTTGTATACATTTTATTAACACTTGAATATCATGACATGATAAAGCTTCTTTGGTATTAGCGCATTTTAATTTTTTTTAAATCGCTAATAGAGAGGTATCGATGGTGAGACTTTGCATTTTTTTTTCAAATAACCGATAACTCAAAAAATACCTCACCAATCGAAACCAAATTTGACAATTCCCTTCATTTTGTTACTAGCTTGGATGAGTTCGTTAGACAATTTTGACACTCAAATACTTTTAGCAAAAAGAAGCGAAAAACTTTATTAACACGGAATATCTGTTAAATTAGTACGTAACTAAACCTTTACACGCATGTAGATATCGTACTTATAAGTGGTCCTCTCTACCAAATTTGAACTCAATTGGGTCGGTAAATCTTGAATTATAACTAAATAAAAAATAAATAACTTACGGTATGCCCTGAGTGGGTGTATATAATGTTAGACAAAGGTCAGACATATATCAGGGCTAGGCTGCCATTGCAAACAAAAGCCCCAAATCAAACTTCAAACGAACAGGCTACAGAAATATGTCACAATAAATAATCAGCGGGGTTGCCATTTGCCAGAACTCTCATCTGAATTTGAAGATATCAGAAAAATGTATCGTAATAAATGAAAATTGTAATAAAAGTGATTCAATTTATTTAAAGGCAATCTAGAACTACGTTTTATTATGTATAAATATTTAGCTTCCCATGCTTCACAGTATTTAAAAGCCATTTCCCCTCTCCTAGTTTAATCTGACGACACTAGCTATTAGTCATTTGTTAGCAAAGAACCCAATATACATTTATGTAGTTCATTGTTTGTTATTTCGGTAACTGATAGCAGACAGCAGTCATGAGATAACCGTCTGCGCTCTGCGCATAACCTCGAAATCAACTTCGCTAATCCGCTAATACCTTAGAATGTAAAACAACTCCATATATTCTAAGGTTAATGTTAATACAGCTAGTAGGTAAATAATAACCGAACTTTTAAATGTAATCTAACTTTGACAAATGCCCTTGGCTGTCGACTGTGACTGTAGTATATTATGATTCTAGCATCCAATGAAACAAATAAGAAAGTTTTACTCTTTATGTATTTTATGGAAAATTTGAAGTATATGAAACTACACAATATTATAAAGCAGTTTGTGTGTGTGTGTGTTTTGTTTCTTTAACGTCGGCCTATTTCCGCGACTATGGCCAATCACCGACGCCAGGGAGCAGTTTCACCTCACTATCCTGGAAATTTTGTCGAACCCCTGCCTTTATGTAAGAAGGGTAGGGAACTTTAACGTGCCCAACATCGCGTGGACACGGGACCGACGGCTTTACGCCCCCTCCGAAGGGCGGAACATGCAGACATTCAACTTGCTTAAATACAATGCCAGAACCTCGGTTGATGTTATAAAGCAGTTTAAAATATATAAACAGATGTTCAGGGTAAATTACTTATTCAAATTTTAATTTTAATATTTTATATTGTTTATATTTATTTATTTCATTTTCAATAGTAAACAAGTGTTAAAAACAGGTTAGGTGCAGGAAGTGCATTATGGTAGCGAATTTTCGTAAAAATATTTCAAACGGTGACAATTCAATTTCCTATAAAACTAGAATCTTCCGTTTTAATACATAGTAAAACCTATACCTATATTTAAAAAAATAACAAAATGAGCTTAACAGCAGGCCACTACAAATTTCTTTTAAAAACCTTTTTGTTATTTTGTTTGCAAAAAATGGTTCGATTGAGTCGACTAAAATTAATTAAAAAATTCAAACGACTAATAGGGAAAAATACCTGCCACGTTTATAATTTGGCAGCTACATTCCTTTTGTAAATAAAAAAAAAAATTCGGTAAATTTCAGATTACCACACATGGGCTTTTTAGAAAAAAATTTTGCAACATGCTTAGAACCCTTTCTGGATGCGCAAACCACAAGAAAAAATTCATGCAAACAGATCCCAAGAAAGTTACGGGAACTGGAGTGAATAGGAATGCTGGGCGGGGAATAAGATAAAAAGGAAATGTAAGCGGAAAGTTAAAAACCAGCTAAGCTGAACTTCTATAAGCTGCCTTTATCTCATTTTGCAGATATACCTCCTTAAAAATCTGTTTACCTCACCCACCTTTCTAATAGTGAATTCTTTTTATGAAAATTCACTAATTATGACCCTTGAAGACTTTATTAAACACAAGAAGGGGCCCTACAGCATTTGTTATGAAAAAGACAAAATAGAAGTCATTTTGAACAATATCTTTACTGTTTTTTTTAATTGTTTTCTTATTTATCAGTTTTTAAAAGCTTTTGTTAAATTTCAGATATGTTAATGTTTAATAAGGTCTTCAAGGGACATAATTTTGTTTTCAACTCAACTCTAAACACCTCATTTTTTTCAGAAACGGGTGGTTTGTTGAAAAATTGACAAGAGGAGAAAAAGGTATAAAATTTAATTTTCTATAAAACTGATCGACTTTAATTTTTAGTTAGGTTAAGGTTTAAAAAAACCATGTCATTTAAAGGGTGACCCACCCCTAATCCATCCCTTTTTGAGTTTATATCCATTTCAAATTTTTGTCAAATAACGACATTGATAAAAGTAAACAATCCACCAAATTTGGTGGTTCTATGTTGGGGCATTACTACGATACAGCTGTTTCTTGTAATTATTAAATAATCTTCTGAGGTCAATATCTCACCAACCCTGGGCGTCAGAAAAATATATATAAAAAATCGGCATATTTTGAGGACCTTTACACGCAGACATTCTGTGTCCATTGTGTTACGAATCACCCTGTATATATATATATATATATATATATATATATATATATATATATATATATATATATATATATATATATATATATATATATAATGTCTGAAAAAATTTCTAAGCCAGTACCTATAACGTTGTTGATACGACGTTTCTAATATTTACGTTTCGACCCCAAACGATTTGGTTTAGTATCGAATCGCTTACCAAGAGTAAAAATGAAAGTGATGTCAAAAACATTATAAATAAAAAAATTTTAGAAACAAAATAATATGTCATTTATCTCTAAACAAAATGTACACTTTTGAGTTTCTTTTACCAAAACTTTGGGGCAACCGTTTGCCTTTTTATTATCAACACGAGCAACTAACAGACATTTAACTTAGATAGATTCCTCAGGGGCTCGCGTCTTGCGAATACGTGGATAGCGACTACGGGGGTGCACCAACACACGCAAGCACAAACACTTACACCCACACACATACAAACGGCCACCTACACGCATACACACCTGAGCTGGGCTGCTCACTTTTTTTCAACTTGTCTCGGGTGAGGCCCCTCCTCTTTCATCTTTCCTATCTGGCCAGACTTCTATGTATCTTACTCTCGGCCGACACTTGTTCCTTTCTGGCACCGACGCTATTAGGGTTCCGAGGGCTAGGTGTCATTTCTACTCACCGCTATAAAAAAATCAAAGCAAGATGACGACATGGCTATGGACACGGACACGAACCCTGCCGGTAGGGTAAAAACGGGAAAACCACAAAGAGAAACATGGAAGAAACGCAGAAAGAAAACTATCTCCGGGTGGGTCCGGAATCCCGGAAATCCCACCCTGGGGAAACCTCGGCAGAGGCAAATACAGGCTGCCCCATGGGGCAACTTCTGCAAAAGCAACATCAAGTAAAATTACACCAAACCCTTTTGCAAGAAGGGACTCCCCTGATGAGAACATCTCCGAGAGGGAGATCCTTTTCATTACCCGACAGAAACGATGAAGTGTCTAATATAAATACGGAGAGCATATTCCAGGAGGAAAACAACGTCCAAGCTGAGGAATAGTTACAACCATTGAAACGAAAGAGGGTGAACATTGCCTCAGGGGGGGGGGGGGGGAACAAGGAACTTCAATGCAGGAATTGAAGTTTAAAAGATCACTGGAAGCAATAGTCAAACAGACACAAGTGCTACAAAAACTAGTTGCAGAGACATATAAGCCAAAAAAGAGCTTAGTGAAATAAACAGTAATCTGACTTACGCCAAACAAATAAAATGGGAAGACCAGCAAAAATGGTTTGAACAAACAGTAAACGATGAAGGACAAAAGGGCCAGCAGGCAGAGACGCGAGGGCGTCCATACACAAAAGCCACTAACTCAACTGGCACACAGGTTAACGCTGATGAAATTTACCTGGAAGCGCAAAAGAATAAACTGGAAAAAGCCAAAAAGATAAAATCAATCCTCAGCGGGGATAAAAACTTTGAAAGACTAACGAAAATCATAGACGAAAATTGGTCCAAAGAAATGTTTAAAGTGACGGATTTAGGCGACGGAAAGTGGCATGAGACAAATGTAACGGAAGACCTCGTCATAATTACAGACCCGGTAGCATCAATACATAAAGGCGCATATGAAACCCTAAAGGCTCAATGCCCGGAAGCGGCTCAGCTTATAAGCGAAGGTTTTATAGAGGGGAAAAATGGAGTATGTCACACTGCAAATTGGGGTGAAGAGCAGCAGAAAAACAGAACAGGGCACCTACAGTAGATCAGTCTTCATCATGCCAATGAAAATGGACGAAAGTGGGGTAGATGACTGCAAAACAATTTATAATCTCTGCCTCCAGCTGAAGGAAGAGGTAGTGAAGCACAACCGGAAAAAAATACGGATAGGCTCTTTGGGAAACACAAACTTCATGTACATTAGGAAATGTGCGGAATTTGTCTTCCGTGACTTTCAGGTAGAGATCACCCTATACCCGAAGGAAAAAATAAGACAAAGAGGATAAAATCCGAAACAGAAGGTATGAGAAGAGGAGACAGACAGACTGACCGAGAAAAGGTTATTGTAAAGGTACCAGAAGGAACAAGCTACGCAGACTTTCTCAAATCTGTTAGAAAATCGGTTAATATAGAAGAACGGGGGATAAAAGTCGGCTCTATCAAAAAGACGAACAAAGGAGACCTCATGCTAGAAGTAATGGGAGGAAAGGAAACAGCACAGACCCTCAAACAAGCCAGTCTTGAAAAAAATGAAAATGCGCAAGTGGTTGTCACGACACACGAAACCATTATCCACATTACGGATATAGATGCCTCTATCGAAGAGACTGAACTAAAGAGGGAGATTGTGAGAACTGAGCGTATTAACCCGGATTCTTTTAGGGTTGTCTCTATGAGGCCCACCCAAAATGGCAATCAAACAGCTACTGTAGTCATGAGGACGGAATATGCCACGCGGATAGTGAAAAGAGGGATAATAGGGATTGGATGGATCCAATGTAGGGTCAGAAAAATGGTCAACCTGCAAAGATGCTTTAGATGTCACCATTATGGTTACATAGAAGAAAACTGTAAGGGAGAAGACAGATCCGAGCTATGCCTAAAGTGTCTAAAGGCTGGACATCGGGCTAAGGAGTGTAATAGCTTACCTTTCTGCATCTCATGCAAGGAGGAAGGTCATAGAATGGATCAAAGTGTTCTCAATACAGAAGACGAATCAAAGAAAAGACCAGAACACTATCCACTGCGGGTAACATAAGTAATTATGTCAATTAGCATACTACAAACAAACCCGGGAAGAGCAAGGGCTGCATACGACGTAGTCTATGCAACAGCTATAGAACGAAACCTGGATATTCTCGTAGTGGGCGAGCCAAATAGAAAAATCGTAGAAAACCAACAGTGAATCAAGGACAAAAGAGTAGATGTGGCTATCCTACTAATAAGTAGGGAGAAAGAAGTAGCAGAAATAAGTCCAGAGGATGGCTTTATACGGGTCAGGTTGAACGGCTTCCATCTCTATTGCGTATATATTTCCCCGAATATACAATTCGAATAATACAAAAGGCGAGTAGATGCCATTATGAATGATGTCAGAAGAAAATCAGGAGAAAAAATAATCATAGGCGATATAAATGCCAAATCCCCCATGTGGCGCTCACCGTTTCAGGATAAAAGCGGGAAGTATTGGTCAGACTGGTTAGCCGCTCTGAACATAAATGTTTTGAACGATGGCAGGAAAGCGACTTTGGTCAGAGGGCAAACTGAATCCTTCATCGACGTCACATGTTCCACAGGTAACATACAAAGGGAAATTAGAAATTGGGAGGTGCTGGACGATGAGACTCTTACTGATCATAGATACATCAGTTTTGATATAACAATGAAAAGACATAAGCTTAAGGACAAAAGCGTCAAAAGCTGGACCTGCGACTGGGAGCTGCTTAAAGACCTGGCAACCTGGAAAATTTCAACCGGCGTGGTTTCCATGATAGAATTACACCAAGCTATGAGTAAGGTATACAGAGCCAGCGTCACAAAAACCGAAACACCACGAAAACCTTTCTGGTGGACCGATGAAACTGCGATAAAGAGAAGCGAATGCCTCAGACTACGAAGAATAGCTACAAAAGTAGGTGGGAGAATCCCAAGTAGTGACATGGAGGCAGACCAAACTCTCGTTGCTTTCAAAAAATGTAAAAAGGAGCTAAAACTCCTAATAAGCAAAACAAAAAGACAGCATTGGGATATCTTATGTAAAGAACTCGAGGATGATATCTGGGGAAAGGGGTATATGATAGTGACAAAGAGGCTGGTTGGACGTACACCCTTCAGACTGGCTATGGAGGAGAAAATTAAAATAGCAAAGGATTTGTTCCCAATGAAAAAAAGGCCTGGAAAAAACCATCTCTATATAATGAAGTTAAACCGTTTACAAGAGAAGAGTTAGAGAATGTATTAGCGAAAATGAAGAACAGAAAGGCACCTGGGCTGGACGGCATCTCAATGGAAGTCATCAAAGTGTTTGGCGAAATTAACCCAGAGGTGATACTGGATCCACTAAAAGTTCAGGCCCATATGTTTATTGAACCCAATTAGTAAAGTTTATGAGGGCTTATTAAGAGACAGGTTTGAGAAACATGGAAGAAAGAGGAAGCCTCTCAGATCGCCAATTCGGATTCCGTAAAGGCATATCAACCATCTAGGCAGTGGAGAGAGTGGTGGATATAGTTAGAGAACAAACAAACCACAAGTGGGCAGCTCTCGTAACACTTGATATAAAAAATGCATTTAACACGGCGTCATGGGATAAAATAATGCTAAACCTCGAAACAAGAGGTATAGAAGATTATCTGTTAGAGACCATTGATAACTACTTAGAAGATAGATCCCTGCAGGTAGATAAAAATGTCTGCCAGGAAATTACAACGGGTGTGTCACAGGGGTCGGTCCTGGGACCCAGCCTGTGGAATATATTATATGATGGAGTGCTAAACGTACTAACACCAGAAGGAGTGACCACGCTGGCCTATGCAGATGACCTGGCAGTTATCATCACGGCGAAAACAAAGGAAGAGCTGGAATGGAAAGGAAATGAAGCACTACTGCAGATCCACAAGTGGCTGAACAAAAGTGAATTAGAGTTAGCCCCACAGAAAACAGAAGCAGTTATACTTAGAGGGGGAAGAGCAAAAACCGAAGTCAGGTTTATGTGTGGGGGAGCAGAGATAGCACCCAAACAAAGTCTTGTTTGTATATTTGGGTATAACCATAGGGGAAAATATAAACTTTGGATGGCACATAAAAACAGCAATACAAAAAGCAGAAGAAAAGGTGGTAGCATTGATGAGAATAACGCTAAACATAAAAGGCCCCGGATCCAAAAACAGGGAGATGCTATATAACGTGGTCCAATCAATTCTTTTATATGGATCACCTATCTGGTCCGAACATATGAAAAAGATACGTATAAGAGACAAGCTACAAAAGTCGAACGTAGAATGTTGCTAAGAGTTACTAGCGCATACCCCATTGAGTCGGCAAGGGCGGTACAGGTGGTCGCAGGAATTGTACCAATCGAGCTTGCCGTAGAAGAGAGATCAAGGCTATATCACAGAAGAGACGGACACACCGATAGCAAAAGCAGAGCAGAGAGCCAGCACTCTTCAAAAATGGCAGATGTGGGATAACACAACCCATGTCGCTCAGTGGACCAAGCAGTTAATTCCAGATCTGAAGAAATGGGTGGAATGCAAGCACAGGAGAACAGATTATTTCCTGACGCAAATGCTCACAGGCCATGGCTCCTTCAGGGAATATCTCAGCCGAATAGGAAGAGCAGAAACCGACGCTTGCTTGTACTGTGGGATGGCAGAAACGGTAACACACACAGACACACACACACACACCATATTTGACTGCGCAAGAGGGAGAACGAGCGAGAAACCCTAAGGCAGGGTATGAAGACTGACCTGACCATGTACAACATCCTTGACATCATGCGAGAAGCTCCTGAAAAATGAGAAAAATTCCACAGCTGCGTCCGAAATGTCCTAAGAACTAAAGAAGTAGAGGAGAGGCAAAGAGCGGATTGAAAAGAGACAAATTGTAAAGACAGCCTACTTACTGATGATTTACGAAAAGTGGTTTCAGTAGGTATGGTGAAGAAATCATGTGAGGTTTGGTTGGTAGGCAGAGGCTAGCACCTATAGTAATCTGAGTCCCACACTCTTTGTCGCGATGGAATCCGAGCGCAGAGGTAAGAACATGAGTTTCCTCACCCGGCAAAAAAAAAGATAGATAGATAGACAGACACCCCAGGGGCTCGCGTCTTGCGAGTACGTGGATAGCGACATGACGGCATGGCTATGAACAACCTGGCAGTAGGTATAAAATGCAAAATACAATAGATCTCAATGGCTCAATGGCATTAAATAAAAATATTTATGAGGTTACTGGACAAGGGATCGGATCCCTAGAACCGGTCGGAGAGGGAGGTGAGCGAGCAGGCTTTCCCCGACCGTTAACAAGCTACTGCCCAGTGGACCTGGTAGGTAACCAGGCTGGTCCACTTAGCAAAGATACTGGAAAGGAAACTCAGTATGATGCAGCGAACCCTTTTGTGAAGAAAGCTTGATTCCTAGATCACCACCAATGAGAGATAGGGCAAGATCATTGACGGATCTTGGTTAACTATTAATAACAGAAGATAAAATAAATAAACAACCAGAAAAGAAGCAGAGGGTACTAGAGACCTATAAGATACCAGAAGAGGAAAAGAGAAGAAACTCCCAAAGGTAAAGAGGCGAAGCAATTTCTTAAAATAATAGAGCGATTAGACCGAAATATTAAAAAATTGGTTAAAGCGGTGGAGGGTGGATACAAAGTGAAAACGGAAATAAAGGAAGCAGCAGGAGATCTGGCTCTTGGTATGGAAAGCCTAATGAGGGACGATATAAGAGAATGGATAGCAAAAGCAACGACAACACCGCTCAAGGATACAGCAATCCAGGATGCTGAGGGAGAAGATATTGTGAACATACATGTAAAGCAGAATGTCAAAAAGCAAACTATAGACATAGGCATGCAGACAGAGGATGAGGAAATATCAAACAGTGGAGAAAACAAAATTGCAAATAGAATAAAAAAACTGATACAGGGGAAGGCCCTGAAAACTGATATAGAGGAAGTAAGACAACTAATACAAGAAAAATGGCCAGAGGAAGTGTATACAGTTACTGAAGTTGTAAAAGGGGGAATAATACAGGGTGCTAAAGAGGGAGATGTTGTGGTAGTAATAGACTCTGAAATTGAAGAAAAAAACCCGCTAATAAAACGACTAAGTAAATACAACCTCAAATCGAAAGTATCATTAGACGAAAAGTGGTGCAGCCAAGGAAACTGGTATACACAACAAACTGTAGTAAAATAATGGACGACCATGGAATAACTGAAACGGACACCAGAAATATATACCTAGCAGGAGTAGAAGGGCAAAACTCCACAAATAAAGATAAGAATGTAGAAGATGTAATCACAGTATTGGAGAAAATAAAGAGCATAAGTAGAAATAATGGAAACAAAAACCTGATAATAACATGTATAAGAAAAGAGGTAGAAATCTATTTGCGGAGAGCTGCGGAGCTGGTGTTCAGGGAAGAAGAATACAGCATCAAGATATATGTAAAAAAAGGAAGCCAAGAGGAAAAGGAACACCAATACAAGGAAAAAGAGTGGCAAATACAAAGACAAAATAGACAAAGAGCGAGAAGAGAGGCAATTCTGGTAAAACCCACGACAACAGAAAAGACATATGCAGAATTGTTGAAGGAAATGAAGAAAAAGGTTGACCTGGATAAATTGGACATAAGAGTAGACAAAGTTGAAAAAGCCAAGGAAGGATATGTGAAAATAAATATTCTGAGTAAAAAAAGGGGCAATGGAGAAACAGTTAAATTGGCATTTCAAGAAACACTCAAAGACGTGGCAGAAGTGCAGCTAAAGAATAAAAGACGAAATATAGTAATACTCGATATGGACGATATAACTAGTGAAGAAGAAGTGAGAGAAGCTGTGAAAACTGAAATAAGAGACACAAACATAAAAGATGAAGAAGTGACAATAAAGATGTCACAAAAAACAAACAGTAGAGGACAACAATATGCGAACATACAACTGCCGATTGAAGGGGCAAACATGCTCCTAGAAAAACACAGGATCAAAATAGGGTGGTCAAGGTGTAGAGTAATAGAAAGGATAGCCCCTATTAAGTGCTACAAATGCCAAAAGTACGGTCACTATGCAAATGTGTGTAAATCAGAGGACGACATGACTGGAAAATGCCTGAAATGCGGACAGGAAGACCACGTAATCAAAGACTGCGAAAATGAAGCATACTGTCAAGCGTGTAAAAAGAAGGGACACTTGGCAAACGAAATGGTATGTCCTGCATATAAAAAGCTAATAAATTAGTTATGGAGGAAAAAGGCTGCTGAAAAAAAGCGAAGTGAATATACTACAAATTAATATAGACAGAGGGAGAGAGGCAGTCGACTTGTTATATAAGACAGCAAAAACAGGAGACGTGGATATAATATTAGTGGCAGAACCTAACAAAAAACAAATCAAGAAGGGCAAATGGATTAGGGACAGAAACAGTGATGCTGCAATATATGTATGCAACAAAAACATTGAGGTACTAAGCAGTGGAATAGAGCATAAAGGTTTTGCGTGGGTGGAGTTAAGGGGCGTGGTGATATACTCATGTTACTCATCGCCGAATATAACAAACCAGCAGTATTTAACATACCTCCAACTACTAGGTAGAAGCATCAACACCCAAAGTAAAGAAATAATAGTGGCAGGGGACTTAAACGCTAAAGCACATATGTGGAGCCCAACACAAGAAAATGAAAGGGGAAAAATGCTCTTGGATTGGATGGCTCAACACTCGCTGATCATCCACAACAGTGGCAGAGATCCAACATTTGTTAGGAGAGGCACTGAGTCGTACATAGATATCACTATGAGTTCAGAAAGGATAGCTTCGCAAATAAAGGAATGGAGAGTGTCAGACGAATAAAATCTAAGTCTTCATCAAAATATATATTTTAAAATTGATCAGGCCAACGCATACACAAAACAGCAGACGGGAAAAAGATGGAAAGTCTCCATAGTAAAGATGCCCCAGTTCATTAGGGAACTTCGAAAGGAAGTTAACCAAATAGTAAAGTTAGACGCAAACAGCGGCATGGCGGCGATTACCAATGCAATGGACAGAGTATTTGTTAAAAAGGAAGCTGGAAATTTCAAATCTGTCTACTGATGGAATAGCACAGTAGCCCAGAAAAGAAAAGAATGCCTGAAAGCTAGGAGGAAAATGACCAGGAGTAACAGAAATAACCAAATGACGGAAGAAGAAAAGGAACACTTTAGAAATGAGTACACGGGTAAAAGAGCAGAGCTACGAAAGACAATTTAACAAGCAAAAAGCCTAGCCTGGAAGAAAACGTGCGACGAGTTGGATAATGATATATGGGGTACAGGATACCAAATCTTATGCAAACAGCGCAAAATGGTTCCGCAAACTAAGATTTCCAAAGAAAAGGAAATCCAAATTGCAGAAAATATGTTCCCAAAACACGAGGAAAACATATGGCCCCAGTTTTTCATAGAAGAGGGAAGCATACCCTATTTCAGAGATGAAGAGGTAATAGATGCTACGAAACGGATCAAAAGCAAGAAGGCTCCAGGCCCAGATCAAATACCCCCGGAAATAATAAAGATAGTAATCAGTGAACTGACAGAGGAAATGAAAAATATGATGAACAACCAGCTAAAGCAGGGAGTATTTCCAAAGATTTGGAAGAAAGCAAGGATTGTGCTAGTGGAGAAACCAAAAAAACCTGGCGACCTGGAGACCAAGTATAGAACCCTATGTCTCATAGACACCACAGGAAAGGTTCTGGAGCAACTGATCAAAACCAGACTGATGGAAGAAGTTAAGGGGAAAATATCTGAAAACCAGTATGGATTTTTGAAAGGAAAATCAACCATAGATGCAATGAAGAGAGTAACCATTATAATAAAAGAATGTAAGACGAAACCAACTGGAAATACACGATATGCCTTGCTGATTACTCTGGATATTAAAAACGCGTTTAATTCTGTACCCTGGAAAGGCATAATGGAGGCACTAGAGGAGTTTGGAGTAAGTGACTACCTAAAGAGAATAATTGGAAGCTACCTACAAGACCGAAGGATACTGGTGAGAGGCCAAGAAATCAAAGTGACCGCTGGAGTGCCACAGGGTCCAATCCTGGGACCACTGCTGTGGATAATATACTATAATGCTATTTTGGAGACACCAACACCGGAAGGGGTAACACTGATAGGATATGCAGATGACAGAGCAATAGTAGTAACGGCAAGTACTGAAAACATCTTGAAGACCAATGCTAACATCACCCTGCAACGATTACAGCAAACAGTACAAACGAAACAGCTGAAATTAGAGAAGACCAAAACAGAAGCTGTGATACTATACGGAGCACGCAGCCTTAAAAGCATCACACTGGAAGTGGATGGTACTGAAATAGAAACAACGAAGAGAGTGAAATACCTAGGAGTATATTTTGGGAAAGACGGAGATATGGGAGAGCATGTGATCGAAGTGGGAAAAAAGACGAAAAAGGAGTAACAGCTCTGAGCAGAGTCATGCCTAGCACTGGTGGTCCCTGTTCAACCAAAAGAAGAATACTCGCGTCTGTAGCGCATTCCATAATGCTATATGCAGCACCAATTTGGGTGAATGCTATGAAACATAAAAAATATAGAAACGTATTAGACAGGTTACAGAGAAGGATGGCAATACGGATCGGGAGTGCATACTGCACTGTCTCAGCAGAAGCAATACAGGTAATTACGGGTATGAAGCCAGTTGAACTCCTAGTGGAAGAAAGGGAAAAGATATACAAAACAAATAAAGGATGAAATCACTCAAAATGGCAGAATAGATGGGAACAGGATACGGGAAAGGAAGTATGGACGAAAAGACTGATACGAGATGTCGGAGCATGGGTAAATCGCCAGCATGGAGAGATAGACTACCATATTACCCAATTCCTGAGTGGGCACGGCTGCTTCTCCAGTTACTTAGAAAGGTTTAGGCTCAAAGATACAGACGAATGCTGGTACTGCGGTGCAGTAGATACACCACAACATACTTTCTTTGAGTGCCACAGATGGACAGGAAAGCGAGATGAGATGACGTCCAGGGTCGGAACACTAGTAACATCGGAAAACATAGTAAGCACAGTGTTAGAGAATAGTGAAAAATGGGAAATAATACAGAAATATATAAAAACAGTGCTAGGACAGAAAGAAAAAGATGAAGCAGTTTTAAAAAGAGAGACAAGAATAACAGGGGACTAAGGGGAAATATACATGTCAGTTTGAAGGTATGCAATGCAGTTCCAAACTGAAATGTGAAGAAAAGGAGGGGTTTTTAGTTGGTAAGGCAGTTCCAAGAGGAAGTGAATCCAACACAGTCCGACGGATTATCGGCTGTCTTTTGAAGATTTTTCCCCCCTCCATAAAAAAAAAGAAAAAATAAAAAAAAAGAAAAAAATTAAAAGATAGATAGATAGATAGATAGATAGATAGATAGATAGATAGATAGATAGATAGATAGATAGATAGATAAATGAAGGCGATGAAGAAAGAGGTCGATGTGGAGAAAATAGGTGTCCGACTGCACAGTATAAAAAGGACAGAAGATGGAAACATTCACATCAAAATAAAAGAGAGACAGGAGGGTGCTAGCGAAGCATTTTGCAGCAAATGCAAACGATAAACTGCAACATCCTGCTGAAGCCAAACTGATACAAACAAAGCAGCAAATCATTATATCAGATATCGATGGTATCACATCCAGTGAAGAATTGAAAACGGCAATACAAGAAGAAATTGATAAGAAAAGTATCAAGAGTGACATCAATGTAGACTCGTTGAGGCGAAGTAGAAGAAATAGTGCGCAAGTGGCCTTTGTAACCCTGACAAAAACAGCCGCCACGGAACTAATTGCAGGGGAAATACTACGAGTAGGATGGGGGGAAGGTGTCGGGTACAAGAAGTGATCACATCCATAAGATGTTTTAATTGTGATTGTCATGACCACTACGCCAAGGATTGTACTAGGACAAAAAAATATAAGGGACTCTGCCTCAAATGTAACTAAGACTGTAAAAATGAACCGTTTTGCCTAGAATGTAACTAAGATGGACATAGAGCTGCTAGTATGACATGCCCCGTGTATAGGAAACTAGTTGCTGACTTGAAATCCATTAAAAAAGTAAAGCAGATATAACTAAGACAAAGAGGTTAGAAAATCAATTGTCAAATAATGAAAGTCCTACAAATCAACTTAAATAGAAGTCTACAAGCACAGGATATTGCCCTATCGACCTGCCGATCACTTGGGATTGACTTGCTTCTGACCAGTGAACCAAATCGCAAATCAATAAGAGGAAGAAAAGATTGGATCTATGATGATAATCCGGACACGGCTATTATGATTATGAACCCGCGCATCATGACTCAGACGCAGTGTTGTGGTCTTGGTTATTCATCTGTGACGGTGAACAATATCGCACTATACAGTTGTTACTCATCACCCAATGGCGAAATTGAAGACCTAAGTTCCACACTAGCAGAGAGAATAAGATCAAACAAAGTAGAGTCAGTGGTAACCGGTGATTTCAATGCAAAATCACCCCAGTGGGGTATGGAACATTCAAATGAAAGAGGGGAGATCATGACAGAATGGGTGTCAGTTAAATTTGATGATCATCAATAAAGGTGATGCCTCGACATTCCAGAGAGGTGATGCCCCGACATTCCAGAAAGGTAATGCGACATCTATCCTGGATTTGACAATAGCAACACCAAGTATTGGAGCCCAGATGATAAGATGGGAAGTATCTGAGTGGGAATATTTAAGTGACCACAGTTATATAATGTTTGAGCTGGGAAAACTCGTGCGTTGCACAGTAAAAAGTAAAGCACAGGGTTCGCATGTACGCAAGCTGAACAGGGAAAAGCTGAAGCGGGAAATACTAGATCTAGAAGTGGAAGATGACAACAGCTGAAAAGTTCTCAGTAACCTTACAGTATTTATGCAGTAACTCAATGCCTAGAAGACATATATCAACTAAACCACAACCAGTCTATTAGTGGAATGAAGAAATAGCTACGCTGAGTAGAAACAGCATTAGAAAGAAGAGGAAGTACATAAGAAGTCGTAGAAAACAGAATCCATCAATAACTCAACAACTCTGGTAAGAATACAATGCCAGCAGAAAGGAGCTTAGGAGCAAAATAAGATCAGCAAAAAAAAAGCAAAATGGAACTCGGTGAGAGATGAAATACACCGAGATATCTGGGGAGATGGCTACAGGATTGTGATGAGGAAAATGTTGGGATTTCCACCAGTACCTATAATAGCAATGAAGATGATGGAGCATATCGTTAACCATCTCTTTTCTGACCACAGACCAGTGTCATTAATCTCATTTTTTTTTAAAGTTCCCTACTTTTTCGTTGCAAGAACTCAAGACGGCCAAACTGAAGAACAATAAATGTCCCGGACTCAATAACGTCCTAGCGGAAGTTCTAAAAATCGTCGTTGCAATCAAGCCGCAGTAGGTCCTGGACGTATACAATGACTTAGCCATAAAAATATTCTTTCCCGACCCCTGGAAGGTGGCAAGATTGATGCTCATGAAGAAATGAGATAAACCAATGACCGATTGATTCGTCAGGCTATAGAACCATCTGCCTTCTAGATAAAAAGGGAAAGTCTATGAGCAACTACTGAAACTTAGGCTAGATAGTGAAATAAAAAGAACAGGATACCTATCGAAAAATCAATATGGCTTCAGAGAGGGCAGACAAACAGTAGATGCTGTAAGAGAAGTATTAAGAATTGCAGAGCAGGCATCAGCATTCACACCCTCACACAGAAGACTGTGCACGGTTATAACATTGGATGTCAGAAATGCATTCAAATGCACATCCAGGCTGGTAATATTGGAAGAAATGAGAGAAAGGGGGATTCAAGATAGTCTGGTGAACATAATTGCAGACTACTTGTGCAATAGACAGTTGATATTGGCAGACCAAATATCGTCGGCGAGAAAGGTACCTGCAAACAGTGATGTCCCGCAAGGCTCGGTCCTGGGGCCGACCTTGTGGAATATTATGTACGATGGCCTCCTTACTCTAGAACAACCAAAAAGAGTAACTCTCATACGATTTGCGGATGACATGGCTCTAGTTTTCGTAGCCGCAAATGAAGAGATCCTCATGAACACAACAAATGCCGCACTACAGAAAGTTTCCAATTGGATGGCCGGTAGACATCTTTGTCTTGCACCAGAGAAAACTGAATGCGTCCTCCTAACTAAGAAAAGAAAGATGGATCCTATTGAATTTACAATAGAGAATTTGAGAATAAAACCTAGCAGAAGCATCAAATATCTGGCAGTTTGGCTCGATACAAAGCTATCCTTCGCAGAACACATTAAAAGAGTATCATTCAAAGCGGAAAGAACAATAACAGCACTCAATAGTTTGATGCCAAATATAGGAGGTCCCCGGTCATCAAAACGAAAAATATTAGCGAGCGTGGTATTGTCGCAAATCTTGTATGCTGCCCCCGTCTGGCATAGAGTCACTAACAACAAGAAATTGAGAGATAAGCTGTCACGGCTGCAAAGGAAAGCGAGCATGAGAATATCCGGTGCATAAAGAACCATCTCCGCAGAGGCAGCTTCAGTCATTGCTGCACTCGCTCCAAATGGTGGAAAAGAGAAAAGAAAGGTATGAGGAAATAGCGAAATCAGAGGCCAAAGAAAATCTCATGGAGAGATGGCAGACAAAATGGGAGTCATCAACGAAAAGCAGCTGGACTAGAATCCTGATTCCAACCTTAAGACACTGGGTGGAGAGAACACACGGTGAGGTGGATTACTATCTAACACAAGCACTTTCAGGGCACGGCTGCTTCCGAGCACACCTCTATAGAGTCCTCCGAGCCGACACAAAGCATTGCAGCTACTGTGAAGAGAGGGATGATGCGATGCACACGCTATTTAATCGCAAGAAATGGGAAGCTGTTCGCCAGAAATTTACAGTGATAACAGAGCTATCGTTTACGGCAGAGAGCACGAGGTCATAACTATTATTGTCACAGGAATCATGGAACAGTGTATATACCACAATTAGAGAGATAATAGAGACCAAAGATGAAAAGGCCAAACAGAGAGACTTGGGAACGAGTCCAAATATAAATGGTAACATAAATAGAAGCATAAACAATGAGATATTGCTTTGAAGCCATGCGACAGCGAATTCCAGAGCACTATCTGCCATTTCAGGGGTTCCACTTGCTCCGGAGAGCTCACCACCAACGTTTCCAATTAATAAAAAAAAGATGCAAACACGTTTACCCTTGGAGGCTCACATCCAAACGCAAAACACACCTGAGCTGGCCTTTGGCATTAATTTTCCCTTTGTTTCCATGCCGAGCTTCTTTTTTACTCTTTTCACAACTTTGATCATTCCTATCTTTCTACTTCTTCTGCTGTTGGTCGATTCTTCCTACTTCCGACACCTACGCTATTAGGGTAGCCGAGGGCTAGGTGTGATTCCATTTAAAAAATATGTGTATATAACATGTAGGACAACACACAAGATACTTTAAAATCTACGGTGCAAGGACATTCGGATAACCCAGTACCGGCCGGGGGAAGTGGTCAAGCGGGCAGAACCCGACCGCCAGCCAGCGACCGTGGGGCTACCTTGGTGGAGGACCAGGCCAGGGCGCTTATTACTATTGGAACCAACCAGAAAGAGAAAAGAGGTCCAGCTGAGTGGGGAGACTCTGTCGTCATGAATAATTTTGCTCAGCGAGAGTCCTTGGCAAGGACCCCCTAGACATAGGGCTATGTCACTTTCAAGCCTGTCGCTTGATACGAGGGCGGTGTTGTAGAACAGTCCAATAAGAGGAAAAGAACCGATAATTGCCCGGTGTCTAACTCTGGGGATACAGATGAAGGAGGAACCATCTTCAAAAGTACAGTGTCCAAGATACAGAGACAAATTAAAGTCCTGGATAAGGTGATGAAAGATCTCTAGAAACATAAGAAGGAAATTATTGAAACAGACAGCAAATTGACGTATCTTTCAGAACAGCTTATAGCAGAAGACATGCAAAGTTGGCTAGAGGAAACTGTAAGTGGTACAAGGGCACTAAATAAATAAAAAGTTCAAAGGCTGAAGAGAGAAAACATGAATTTTCAAAAAAGAATCAGATACCTGAAGGAAAGGCAGATACCCGATGATATAAAGGAGCAACAGACCGAGGAACATAACCAAACGGGTATAAACGATCGAATCGAAGAGGACATGATTAAGAATAGCCAGGAGCTAGAGAGTGTCACACTTTCTGATTTTTGGAGGGCATCAAAGAAGAAATGGAGTAATGCGGCATAAACCAACACATCTATCCGAGTTGGAAATCCTTTGAACGAAGTGCAGAAGTCTAACAATATTATTTTGATGGACTGCTCTGAGAAAACTGATAATCCCTTGATCAACCAAATAATCAAGATGAAGCCTGGACTATGGAAGTTACTGATCATACTACAGAAGTGTGTACCTATCTGACAAGTATAGAAGGGACGGCAGCCGAAGTGGACGAAGGATATGAGGAGAAGAAACAAGAGAACACACTGAATTGTCTGCTGGGAATATTCACAAATTCAGAGCATCATACATTTAGACTAGTAAACACAACCAAACATCATGACAACTATATTAGGAAAATGATGGAATACGCTGGAAGGAGAAGTGGAGCTCATGTAACAATATACGCAAAAAAAACAGTGAGCTCCAGAAACAACGAGAGGTAATGAAAGTACAGAACTGGACAAGGCAAACGGGAAAAAGTGGAGGGCAAAATAGAGACCGCCGTCATAACACCTAGGAATGTGGATTCCTTAGACAATGTGATGAAGGCGATGAAGAAAGAGGTCGATGTGGAGAAAATAGGTGTCCGGGTACACAGTATAAAAAGGACAGAAGTTGGAAACATTCACACCAAAATGAAAGAGAGATAGGAGGGTGCTATCGAAGCATTTTGCAGGAAAGCAAACGATAAACTGCAACATCTTGCTGAAGTCAAACTGATACAAACAATCCAGCAAATCATTATATCAGATATCAAAGTAAAGAATTGAAAACGGCCATACAAGAAGAAATCGATAAGAAAATTATTAAGAGTTACATCAAGGTAGACTCGCTGAGGCCAAGTACAAGAAATAGTGTGCAAGTGGCCTTTGTAAAAGCCCAGACAAAAACAGCCGCCACGGAACTAATTGCAGGGGAAAGACTACGAGTAGGATGGGGAAGGTGTCGGGTACAAGAAGTTATCACACCCATAATATGTTTTAATTGTAATTGTCATGGCCACTACGCCAAGGATTGTACTAGGACAAAAAATTTAAGGAAGGGACTCTGCCTTAAATGTAACAAAGACAATCATAGGGCCAAAGACTGTAAAAATGAACCGTTTTGCCTAGAATGGAACCAATAGGGACATAGAGCTGATATTATGGCATGCCCCCTGTATAGGAAACCAGTTGCTGACTTGAAATCCATTAAAAAAAGGCAAATCAGATAGAACTAAGAGAAAGCGGTTAGAAAATCAATTGGCAAGTAATGAAAGTTCTACAAATCAACTTGACTAGAAGTCTACAAACCCAGGGTATGGTCCTAGCAACTTGCCGATACTAGGGATTGACTTGCTTCTGACCAGTGAACCAAATCGCAACTCGATAAGAGGAAACCTTCCAGTATATATGCAGCAAATCAATGCCTAGAAGACATATATCGACTAAACGACAACCAGTCTATTGGTGGAATGAAGAAATAGCTACGCTGCTTAGGAAGAGAATTAGAAAGAAGAGGAAGTACATAAGAAGTCGTAGAAAACAGAATCCAACAATAACTCAACAACTCTGAGAAGAATATAATGCCAGCAGAACGGAGCTTAGGAGCAAAATAAAATCAGCAAAAAAGCAAAATGGAAGTCGGTGAGAGATGAAATAGACCAAGATATCTGGGGAGACGGCTATAAGATTGTTATAAGGAAAATGTTGGGATTCCCACCAAGACCTACAAATCGTTACCCATATCTTTCCTGACCACAGACCAGTGTCATGGATCTTGAAAAATTTGAACAATTTCCCTGCTTTTTCGTTGCAAGAACTCAAGACGGCCAGTGACAAACTAAAAAACAAAAAATGCCCCGGACCCAATAATGTCCCAGCGGAAGTTCTAAAAATCGTCGTTGGAAACAAGCAGCAGTATGTCCTGGGGGTATACAATGACTTTGTCATAAAAGCATCCTTTCCCGATCCCTGGAAGGTGGCATAACCAGTTTTCATGAATAAAGGCTATAGAACCATATGCCTTCTAGATATAGAGGGAAAACTCTATGTGCAACTACTGACAATCAGGCTAGATAGTGAAATAAAAAGAACAGGAGAACTATCGAAAAATCAATATGGCTTCAGAGAGGGCTGGCAAACAGTAGATGCTGTAAGAGAAGTACTAAGAATTGCAGAGCAGGCATCAGCATTCACACCATCACACAGAAGACTGTGCACGGTTATAACATTGGATGTCAGAAACATAATTGCAGACTACCTGTGCAATAGACAGTTGATATTGGCAGACCAAATATCGTCGGCGAGAAAGGTACATGCAAACAGTGGTGTCCCGCAGGGCTCGGTCCTGGGGCCGACCTTGTGGAATAGTATGTACGATGGCCTCCTTATTATAGAACAACCAAAAGGAGTAACTCTCATAGGATTTGCGGATGACATAGCTCTAGTTGTCGTATCCGCAAATGAAGAGATCCTCATGAACACAACAAATGCCGCACTACAGAAACTTTCTAATTGGATGGCAGGTAGGCATCTCTGTACCAGAGAAAACGAAATGTGTCCTCATAACTAAGAAAAGAAAGATGGAACCTATTGAATTTATAATAGATAATGTAAGAATGAAACCTAGCAGAAGCATCAAATATCTAGGAGTTTGGCTCGATACAAAGTTATCATTCGCGGAAGACATTAAAAGAGTATCACTTAAAGCTTAAAGAATAATAACACCACTCAATAGTTTGATGCCAAACATAATACGTTCACGGTCGTCCAAACGAAAAATATTTGCCAGCGTGGTATTGTAGCAAATCTTGTATGCTGCCCCCGTCTGGCATAGAGTCACTAACAACAAGAAATTGAGAGATAAGCTGACACAGCTGCAAAGGAAAGCGAGCATGAGAATATCCAGTGCATATAGAACCATCTCCGCAGAGGCAGCTTCAGTCATTGCTGCACTCGCTCCAAATGGTGGAAAAGAGAAAAGAAAGGTATGAGGAAATAGCGAAATCACAGGCCAAAGAAAATCTCATGGGGAGATGGCAGACAAAATGGGAGTCATCAACGAAAAGCAGCTGGACCAGAATCCTGATTCCAACCTTAAGACACTGGGTGGAGAGAACACACGGTGAGGTGGATTACTATCTAACACAAGCACTTTCAGGGCACGGCTGCTTCCGAGCACACCTCTATAGATTCCGCCAAGCCGACACAAAGCATTGCAGCTACTGTAAAAAAAGGGATGATGCGATGCACACGCTATTTAATCGCAAGAAATGGGAAGCTGTTCGCCAGAAACTTACAGTGATAACAAAGCGATCGTTCACGGCGGAAAGCTTGATGTCACAACCATTATTGCCACAAGAATCATGGAACAGTATATATATATATATATATATATATATATATATATATATATATATATATATATATATATATATATATATATATATATATATATATATATATATATATATACCACAATTAGAGAGATAATAGAGATGAAAGAGGAAGAGAGACTTGGAAACGAGAACAAATATAACCATTACTGAACCCCTGATCTCACAAAAATCGCAGTGAGGAAGGGGGATGTAGGGACATGGTAACATAAGCAGAAGCATAAACAATGAGATATTGCTTTGAAGCCATGCGACAGCGAATTCCAGAGCACTTTCTGCAGTGTCAGGGGTTCCACTTGCTCCGGTGACCTCACCGGCAACGTCCCCACATTAAATATATATATATATATATATATATATATATATATATATATATATATATATATATATATATATATATATATATATATATATATATATATATATATAGATAGATTAGAACAGAGATTCGTCAGGCTATAGAACCATCTGCCTTCTAGATAGAGAGTGAAAACTCTATGAGCATCTACTGAAAATTAGGCTAGATAGTGAAAAAAAAGAACAGGAGACCTATCGAAAAATCAATATGGCTTCAGAGAGGGCCGGCAAACAGTAGATGCTGTAAGAGAAGTATTAAGAATTGCAGAGCAGGCATCAGCATTCACACCCTCACACATAAGACTCTGCACGGTTATAACATTGTATGTCAGAAATGCACTCAATTGCGCATCCAGGCAGGTAATATTGGAAGAAATGAGAAAGGGGGCATTTAAGATAGTCTGGTGAACATAATTTCAGAATACCTGTGCAATAGACAGTTGATATTGGCCGACCGAATATCGTCGGCGAGAAAGGTACCTGTAAACAGTGGGGTCCCGCAGGGCTCGGTCCTGGGGCCGACCTTGTGGAATATTGTGTACGATGGCCTTCTTACCCTAGAACAACCAAAATGAGTAACTCTCATAGGATTTGCTGATGACGTAGTTCTAGTTGTCGTAGCCGCAAATGAAGAGATCATCATGAACACAACAAATGCCGCCTTACAGAAAGTTTCCAATTGGTTGGCAGGTAGGCTACTCTGTCTTGCACCAGAGAAAACTGAATGTGTCCTCCTAACTAAGAAAAGAAAGATGGATCCTATTGAATTTACAATAGGTAATGTGAGAATAAAACCTAGCAGAAACATCAAATATCTAGGAGTTTGGCTCGATACAAAGCTATCCTTCACAGAACACATTAAAGGAGTATCACTCAAAGCGGAAAGAACAATAACAGCACTCAATAGTTTGATGCCAAACATGGGAGGTCCCCGGTCATTAAAACGAAAAATATTAGCGAGCGTGGTATTGTCACAAATCCCGTATGCCGTCTGGCATAGAGCCACTAACAACAAGAAATTGAGAGATAAGCTGACACGGCTGCAAAGAAAAGCGAGCATGAGAATATCCGGTGCATATAGAACCATCTCCGCAGAGGCAGCGTCAATCATTGCGGGACTCGCTCCAATAGAAGAGAGAAAAGAAAGGTATGAGGGAATAGCGAAATCAGAGGCCAAAGATAATCTCATGGAGAGATGGCAGATAAAATGGGAGTCATCAACGAAAGGCAGCTGGACTAAAAGCCTGATTCCAATCTTAAGGCACAGGGTGGAGAGAACACATGGTGAGGTGGATTACTACCTAACACGAGCACTTTCAGGACACGGCTGCTTCCGAGCATACCTCTATAGATTCCGCCGGGCCGACACAGAGCATTGCAGCTACTTAGAAGAAATAGATGATGCAATGCACACACTATTTAATTGCAAGATATGGGAAGCTGTAACAACGAAGTTATCGTTCACGGCGAGAGCATGATGTCACAACTATTGTTGTCACAAGAAGCATGGAACAGTGTATATACCACAATTAGAGAGATAATAGAGACGAAAGAGGAAGAGGCCAAACAGAGAGACTTGGGAACGAGTCCAAATATAACCATTACTGAACCCCTGATCTCACAAAGATCACAGTGAAGGAGGGGGATGTAGGTAAATGGTAACATAAACAGAAGCATAAACAATGAGATATTGCTTTAAAGCCATGATACAGCGAATTCCAGAGCTCTATCTGCAGTTTCAGGGGTTCCACTTGCTCCAGCGAGCTCACCGGCAACGTCCCCAAATCAAAAAAAGGAAAAAGATTAGAACAGAGATTTAGGAATTTCACAAGAAACATAATATATAGTGTAAGTTTATAGTAAACGTTGATGTTAATCATAGAAGGTAAAAGAAAAAACCTTATTTGGTGAGTAAAATTAGAAGTTTGTCAAATTTGGATGTAAACGTGAAATGATTTTTAATCAAACGCAGTTTAAATTATGCAGAAGTACAATACAAGCTTTCAGATTGTAAATGCATATTGTATAATTTAGTTCAATAAATATGAATATACAAAAATTACAGCTGACAGCTTTCATTTAAACAAATTAAGTGAAAGTCTAAACAGCAAACATGTTTAACTATACAGAAAATTAAATTGCTAATAATCACATTTACATTCTTTCTCAACAATCATATGCTTTTGTTGCAATTTTTAAACGTCAGCACATCTGGGTTGGACATACTTGAAAGTTGAGTAAAAAGACTTATACTTCCGGACAAATTTTATTTTAAAAATGTCTACGCATATTTTTTTGGATTATTTAATGTTAACTATTGCCAAAGGTATGTATACAAGGCTACAGAAACATCACCTACGCGTAAACAAAACTCATTTAAAAATAAGTTCATTTATAACCAGATATTGAGTAAATTATTTCAGAGTACCAAGAGAATACAAGCTTTCAGCTGTAAATGCATATCGTATAATTTAGTTCACTAAATATAAAAATAAATATACAAAAGTTACAGCTGACATTATCTTTCATTTAAACAAATTAAGTGAAGGTCTAAACAGCAAACATGTTTAACTATATAGAAAATTAAATTGCTAATCATCACATTTACATTCTTTCTCAAGAATCATATTCTTTTGTTGTAATTTTTAAACGTCAGCACATCTGGATTCGACATATTTCAAAGTTGAGTGAAAAGGCTTATACTTCCGGACAAATTTTATTTTAAAAATGCCTACGCATATTTTTTTGGATTATTTAATGTTAACTATTGCTGAAGGTATGTATACAGGGCTACAGAAACATCGCCTACGCGTAAACAACACTCATTTAAAAATAAGTTCGTTTATAAGCAGATATTGAGTAAATTATTTCAGAGTACCAAGAGGACTCCAATTTAACTGAGTAACGTGGGAGGAATACGTTGAAAGCGGAGGAACTGGGGTAATTTCCGCCAGCAGTATACATAGTATCGGTTATTCTTACTCGGAGCGTATTCCGCCATTACACTAGTATTAGTTGCACCTTGTAGGGATCCCAGCTAATTAACAAGCTAAAGTGAACTGCTCTTAATCCGGCAATCACGGGCCGGGTTAATTAACGACTGCCTGATCGGATTTCCGAGACGCAGATTATCCCATTGTCGGTGGGGAATTATCTCAGTTGGCCATATAGCTGAGCGATATTATTATCATTTTCAGCTTAATTCCCCTAATTGAATTCATTTGTTGTGCTTTTCGAATTACAAGCACGCCTTTTTTTCTATTCGCCTTCGTTCAACATTTAATTAAAAGGATTCGGAAATTAATTTTAAAAATGAAGGAAATATGCTAAAATAATGAAAGCCTTCCTGGCTGTTTAAATAGGTTTAGAGTATATTAAATTTATTGGAACATAAAAAGAAGTCACATAAAAATTCTAAACCAATTTCTTTACAAGCCTTAGTACGCAGTACAAGCTCAACCGCATACCCAAATATCATTCAAAACTAGTTGACATATGATCTCGGATTTGTCCTAGTTCAGAAGGTGGTTGAGGGTGTCCCGGTGGATTGTTTGGGTCTTCAGGTTTATGACAATGAAAAATGATTTATAAACCTTTGGTGAAGTCAACGTTATTTTTGGCCCACATTTGTACGCGTTCTATGAATAATATATATATATATATATATATATATATATATATATATATATATATATATATATATATATATATATATATATATATATATATATACTATGCAAATCTACACAGTTTTAAATATCGACGCCAAACTCTACAATACCAAAAACAAAACACGTATTTTAGCATTTCCCAAAATTCAACCCCTAAAGAGCTGAAAGGGGCTGTGTAAACGTTTGCAAGGGAATAATACTTTATTTAAAACTTGTCGTGAATACCGTGCAATACATATAATCAAAACATAATTCTGTATTTCACGAAATTTAACACCTCAGCGGCAAAAAAAGTGTAAAGATTTGTATGGAAACAACATTTCAGTTTGTATTCACTCGAATGAAACTGGACACAAATACTCTACAATACAAATGATATTTTCAGAAATTCGACCCGCGTGCAAGGACATTGAGTTAAGTGTGTGTGTGTGTGTGTGCGCGTGTGTGTGCATGTGCGAGTGTGTGTGTGTCTGTGACGAAACCGGTCTATATCTCTTCTGGTGAGCACTGCTCCAGCATGCTACAGATCATACTCCAGGTGCCAGGAGAGTAATTGTTTTCGCTCGCTAGGTTCTCATAGCTTCTTTCTTGTTGCAGTTCGTATGCCTGGAAGCTGCTGTGGAGCCTAAAGCCGTCACAAACTTAGAGAGTATATATATATATATATATATATATATATATATATATATATATATATATATATATATATATATATATATATATAAAAGGTGTTTCTCAAGTAGAGGCCAAAAATTCAATGACGAATTCTGTGGCAAAAAATAAGTTTTTTGTTATATAAACATGGGGTCTTAGGGTAGCCGTTGTCTAGCGACAGGGTGCCAAAAATTAAAAAATAACCGGTTTTCAATTTTTAATTTCTAAACGGCTTGAGGCAATTTAATCAAATTAGGTGTACGTATTTAGTGTGCCAGTGGGTGGGAAAAAATTAGCATCCTCAGAAACTTCCCAGTGGCGGAGGCATGGGTATAATCGATAAATATTTATCAAAAATAATATGGCACCCTGTAAAATATTACAAATAAAATAGGGCGTCATATGCGCTATTGCATTATATTCATTTTTTTGTCTCCTAATATCATTCTGTATTCCAAACCTTACAGCCAAAATTGATTTATTTGGCCAAGTGAATTTCACGATTTTCATTAAATTAATTAAAATAAGAACAAAATAATTAATTAGTAATGAATCTATGGTACCGTGGTTTATTATAACAAGTGTTAAAAAAAGCGAAGCCCACGAGTTACAGATCTTCTTGAACTTGAATCTAACACGTGGCAAAATTACAGGAATAGGTCTTATCGTATCACAACCATCTATAATTCGTTGCACGTAAGTGCTTCTCAGATTCAGGGGAACCTTTTAAACTGATGTTTTGAGATGCCCCTAAACAAAGAAATCCATATCTGGTGATCTGTGTGGCCAGCGCTGACCTGACTCTTGAGCACCTCGCCCAATCACGTTAATACCGATTTTTTAATTTAAAAAATGAGTACTCAAACTGAAATGTAGGGGAACCCCATTATGCGTAAACAATATTATTTATCTTAGGGCATTAGAAACATCTTTGAGTAGTTGAGGTAGAAACACGATTTCAAGAAAATGCCAGTATGAGGCATCGGTTAACGCGCCTGGTAAAAAGTAAGGCACACAAAAAATTCCAATAATACCCACCCATACATTCAATCAAAACTGATGTTGAAATCAAGATTCATTATGGCATGAGAGTTTTCATCAGACCAAATACGATTATTTTAGAAGTTTATTATAGCATGTTTGGAAAATTGGCTTTCTCGGTAAACAATGTCTCAGCGGTAAAATCATTATTGTGTTCAATTTTTGTTGTTGTAAAATCCATTGGCAAATTTGTAAGCGGGCATTGTAATTTGACGTCAAGTAAGGCTTTAACCCTTTTGTATGTGGTAGGGGTATAAACTGTTGATGTTTCGAAACGGACCAAACTAATTTATGATTCACATTATAATTTGCAGCGTTTTTCCTAAAACCCACTAGTATTCCGGTAGGATGGCTTCTTCCAACTTGGACGTTCTAACACTCAGAGGTCTTCCAGGATTTCAAGCTTTATGAAATGGGCCTGATTTCGAAAGACATCGAAGTACGTTTCTGAACATTCTCGGATTTGGAGATGGAGGATTTGGAAATATTTCAATATACATTCTAGTAGCCTCAGTACTACTTTCATCTTGAAGGCCATATACATAAACCATATTGGCGATTTCGGCATGTGAATACGCGTAAATCATGATTTAAACTTTATCTTATTACATAATAAATTTAATGTGACAATCCTACAATAAAGTAACAAAACTGCTTCTTAATAATAATTATTGTTGTGCATAATAAGATATGTTTAAGTATTGTTTGGTTTACGTTGTTAGCCTTGAAGCTGGAAGTGTTACTGAGGCTATGCATTACCAACGATACCCATACCTCCGCCACTGGTAAGTTTCTGAAGGTTGTAATTTTGTGTTTTCTGCTCACTAATATACTAAATATATGCACCTAATTTGTTTGAATTGCCTCAAGCGGTTTGAAGTTAAAAATTGTAAACTGATTTTTTTTTTGTTGACACCTGTAACTCGACCACGGCTGCCCTAGGACCCCATGTGTATATATAACAAGGAAAAAACTTATTTTTGGACACCGAATACGGCCCTGTATTTTTGACCTATACTTAAGAAACATAAATGCTATTGGTTATGTTATTACATAATAAAAAAAAAACATTGCACTTTATAAAATAAAAGAAAATAAAAATATTTTGGCTAATATTTATTAATGACAGATTTGGCTAAACATCAGTCGTACTGTTTTATTAAATAAAAAATGTTTTATTTACCCATATTTTGACTACATAACTTAATTTTATTAATATTTATTAAAAAAAAAAACCATTTTACCCTATACCTAGGTTTTGCGTGTTAAAATAAACCAGCTAATTATTTTTGTTGATTACAATATGGATAAAAAACACTTGTTTGGTAGTCACAACGATTTAAAGCAACACTTTGGAAAATAATATTACAAACATTCTTTAAAAAGATAAAACCTCTCCTTATGGATAAATTGCCGTTACCAAAAAAAAAAAAAATAGAAGAAATTATCTATATTCAATCAACTGAGAATAGGACACACCAAGTCGACCGATCAATATCTTCTGTAAAACTCAGAAGCTAATGAGGAACACTTAGCAATTCGTTACATTTTCAGCAACTGTGTATGATTTAACTCTTCGTGCTTAGCCTGCGGCATTAGATACATCTATAGTATTCTTGTGAATCATGGTAACATATCAAAAGTAATAGTTTTTAACAATGTGTAAAAGTAAAGTAAGTTTAAAAGCATTATGTATCTGTTATGCAGTATTCAATCAAGTATTCAACAAAAAGTCTGGGTGGTTCATTGGTAAGAACGTGTGCCTCTGAACCTAAGGGTACTGGGTTCTTTTCGCAGGATTCCCCTTCCACTTTTTCATTACATACTGTAAAATTAGCATTAACCGAGGTTGTGATATTCTATTTGAGCAAGTTGAATGTCTGCACATTCCGTCCTTAGAGGGGCGTACAGCCATCGGTCCCGTGTCCATGTGATGTTGGGCACATTAAATATCTCTCCTCCTTACAGAAGGCAGGGGTTCGGCAACATTTTCCGTATAGTGAGGTTAAACTGCTCCCTGACGTCGGTGATTGGCCATAGGCGCAGAAATAGACCGACGTTAAACAAACAAAAGCACAGTATTCGTTCTAACTTAGAAAATAGATAACTATAAATCATTACTTATAAGTGTCTAAAATGTACAGTGCTGATAATGGCCTTGAATGACGGTGCAGTGTTTTCTTATTAAAATAAATAAAACCTTTTTTGTGTGTGTTACTTCTTCCAAAGTATTTTTCTGCTCTAAAGACAATTAAATACTGTAAAACTACGGATGCAGTAAATCGTTTAAATTATGTTTATTCAATTTTACAATAATCCAAAATTTTCAATTTTGGTACACAGCAAAGTCTCTATAAAGCCAACATCTGAACTAAAGTTAATCAAAATAACTTTATTATTCTTGAATACTAATTTATTGAAAGGAATACTGGTCTGATTGGGTGGCGAAGTCATCTTGCTATTACGCATTGAAGGACAGGTACCAAGTGCACTGAAAATCTGTACATTATTTTGTAATTTATGGTTGGGATATATATGTATAGGGTCCTAAATATGAGTTCTAGGGACTCTACACAATAGAAGACATTTTTTACAAGTTCGAAAGTGATGTCCTCTAGTACGGGGTTTTTGCTAGGATTTTTTTAAACAAACATGTCGCCAGGCTCTGGTAGTAATCAATTTTATATACACTAAGTGTTTTTACATGAATACTCTGAAAATACGGACGTTGTTCCATACATACGTTTATACAACGATGGGAGAGACTCGGTGGTTCAGTGGTAATAACGTCTGCTTCTGAACCGAAGGGTACTGGGTTGGATCCCAGGGTACCCCTTTCACTTTTTGAGTACATACTGTACAATTAACATGAACCGAGGTTGTGGCATTGTATTTGAGCAAGTTGAATGTCTGCACGTTCCGCCCTTCAGAGGGAGCGTAAACCGTCGATCCCGTGTCCATGCGATGTTGAACACGTTAAAGATCCTTACCCTCCTTACAGAAAGGCAGAGGTTCGGCAAAAATTTCCAGGATAGTGAGGTGAAACTGCTCACTGGCGTCAGTGATTGGCCATAGTCGCGGAAATAGGCCGACGTTAAAGAAATAAACACACACACACATATAGCGAAGTAGTATGTTTAGAAGGAGGTTGTTTTTTTAACAAGCGTATTTTATTGTGCAATTTCTCCTCTTGAACTGGTAATTTAAAATAAGTATTTTAAGAAATATTCATGATGATAATGTTATTGTTGTGTTTGACCTAATGTAACAGGCTGTATTGGGCGGCCTAAGAAGCAAGCAAATTCAAAAGGGGTATAGTAACAAAATATATGGAAAACTTACTTGAAATCATAGAACAAAAATATAATATGAATATGGAAGGCGAGATGTATTCTCGCCAATTAGAGGTCATCAGTACGGTATACTATACAGCGAGAACACACTATAAAGTAATACGGCTATGGTAGCCAGCCTCCTAGAGAGAGTTGGTTGTACACAGTATCTATTTTATAACATTTTGTGTTATTTGGAGATGGCGTGACAACATACTACCTGGTTCCGCACCGAGATGGCGATCCTGTCGTACACCTCACAATGTTATAATATTAACAATTGAACATTCTTTAAAAACAACCAACGAGCTACTTTGATTTATTTACCAGTAAGATTCTGCATAATATAATTTCCACTAACCGTAAAGAACATTCCAGATTTAATGTTTAGAGAGTTTAGATTTTATAACATTTGAGGGCGAGCATTTACTGATTTATGTCCTCCCTAATTTACCATACGACGTGTTTTATTATGATAAATTTAGATCTATTTTTGCAATCACTGCCAATTATCTATCCATCCTAGAAAGCAATACAGTTGACCAACATAAAAAATATTTAGTCTTTTCCGCCTGTACAGAAAGCAACTGTAACGTGTGGAACATGCCCGAGAGACGGAACATATCGTTTTACGTCCTTTACAAAGCGTAGGCCGCAAACGAAGTCAATTTCCTAAAGACTATTACCGCCGTGCACAATTAGAGGTTAGTAATTTCTAAAGAGCTGGCGGGCTGGGACAAGAGCTGTTTTCAAATTTTTGACACATAAACCAGCAATACATTGATCAATAATACTCGAAATATGTTTAGTATTTAGTACTAACTTATTTCTCCCAACGCACTATTATTCTCGGTTTCTATGCTTATCTTGTCTGTATTTTTCTAATATCACATTTTTTACTGCCAAAATAATTCTAACAACCAGTTTATGCTTGTAGTGCGTGCAATATTTATTTAGCTTACTGCATCCGATAATTAATTTATATTTTATCACTGAACAAATATTTAGAGATTGATAAGAAAACATACAGTACATTAGACTGGCTTCGTAGATAAACTTCATACTATGAGAAATTATTGTAATTAGATAGGCATCACAATCGGTATTGAACGCAAGGAGTTAAACTTTATGACTGCGAAGCTATGATAAAAAATATACAATACATACCTATCAGCAGATAACAATACGAGTGTTGGAAATGTGTGCTTGTTTTGTTACACTCACCTGAAAAAAAAAAGTGTTAATCGTATGATAGCACTACGATGAACATGAACAGTTAGATATAAAATATACAGGATGAAGCATATCTTTGAAAAAATGGGAATAACCTAAAAACAACTAACCAAAAATATTTCGGATAAAACTTATTGGATCACCTCTGGACATATTCGTGTGACCTTGACATTTTCGGCAGCTTAAATTGTCACCTTGGTAACAGCCAATTTTTTACAAACGGAAACTTGTTCTAGTGTTTGAACTCTACGAAGTATTCTGCCCGCGGGTTCATGAAATTTTAGCGAGGTTTGATAATTACAATTTTGATAAAAAGAAGACATTTTTCTTTTTTTTTATTGCCAATTTAACAATAAAATCACGGTTGCCCCTAAATTAATAAAGTGAGTATAAATAAATAATACAAGTTCTCAAAATATATGTTCAAATGTTTTCCATTGTTTTCAGAACTAAGTCGAGTTTTTTTCAAAAACGAGCATTGCCTCACTGCTCTAACTGCACTAACAATGTGAGCCCTTAGGTCATCTAAATTATTTAGCCGCTCTTTGTATACTTCATTTTTCAAGTAACCCCGTAAGACCTCATAAGTTTAAATCAGGCGACCAGCTGGTAACTCTTTTCTCCTCTACTCCCAATACATCTGTTTGTGAATCAACTAAACTGTTTGACATTTTTAGGTTTACCAAATATTATCCCAATGGACCAGCAATTGTACAACGACCTCGAGAAGGTGATTTTGATAAAAGAGTAATTGGTGTGTAAGTAAATGTCGAGAAAATCTCGCTGTTTCGATTAAATTCCATGGAACGATGAGACACATTTTACCAACTATGCAGTTTTTTTCTAAAAAGAATCGCCATTGCTTGGACACTGAAAATCAGCAACTACGCAGATTGCAAGTATGGTTTGATTTTAATCTGTGGTGCGGAATGATTGGTAAGAAATAATCTGTTGTGGTTTAAATGAACATTTTCGAAAAATGCATTAATTATTAATTAATCTTCAAAATGTATTTATTTATTGTAACAATTAAGACGTATCATCTCAATAGTCTACATTATTTTTGGCGATTTTCCAGACGACTGTCTGACTGGACCCTTTGTTTATGATCAAGCATTGACCTTACGATGTTACAAAAGCAAATAAGTCCTGCTATTCGAGAAGATGTTCCAAATGATCAACTGAATAGTGTGTGATTTTTACAAGACGCACATAATTCCAGGAATGTATGAATATTGTTGATGGGTGCTTGTGGTTAATAGATAAAATACCACGGTGGTTCTGTACGCTGGCCTGTTAGGTTCATCTCATCCTTTTACGAGTTTTAATTATGAGGATATGTGAAGAACGACGTACACGAATATAATCGTCCTCAGCGCAAGCAAGTTTTTAAAGAGGGAACTCTGAACATTTTAGAGCATATATTTTGCAGTACCTATAAGTGGTACTACATCTGGTTAGCCTATAGGGTAGCCAGAGTTTTCATAATTAAAATGCAGTGCATTAGAAAAAATGGTTGACATTTTTTTACCTTAAAATGTATAACTAAAGTTAGTCACATTTACACAAGTATAAGAATTTCACTTGAAGTGAGAGTGGTATGCCGACGTATTGTTATCGGCTTAAATTTAAAGGTATTGTTTTTAGTGAATTTTCATTAAGAAAATTCACTAACAGAGAGGTATAGATGATAAGAGTTTTGGAAGATTTTTTCAAATGAGCGCGAATTAGGGCCTCTACAATCCATATCCGGGGTCAGTTTCAATTTTAATATGTTTATATATATATAATATATAATTAAGTTTTTCGTAAGCGATTTTCCGAAAAAAATAATTTATTTATTTATGTGGTACAATTATTAGTCTAAAATCTATTATAAAATATGTGATTCAAAACAACATGTGAACAACTAGAGTTACAGCGATTGAATGAATTAATGTTCTATAAAATTAACATAAATGCGAACGTCTTAATCAGCACTCTTACACAAGTCACTAAACTGATGATGCATGGTTTCCGGGTTTGTCGTATTTTGTATGATGTTGAGAATATACAGGGATGTAACTCCTCCACCCGTAAATTTTTAACACGTCCTCGTGTTGGGACACTTCTTCTGTTTGGGCTTTCCTGTTGGACTTGCATAGGATGCTCTGAATTTTTCTTCTTAAAAGAAACAGAAGTACAATGGTAACAATGATGGATATACCAATGGTAATGCCTAAGTGGGAATACTGCATGGACGGTCGGAGATGAAATGGATGCTGTTGTATCTGAGACAATGCTTCTTTTATCTTTTTATTTTCATTCAAATGGATTGGCTTAAAATGGATATGATGTTGAGGTGTCGGTTGCAATTCTTCGACTTCTATGGGTTGTAGCGTCAAATTGGTAGCAACGTCTTCATACATTTCCTCATTGATCTTGACTTTGCAGGAATTGGGGGATGTTACTAGACCGTTTCCTTGGAAGATTTTTCGTTCTAACGATGTTTCGCAATTTTCGACAATAGTGGTTGCTGAGGTAGTGGATATTAGGATGGGATCATTCTGCAGCTGAGTTGATATTTCGTAGGGGTTCATTACTTTGGCAGAAGTGCAATTTTGTAAGGTGTCAAACTGACAATGTTCTTCTCGTGGGCGATTATTGAATATAACCACGTCTTCTATAGAGGGATACCTCTCTTGGGTCCATAAGTTTGAAGAGGGTGTTTCTAAATAGTATAAGCTGGGTAGTACCAGGAGAATATAATTTTGTGGTATGGGATAAACACGAAAATAAGAGCCAGGATTGGGATGTAGGATAGGAACTTTTAAAAGGCATACAATCGTATACTTAACCGATATAATTTGGTAAATTCTACAACTTTAAAAACATGATTTTTGTCAAAGTCGATCAATTCATTTCTGTCATGACTTAACTTTAAGTGATAAATAATATTTAGCAGATCACTAGTGGTAAAGAGCTCTATATTAGTAATTTCGTTAAAACTTAGAGAAATAGTTCTTTGAATTATCTCTATCTTATGGAGCAATTTAACAGCTACGTGAATTTGAAAATGAATTTTACTCGATAATTCTCTTTCGATATCTAAGGTGGAAAAAGTCTGATAAATATGATCTAGATTTTGATTAATAATTTTTTGGTCCTTTTCGTACCTTTGTGTAATTATATTAGCAAATGAATTTAAATTATCAATTTGGGTAATTATATCTTCTTGATTTTGGAAAAGGTTATCTAAATTTTTATTGATTTATTTTAAGTCTTTTTGGTCGAGATTTCCTGTTATCATTTTAATTAAAGAGCCTGCTCCGTTTATTAATCCGCGTTTAGTTCTGTGCATTGATAGTTTTTTAGTTCATTATTTAATCGTGACAAATGGTCATCTAAAATTAGTAAATCTCGTTCGTTAGTTACAGACATTTGTCCAGTGTTTAAAAATTTAGAATTTTTTAATATATATCATCAATTTCTATATTGGTAATATTAAAATTAAAATTAAATTTATGATAATGTTTGAGTATTTTTGCTATGCCTAAATATTCTTTAAAATATCCGTTAGTTTTTATCGGTGTTATTTGAAGTGGTTGGACCAGGTTGAGGGTCATCGTTGTTTGTAGTAGTAGTAGTTTTGTCCTGTAACGAAAAAGTTTTTCTTACTCTTTTTATGTTAGAAACGTGAGCTTTTGCTTTTGGTTTAGAAAATGTAACAATGTTTTCTTTTTGTTTAGGATGTGATCGTAATTTATAAAGAGGATTTGGTTTTTTTTTTACTTTTGGTACTCTAATAGCTAGTTGTGTTGTTCTTGTAAATCTGGTGTCCTTTGTCTGTCCGCATTTGTTTTAGAAATTCTTTTTTCTCCACTTACTTTTTGTTTCTGATATATACGGTCGAAGAAAGGCATTATTTCTCTGAGCCTATTGTTATTGTATTCCTCGTAAAAGGTAGTTTTAAGTGTGACTGTTGGTAAGTCGTCGTAGGGACCGTATAGTAGTGTACAATATATATATATATATATATATATATATATATATATATATATATATATATATATATATATATATATATATATATATATATATAGGGTTAGTCAAATTCCAGACTCAACATGGGGATCTCGGAAACAGTAAGAGATACGAAGACGGTTAGATTTTAGGGCAAAGTTTCGTATTTTAGCGGTTAATAATTCTGCCAAAAAAAAATCCGAGCTGATGCTCTTAGTTTTTAAATTATCGCAAAAAAGTACATTTTCAGGATTTTTTTTTGCCATATCTTTCTTATTTATTATCAGATCGAGATGCGGTTTTGACCTTCTGAAGGCGCTTTTTTGTTTACACTATCTCTGTGGTATCAAAATTCTCAATCAACGTTTCGGTTTTTGTGGATCATCATCAACTTTTTTTCTAATGAGCACCATATTGAATTTTTACAGGCGTGAATAGATCTTTTGATTCTGGTTTCATACATGTATCATATGTTGAGGTTCATCACTTGAATTTCGCATAAAACAACAAGTGTAACAAAATCACTTAAGCCATTAATGTTTGTCAATAATTAATAACTATTTTGCAGAAGGAAGGTTTATTTAAAACACGTCAGATTTCGTTTTGTGTGAACGTAACACGTTGTTTTGTACAGTAAATGGGGTTTTCTAACGAAGAAAAGAGAGATATGGTGAGAGCTTGTTATACAAATAACATAAATTCTACAATATATTTCGTAGAATATCTACATATGTATCCCGAGAGACAGCAGCCACATTATACATATTTTAAACAACTACACGAGCATCTACTCGCATATGGTTCTTTTCTGAAGCCACGCAAGAAACATGGAGTCAGAGTACCTGAAGAAGACATTGAGTGGGTAGAAATGCAGGTAAATACACATGCAAATATGTGGTCTAATGTAGGCATTTATCTGTTTGGTTATTTAATTTACAGATTATATCTAATCCACGGAGATCTACGAATGAAATTTCTCAACCTCTTGGTATTCCTGAGACCAGAGTACCTAAATATATATTGGAAACAGAACTATACAACTATTTACACAATGTGCCCCCTGCCAAGAGATTAAATGTGTGGTTTCAGCAAGATGGGACACCCCAACATAACAGTAGAAATGTGAAAAGTTTTCTTCGCAATAAGTTGCCTATTAAAAGAATTGGGAATCAGAGAGCTATAAAATGGCCAGCGAGGTCTCCCGACCTGTCGCCCATGGACTATTTTTTAGGAGTTGTCTCAAAAATTCAGTCTACAAACAAGCGAATGAAACTGGAGGATTTAAGAATGAATGTGACGAATGCTTTCACTTCTTTAAGATCACGTGATATCAGCAGAGCTGTCAGTAGCATAAGTAGAAAAATAAATTTGAGTATCAAATCTGGAGGGCATTTGTATGAACACTTATTCTAGTGAATTTTTTTTTCATAGGAATGTATCGACGTTATAGCTTAAATGTTTTTCCATTTTCTCAGAAACACTGATTATATTTTAGTTAATAGTGCTAATACATAGAGCCATATGTTGGTAAATACTAGTCAAATTGTTTAAAGTATGTGTAGTATGGCTGCTGTCTTTCAGGATGCATAGGCATGCTCCGGAAGATTTTGTAGAATTTTTGTGATTTGATTAATAAACGTTCACCCTATCCCTTTTTTGTTGATTAGAAAAACTGTAGACATGTATTTTCTTTAAACTAAACATGTTTATTTCACCTAAAGCATTCATGGCTTATGTGATTTTGTTACATTTTTGTTTTATGAGAAATTCAAGTGATTTCCAAGATGAACCTTAATATATGATACACGAATGAAACGAGAATTAAAAGATCTATTCGCGTGTGTAAAAATCCAATATGGCGTCCATATGAAAAAATGAAGCTGATGATGTTCCACAAAAACCGAAACCTTGATTGTGAATTTTGATACGATGTTCTGAATGAGAAAGTGCCTTCAGAAGGTCAAAACCGCATCTCGATCTGATGATAAATAAGAAAGATATGGCAAAAAATAGAAATCCTGAAAATTTACCTTTTTTCAATAATTCAAAAACTAAGAGCAGCAGCTCGGATTCTTTTCAGCATAATTATTAAGCGCTAAAATACGCAACTTTGCCCTAATCTAACAGTCTTCGTATCTCTTACCGTTTCCGAGATCCCCATGTTGAGGCTCGAATTTAACTATCCCTGTGTGTGTTATATATATATATATATATATATATATATATATATATATATATATATATATATATATATATATATATATAGCAGCAGCTCGGATTCTTTTCAGCATAATTATTAAGCGCTAAAATACGCAACTTTGCCCTAATCTAACAGTCTTCGTATCTCTTACTGTTTCCGAGATCCCCATGTTGAGTCTCGAATTTGACTAACCCTATATATATATATATATATATATATATATATATATATATATATATATATATATATATATATATATATATATATATATATATATATATATCCAACCGATAACTCAAAAAATACTTGACCGATTTCGACCAAACTTGGGAATTGCCTTGACTGTGTTAATGGCTTGGATCAGTTCGTAGATGGGCACCGTGCGTTTAATTTTTCTTAGAAAAAAATGTAAAGAAAATTTTGAAAACGCAATATTTTTTGAAATATTGAAATGATTCGAATTACGATTTGCACATATATAGGAGACGTCACAATATAGCTGCTAACCAAATTTCAAATTAAATGGCACACGAGAAAGGGAGTTATTCGAAATGATAAAGAAATAAACAGTCTAAGATATCAGTTCAAGTTCCATAAAGCATTTCGCATGTTCAATGTTGACAAGGATTGTTAGACTGTGAATGTGTGATTTTGAGTAAATCATTCGACCAAGGACACAACAGTCATCTGATAATTAAATATAAATGCGCCGGGTAATAAAATTTCATTGTAATCTTAAAATTTAAACCATAGGGTCATAACACATATTTGTACTTATTGATGACAAATAAAAGTTCGTCAAAAAATTAATCCATCCAATAAATGTGGTTTAATATTCATAAATGTTGAGTTGCCAATAATTCCTCATCCTACTTATCTTAAATTCTAATTTACTCAATCTGACACCGCTGCATGCCAGCCCAACTGTCATCGCGAAACAGGAGGTGCCGACGCCGAAACGTGACAGTTAACAGTCAACATCTTATTTACATTTATTGAAACTAAAATGTTATTTTATATTACAGAATATACCAAATAGAAGTTTGACTTCAATTAAATGGTTTAAAACTACAAGCTCAGTACTGATTTCCGACGCTTCAGTGCTAGTTGCGTTATAATCCAGAAAACTCCTCAATTTTAAATATCAATATAACTTCAAAACATTCGAGGATTCGTTATTTCGTTATTATTAGTGAATTTTTGTTAAAACAAATTCACTAATTGAGAGGTAGGTGAGACTTGACAAAAATTTCTCAAATGAGCGCGAACTAGGATCCCTAGAACCCATATCCGGGGTCAGTTTGAATTTATATATATATATATATATATATATATATATATATATATATATATATATATATATATATATATATATATATATATATATATATATATATATATATATATATATATGTATCCGTCTGATAACTCAAAAAATAATTAACCGATTTCGATGAAACTCGGCAAGTGCCTTTCTTTTATTAATGGCTTGGATGAGTTCGTTATCCAGGAAAATAGGGCGGGGTTTTCCGGGAAAATTTTAAGTTTTTTTTCAAAAAAAAAAAATTTTTTATCCGAAAATTACAAAGCTGTTCTAATGAAATTTAACGGATATATTGCCTTAGGGGAGACCTTACTACGTACCCAAAATTCAACTTTCTAAGTTTATAGAAAATTGAGTTATTGAAATTTTGAATTTTCTTTCGAAAAAAATTTTTTCTCCAAGTTATTTTAATGAAATTTGATGGATATCTTGCCTTAAGAAAGGCCTCACTACATACCAAAATTAAACTTTCTAAGTTTATAGAAAATTGAGTTATTGAAATTTGAAGCATTTAATAAAAATTCACTACCATAACGCACTTGCTGCGTCCCGTTAGTTTTTTGTTTATGGATTTGTTTCGCAAAACATCCTTGCATGGAATGTTAGCCACTAGCCACGTTTGTTGTTATAAAGCTCTTTATATTATATCGCCCATATTATGTTAGAGTTTATATTAAAAAGTGTTCTATTGATTTGGTCGTAAAGTTTCTACACAATTCACTACCAAATACTAATCAGAATTAAATTTTCTGTTCACTGTGTTGTTTATCAAGTATATAAGGTAGGTAAAGGTAAGCAGCGCGTGCTTATGGTTATTTGTGTTCTTCAATATTTTTAATAAACTGGCAAGTGACACAAATATTAACTTATACTTATTGGTTTCAGGAATAGCTATTCACAAAAATGATGAAAAGGAAAACTGTGGCATGGTGTGAACAATGGTGCCAGGATAAGCTAAGCAAAAGCATTGTTTTCCTTTAAAATTATCAACAGCATTTTAGTGCATGGATGAAAGCTATAAATAACCAGATGCTTTTTAATTTACCACGTATTCAGGTGCACGATTGATATTATGTTTGCGATTGTCATTTTCTTGAGGAAGAACCTGAAGAGGCTTACAAAGAACTGCGGTTTCTTTATTGTGCATTTCTTCTGGTAAGTATATATTTGAAGTTTCAAAATTAATATTTTAAATATTGAAATTTTGTAGCGCTAAGATCTTGTTTTAAAATTTCGTAATGTTAAGATGTTGCCTACCTCTTCAATTATAGTTTGTGTGATAATAATGCAACAGTTGAAAATATATTTTCGATACATACTGTTTTTTTAAATTATTATTAATAGGTGCCTCGACAATAAAAGCCATTGGCATCGACAAAAAAGAAAAATAAATCTGAAACAGAAGTTATAAACACAAACACTCGTCTAACTTAGTAAATGTGCAATCTTGAGTTACAATGTGTTGTAAACATTAGTAGCTTTCAAGAAATAAATTAGTCTCGATAGGTCATTAGTTCCGGACAAACTGAGAATGTCACTGATGTTTTCCTTAAGATCCAGATACGACCGTTGTTCACTATATCCCGGCCACTCAGTCAAAATGTGGTTTACTGTAAGTTGAGTACTACAATAACTGCATAAAGGAGGTTCACTTTTTTCTAGTAGGTGTTTGTGTGTAAGCATAGTATGACCAATCCTTAACCTTCTGATAATGATAAGTTCTCGTCTCTTTAGGTTTGTTATTTTTGTTCTCTGAATGGTGGCTTATATGTTTCTGAGTTTAGTTTGAGCATTAAACCATACATGTTGCCATTCTTCGTGAACAGTGTGTTTTAAGCGAGTTTGAAGGTCTGTATGTATGATGAACTCATGATCTGGATTAATTTTTCCACAAGCCTTCTTAGCTAAGTTATCTGCCTCTATGTTGCCTCCCATACCAGAGTGAGATGGCACCCATATTATTACCGTCGATTTTCCACACTGGGATATTTCCCTTGCCATTTTATGTATGCCTGCAACAATAGGATGTTTGTTGCAAAGTGTTTCTATGGCATTGACAGCTGATAATGAGTCGCAGCAGATAATCGATCTGGTATGGGAAGATTTAACGAAAAATTCTAGTCAGAAGTGTACAGCTGTGAGCTCTGCTGTATACACACTGTAAACATCCGAGAGTCGTAGACTCAGTTTTATATCTGCTCCGAAAACGGAGCAACCAGTGGTTAAGCCGCATCTAGATGTATCCGTGTAATATATTGCGTCGTATAGGTACTGGCTGAGAACCCCATAAAAAGCTGCTCTTAGAGTGGGGGCAGGTGTTGTTCGTTTGTTGTAAATACTCAAGGTGGTGTTGATAATAAGGTGGTTTTCCAACCATGGGGGATCTGGGACAACCTTCTTTCGGACGTAGTGGATATCTCTTGAGCTTAAATGATTGTGTATATCTAGGTATATCTTAGCAAGGCGTGAATAGTTTTGAAATACCCTGTTCATAACAATCGAGTGTGCAGAGTTGCATGTATCCGATGTAATCTTCGCAGCATATGACAGCGATAAATGTTTCCTCCTTAGCCACAAAGATATCTCTCCAGCTTCACCTAGTATACTTAAAGTAGGACTGGTCCTAAAAGCTCCTGTTGCTAGACTTAATGCTGTATTTTGGATAACATTTAGTTGACTTACTAGCTGATGATTATAAAATAGAACCATAGTTTTGATCTAATAAGGCATCGGTATATTGTAAGGAGCACAGTTTCGCTAGCTCTCCAATTTTGGTTTGCCAGTACTTTCAGGATATTAATTTTCTTAAGACATTTCATTTTAATATAATTAATATGAGATTTCTATGTTACTTTGGTATCTAATATCATCCCAAGAAATCTATGTTCATCTTTCATGGCTAGATCACTGTTGTATAGTTGTGAGGAGTGATGGTGCAGACGTGCCTTTTTTGAGAGTATGGAATCTTGTAGTAGAATTCTGGTTGAATCTGTAATATTTCCTCTACAAAAAAGTACTATGTCGTCGGCAAAAAGGGATATCTTAACACTGGTTGTGCCATGTATTTAGTGACACTATTAATGGCTATTAGAAAAAGAGTGGTACTCAATACAGAACCATGAGGAACACCATTATCTAGCTCGTACTGGGATGAGATGGCTCCGTGTTCAATTTGACTCTAAATCGCCTATTTTTTTGGAAGTGTTGTATAAAGTGAATAATGTTTCCCTTTATATAATTATCGTGTAGTTCACGTACAACCTTGTGTCTCCACGTTGTATCGAACGTTCTGTTTATATCTAAGAATACTGCAAGTACTTCTTGTTTGCATGCAAATGCTTCTGTTCTTTCGAAGTTTAGTGTTATCAAGCTATAGCTATAGCTATAGCCATGGTAGACCTGTTTGGTCTAAATCCATTTTGATGTGGGCTTAACATAATTTTGCTCTCGAGAGTCCAAATTAATCTATTAATTATTTTTTCTAAGATCTTGCAGGAAGTGCATGTGAGAGATATTGATTTATACTCTGTTTATTATAACTATTTCTTTCACCTAACTTCAGGATTTTCTTCATTCTCGTAATTCATTATACATAATTCGATACAGACATAGGCTTGCTCAGCGTGTATTATGCATTAGCATATCCTTACTTTAAATTTAAATTTTGTGAGGGGGCACTGCCTGTGATTCGCACATGATTTTTTTATGGCCCAGAAGATAATTCAACTGTTTTCCAGTAAAAAATTTAATAACAATTATCTGTAATTCCCCAAACTAAAACCCAAATACCTATTAGAAGTCTTTTGTAAACTGTGCCTGGCAAATAAATGTTTTTTTCATTTTATTAATTTTGACACGTTGAATCTACCTAATTTGATGATTAATATGTATTTACGTTTTACGTCCTTTTTTAGGTTAATAAAATGTATTGATTTTCCTACTTTTCTATATACTCCATTTTGTAGTGTAATGCTAGTTTTCAAAAACATTAATGTTGAAAATAAATCGTCAATTTGGTTGCTAGGGAACGGTCGACTTAGTATCAACTTTATATTAACGTGATTATAACAGAATATGGCCTAAAATCAGTTGTACCTACCTTAATGAAGTTAAACAATGTGGTAGATTTCGTTTTTAATAACCTTTCAATGATAAAAGCAATTAAAACGTTTCGATTTGCAACAAAAACGTATATTTTTGCACCTGAGGTTATGGCTGTTGTTTGGTTGATAAATATGATGCAGATAAGCGGTGTTGTCAGGTCCAGAAGGACAGGTCGGAAGGATTGTGTGTAAAAAGCATTTTATATCTTTTATATCGTTAAAGCGGTGAAACACTCTTGGGATTAAATATTAAATGTGGCAACGCTGCTGAAACTCGACAGTTCGAAACGTGCAAATCGTGTGTTTTTGAGAACTTAATTTCTCAATTAATGTTATTTTCCGTAAAAATTTTTTCAGATTATTACTCTACGTTACATTGTGGCGTGCCTCATTTTGGTAATTTCCGATTGATGTTTAAGTCGACCGTCCCCGGTTGCTGCCTCACTGTATTTTGTGACTTAATAATAATTACTTTTCTTTTGCGACATTTTCACAGAATCATATAATTTTTTTTGTTTTCAGATCAAATAGGAACTGGTAGTTCTACTCAAGCTACAAGAGACATATTTCTGCTGAGCACTCTCAGGGGCATTGGAAAAATAAACCTGGCAAAGGTAAGTTATGGTGTAATGTAACATATAAAATAAAATTTGTTTTGAAATAATGGAATATACAAATCTCTTTAGATGTATAAAAATTGTAGCATTCTGTAAGTCAAGAAAAGTAGTGCTTTTTTTGTCATTTGATGAAGATACAAATTTTGAAAAAGCTTATTTGAATGTGTTCGATTTTTAAGAGTGACATCACCTTATCACAGCAATCCATGTATAGTGAATAAAAGTTTGACATGTGTTTTAAAATTGAAGGAAATAACCTCGAGATATTTTTTGCCTAGCCCACATTAAAAAGAAGTTGTTTACCTTGATTTGTTGACCAAATTGCAAGCTATGACTTGATTATAAATTTATTTTTAAATTGTCAAATTTTTAGTCTTTAGTAATTGTTTGCCAAATTCTAGCAATTAGCAATGATGGTATGTGCATATATGTTAAAAATTGTCTTTTAAATTTAACTGCTAAATCGCTAATGATGAGGTAATAACTCTCAGACTTGTAAATGTGTGTGAAATGAACACAAATCAGGTCATCTAAAACCCCTCAAGTCTACTTTAATTCTATATGTTTAGATGTCGTGTATCAAAAAGTGAGTTTTCTGATTTTAATCAAATGGATTAACTATTCATTAGTATGGGTGACATTAGGTAAATCAGCCTAAATGGATTAGTTTTTCGAGGAGACCTCAACCTTTTATTTTACAAACATTTAAATTTTCTAATATATTTTCGTGACAGTTTGTATGAAAATTTGCAGTCTATGTGCAACTTGTTTTTAAAATGTTTTTAAAATATACTAACAATGTCAAAACGCTCTTTAAGATTTTTATATTTTTATTGTAAATACAGTCAATCCTCAAATACAGTATGCTGATATTCAGCATTTAACTAATGTGTTAATGCAACCCTGATGTAGTTTCTACTAATAAAATTAGTAACTCGAAGTTTTGTTTTTAATTTCAAGCTATTTAAGTTATAATTATGTTTTCTTATTAATTAATTTTTACTTTGTAATAATAATTTTTGCTTTTTCAGGTCACAAAATTGTACACACAAAAATTCTGCGTCAAGTTAGTGTGTCAAGGCAAGCTCAAGTAACACCAAAAGCGAAACAACTATATCAGCTTGCTGGTGGCTCCAACAGAAGCTACACTGAAAAAAAGAGTAGACACTTTAAAACAGGACCGCAATTTGCAGAGCGTACATCAAAGTCAATACAATTCTGCGAACTGATGAAATACATTACACTGGAAAAAATGCATGCCTCACTATTTAAAAGTAAAGGAAAAGGCTACCAGCTTTTATCTAAGTTGCTTGCGTTATCTTCCAAAAAAACTTTGCTAACCCCGCTAAACAGAAATTCTCTAGTGGCAAGAATAAACTAAAAAGTTTTCAACACCTTGGAAAAGCAGACTACAAAAATGCAGTAAAACTGAAAAGCTTTTGCGTGTCTCATCTTTATTATATGCCTGTAAAATTACAGGCATATAATAAATTAAAAAAAAAAGCAAACTGATAATATACTTAACTTTGTGTGTATACTTATAGATAATAAGGTATTGTAGTTTGTGTGTTAAGACATGGTAAAATTGTGTGGTTTGTGTGCAACAGTTATTTGCTTTCTGTCTAAAATCTTACATTAATACAATATAAGCCTATCTAGACAAGGATGAGTTATTCCACAATATAGTGGGTTGTCTATACCACTTTCTACTAGGCCAGCCGCACTGCCAGTTGTGTATTTTGTTTACTTCAAAATAATCCTGTTTAAAAAATGATATTTTTGTAGTTATAGTATAATAATCGTATTTTTAAACGTCAACACGTCTGGGTTGGACATGATTAAAAAGGAATTGTCTGGTAGAAAAAAGCCTTGAATTTGAATTCCTTTTTAAACATAGTAGAATATTCTGCTTTGTTTTTATCTTTTGGCAACCGCATATGTAAAATTATGTTTACTACATCCAATACTTTTTGGACCACATAATTAACAACTGTGCATTAGGGAAAGTATAGTGAGACGTAATTTAAAAAAGTAGAAACCATAGCCATGTTTTGAATAACAGTAATCAGTTTTAATCACAATCTCTTTACGAGTTGTGATTTGACATTAGGTGCTAAAATGTTTAGCAAACATAATACCACAGAATCATGGGGTCTTGCCTAATTATTTTTCTTTGCAACTAATCTTGCAGTAACCAGTGAACTTCCATGGTACACCCAAACACCGAGTAAATGATTTTTAAGTTAGGCTTTTTTGTAACTTTATGGAGAAAGTGGGGTATTACTGTTGGGAGAGTTCTGTTCAGTTCTACATAAACAGTAATTAGAAAAATATTTTGGGTTCTTTCTGTAACGGACTACAAAACAGTTATAATGCAATTATTGAATTATGTATAAACGTATAGCCGCATTACTTTACAGGTGTGTTCTCGCTGTAATTAGTATACCGTACTGATGAGCTCTAATTAGAGCAAAACCGGTCTGCGGTTCTAATTATGGAGAGTACATCTAGCCTTACATACATTGTCCCAATATTAGAGAAGAAATGGGCCAGGGCTAATTATGGTGAGAATACATCTAGCTTTACATAGTTTAAGTTAAAATAAGTTCGGAAGGAGCGTCTTAATTATATATGTAACTAGTTCAAGCATGGTATGTGTGATTTTAATGATAGACTAAATTAGATGTAGTACTTTAAATTGATAAAATGTTATACAACTCGGTTGTTTAAAATTGTGTTATATGCGGATTTTAATTTTCAGTGTATTTTTGTTAACTACATTTCCTGTTTATCACTTGTTTTGTTTGACTTATTTATACAACTGACTGTGTAAATCGTTAGTAAAGATTTATGTATTGTATTTTTTTGTCCTTTCTGTAGTACCTACTTTTCTTTTACTAAATCAAAAATATTTATCTTATGAAAATTCACTACAATAACGCACTTGCTGCGTTCCGAACATTTTGTCGTTATGTTTCTGATATTTTTCAATGCATTCTGTACCAATATAAAGGTACCTACGTCTTGTTCGATCAAATGAGTAAAATTTGTATTGACTAACTAAATTAGTACATATTTCGAAATCAACAGTCTCGTAAATCAAAAAAAGTTCGGGACGCGGCAAGTGCGTTATAGTAGTGAATTTTCATAAGAATTGTACACGAGTAGTAAGATAGGTTAATAAAACTAATTCTTTAAATTTAAATGGACAAACAAGGCAACCTCAAAATCATTTTTGGAAAAATATTTTTAAAAAATGAAATGAGAACAATTTAAACATAAATAGAACATCTTGGTTCGCTGCTTCGTCGCGGGGGTTCTCCTTCCCCTTCTGCATGCCCACAATCACCCTCAATACATAAACAAGAACAATGTAAACAAAACAATCTTTGGAACAATCCCTAAGAAAGTTACGGGACCTGCGGTGAATATAGAGGCCTGCGCGCGGTAAACAGGATTTTAAGGAGGTATAGCTGCAAAATTTGATAAAGGCAGCTTATAGAGGTCCAACTAAGCTGTTTCTTTTGCACTTTCCGCTCATATTTCCTGTAAATGAATTTTCATTAAGAAAATTCACTAATAGAGAGGTATCGATGGTGAGACTTACGGAAAATTTCTTCAAATGAGCGTGAATTGGAGCCTCTGGAACCCATTTCCATGGTCAGTTAAAATGTGTATATATATATATATATATATATATATATATATATATATATATATATATATATATATATATATATATATGTATATATATATATATATATATATATATATATATATATATATATATATATATTGTATGTATCCAACCGATAACTCAGAAAATACTTCACTGCTTTGGACCAAATTTGGGAATTACCCTTATTTTCCTAATGGCTTGGATGAGTTCGTTTATCAAATCTTGACGGCCAATTTTTCTTAATAAAAAATTAAAAAACATTTTTTAAAACGCAATATCTCTCAAATTGTCTAAGTGATTGAAACGAAAATTTACAACTTTACAACATACGTGGTTGTGTATCAATTATCAAGTCGTTTGATCAAAGGAAAATAAAGTTATTCGAAATTAGTCATGAAATAATCCTCGAAATCACTTCAGATTCTGTAATGCAATATCTACAATGTTGGACACAGACAAATGGCGTTACCTATACTGCTATGCTAGTTAAATAAATCGTAGATAAAAATCTAAACAATGGAAATTATTGCAAGATGTCAGACTGGAGAACATTGTGAGAGATACGACAGGGGCGCACTCTCGCTGCAGGACCAGGTAGCATGTTGTCACGACAACTCTAGTTTACACAAAATTTTATAGATATAGCTGTGTGCAAGGTACAACCATCTAACAATTTTGTAAATTGTCAGCCTTGGACCATTTCTTTCCTAATACCAGGACAAAGTTTGCGTCCAAAAGCGCTAAATGTTATCATGCGAATGTATACTAATAAATAAAAAATTTAATGATTTTGAGTCACTTTGTTCAAAAGCTATCTAGAACAACGTTTCATTATGTATAAATATTAAGATTCCCATTCTTCACGTTCACGGTATTTAAAATTAAAATCCATATCTCTCTCCTAGTTTAATCTGACCACAGGTAGCATAACCTCGAAATCGACTCCGCTGATGCTAATTGCTAATACCTTTTTAGGATCTTATAATATAAAACAACTAGGTACCTATATTCTTAAGTTAATACAAATAGTAGGTAAATAATAACCCAACTTTTAATTTTAACTTAACTTTAACAAAATGACTGGAGTAGTATATTATGATTGTAACATCCAATGAAACAAATGTGAAAGTGATAGGTAAACTGCATGTAGATTGTAGATCTTGTATGTATTACCTAGTGAGCTCTATACAGAATTCACTGGTAGGTATTACCAAAGTGAAACAAAATTTAATTTCAAACAAGAAATATACCTACCTGAAACTAATACAGTAAGTACTTATAATATATAGGTAGGTACCACAAAGTACATACATCCCTAGTTAAAATTATATAAACAGATGTTTAGGTTAAATTATTAAAATTTTAATATCAAAATTTTGTATTGTTTATATTTATTTCATTTTCAAAAATATGGATGCAGCAATAGCAAATAAGTGTTGAAAAGAGTTTAGGTGCGTTACAGTAGCGAATATTTATAAAAATATTTCCAAAGGTAACAACCCAATAACATTGAACTAGAATCTACAGTTTTGATACATAGTAAAACCTGTATAAAATTAGAGTGGATACTAAATTTAAAAAATAACACAATGAGCTTCACAGATAATTACAAATTTGTTTTAAACACCCTTTTTTGTTATGCTGTTTGCAGAAACTGGTTCAATTGAGTTCGTTAAAACCGATCATTCAAGCAATTAATATGGGAAAATACTTGCCTGCCACCTATAATTTCATAGATGCATTCCGTTTGTAAATTAAAATTAAATTTTCGGTAAATTTACAGATTAGCACATGGGAGCGTTTAGAAAAATATTTTCAGAACCATGCTCCGAACCCCTTCTGGGTGCCCAAACCTCAAGAATTTCTTGCAAACAGCCCACAAGAAAGTTACGGGACCAAGAGTGAATAGGGGTTCTGGGCGGAGGAGAATATAAAAAGGAAATGTGAGCGGAAAGTGCGAAAGAAACAGCTTAGTTGGACCACTTCAAGCTGCCTTTATCCCATTTTGCAGCTATACCTCCTTAAAGTCCTGTTTACCGCGCGCAGAACCTCTATATTCACCGCAGGTCCCGTAACTTTATTAGGGGTTTATTTTTTTAGGATTTTTTCTTGTTTACATTGTTCGTGTTTATGTATTGACGGTGATTGTAGGCATGCAGGGGGGAAAGGAGAACCCCCGCGACGAAGCAGCAAACCAATATTTTCAATTTATGTTTAAATTGTTATCTCATTTCATTTTTTAAAAATATTTTTCCAAAAAGGATTTTGAGGTTGCCTTGTTTGTCAGTCTTACATAGTAAGCCGCAATATTTTATCATTTTCAAAAATTATGGATACAGCAACCGTAAATAAGTGTTGGAAAGGGTCTGGGTGCAGCAAGTAGGTTATAGTAGAACATTTTCGTAAAACTATTTCAAATCCGATAGCTCAATAAATTTCCCATTAAGCTAGAATCTTCAATCTTAAACCATAGTAACACCTATGTAAACGCACCGTGGGTACGAAATTTAAAAAATATATATAATGAGCTTCGCGGATAACTACAAATTTGTTTTAAAAAACCTTTTTTAATGTTTACTGTTTACAAAAACTGGATGGGTTGACTAAAACAAATCCATTCAAGCAATTAATAAGGAATAATACCTGCCATATTTATAATTTGACAGTTATATTCCCTTTGAAATAATTAATTTTTTTTCTGAAAACTTTTGTAACTTTATGAAATTGGTAATACAATTTTTTTAAAGACACTTGCAGTACTTACATAATATATCTAAGACTAAATTTTAATTTTTAGCACCATATAACATATAAATTTTTTCGAATAATCGCCAACTGGGACTCAAAAACCGATCTTCAATGTCCATTTAAATTTAAAGAATTAGTTTTAATAATATATCTTACTAATAGTGTATAATTTCTATGAAAATTCACTACTATAACGCACTTGCTGCAACCCAAACTTTTAATATTGTGATCTTGCCAATTGTTCTTTTTTTAATATTCTCAGTTATTTTTAGGTTACAATTACCTTTCTTTGACGATTGTTTGGAATCAGAAAAAGTTGTCGATGATTCGATGAAACAGATACGCTGTAATTAAAATGTGATTTAATAGGCGCTTTCTGCATAAAATGTGGTTATGAAGATGTGTTCAAAAATTTTTAAAATATTGAGAAATCAAACAGTTGATGTAAGATAATACAAATGATTCTCAAAATATCTCTAAAGCCAAAACGCTATAACCGCTCCCCAAGCGGAAACAAAAGCCAACATAATTCACTAAAGCTTTCGCCATTCAACCGTTTCTCTACTTCTTATAGTTTTCAAGACTTTTCTTAATGAACTATTGCTAAAAGATAACTTTTGTTCTTGTGGCAGTATCGGGTCGTTAGCACAGTTTAACAAACCGATTAGTATTTGTTAAACATTTAATTCATACTTAGATCGCCTCACCAATACGACCGATAGTGTTGGCGTGCCCTGCATTGAACTTACTTTTTTTATTCGGTGAATCGCTTCGATAACTATGACCATTAGCAGAATGGATTATCAAACAGATCGATGTTAGCCGGTTTGTCCCACAGAACCACGTCGGATTCGAAATCTCTCTGTGACGTCTTAACAATTTACACAACCAGGTCGTCTTGTCTTTTTAGCGAATTTTTCGTAAAACGAATAATGGGGATATCTGTGTTTATATATATATATATATATATATATATATATATATATATATATATATATATATATATATATATATATATATATATATATATATATATATCGTATCGATAACTCAAAAAATAATGGGCCGATTTTAATCAAATTTGGTACGTACCTTCCTTTTATAAGTGGCTTAGATAGGTTCGTTGGCCAAGAAAATCGGATCAGTTTTTTAGGGAAAATTTTGGGTTTTCCTTCGGAAATTTTTCGTATCTCCGAAAATAACAGAGCTATGACAACCAAATTTGGTATATACGTTTCTACTATCCAACTTACCCTAGATGCCAAAATTCAGATCTCTAGGTTGAAAGGAGAAAAGTTATAGGCATTTTAAGGAAAAAAATTGGATGACACTGGTGATCAGAGGAATGCACAAGAGCAAAATATTTTGTGTGATTAACAAAACCAATTGAATATTACATCCAACGGTTAAGTTTTCTTGACACAAAAACGTCAGTAGTAGCAGAAAAAATATTTTGAAAATTTGATAATTTTTCTTCTTCAAACCTCAAAGTCGCGATTTGCAACGTCAAAATTTGCAATTTTCAGACAACGAATTTGGAACAAAACTGATTATATAGACGATATGTCGTAAGAAGTGTGTTTTACAAAGCCTTAAGATTCAGTTTCAACCATCAATGTCCTTCATTTTACTAAAATATTTTCAGAAAATACATTTCAAATAGACCCTCTTTCTGGTGCTTCGGCAGCAGTTTCAGCTATAGAGTTTATGGTTTAGAAGTCCATATTTTAGCAAATTTTCGTAGAAAAAATTCGTTATTGAGAAAACCGCGACTTATGAATTTTAAAAAGATTTCTTCAAATGAGCGCGAACTAGAACCCCAAACACCCATATACGAGGTCACTTTCAGTTTTTGTCTGTTTACACATATACAGGGTGACGTTTTTCTACGGAAAAGCTCAATATATCCGTTATTATACAAGATATGACAAAAAAGTATATACGTTAATTATGCGGTATCTCGGGCCGCATCTCATAAACTTATTTTGACAATCACAGGGTGGCCCATAAGTCGTGGGTGATACACACTTTCCTTTTTTAATAGAACACCCCCTTATTTTATTGCATTTTTGTGTTTTCCAGCAAATTATAATGCATGTTTGTAAGAAAAAAAAATTTATATCGTTCATCGTTTTTGAGTTATTTCAATTGTTTTGCAACTTTTCACGTTTTTGGCACATATTTCAAACACATATCACAAATTGTGAAACGGCGTTTTAGTGAATGTTTATTATAAAAATTCACTAATAGAGAGGTATCGATGGTAAGACTTTTGGAAAAAAAATTCAAATGAACACGAATTAGGGCCTCTCGAACCCATATCCGGGGTCAGTTTCTATATATATATATATATATATATATATATATATATATATATATATATATATATATATATATATATATGTGTGTGTGTGTGTGTGTGTGTGTGTATATGTATCCAACCGCAAACTCAAAAAATACTTGACCAATTTCGACCAAGTTTGGGAATTACCTTGATTTTTTAATGGCTTGGATGAGTTCGTAGATGGGCACCGTGCGTTTAATTTTTCTTAGAAAAAAATGTAAAGAAAATTTTGAAACGCAATATTTTTTGAAATATTGAAGTGTTTCGAATGAAAATTTCCACATATATAGGAGACGTTACAATATAGCTGCTAACCAAATTTCAAATTAAATGGCAAACGAGGAAAGGAGTTACTTAAAAAATCACAATTATAAATGAATAAACAGTCTAAGATATCAGTTCAAATTTCATACAGCATTTCCCACGTTCAATGTTGATAAGGATGGTTAGACTGTGAATGCGTCATTTTGAGTAGATAATTCAAATCGAGACAACAGTCACCTGACAATTAAATATAAAGGAGCCGGGTTGTCAGATCTAATAAAATTTCATTTGAATTTTACAATGTAAAACATATGGTCATAACACATATTTGTACTTATTGATGACAAATAAAAGTTCGTCAAAAAATTAATCCATCCAATAAATGTGGCTTAATATTAATTATTCATGAAATATGTAAACGAGGCATCATATAGATTTCTCAGATGTTGAGAAATCAGCTGCTGTCTAAGAGAACATGAAGATTTACACTGGAAAAAAATATGTATGCCTCACTATTTAAAAGTAAAGGAAAACACTACCAGCTTTTATCTAAGTTGCTTGCTTTATTTTCCAAAAAAACTTTGCTAACCCCGCAAAGCAGACTACAAACATGCAGTAAATTGGAAAAGCTTTTGCGTATATCATCTCAATAGTTAATTGACCCTGTAAAATTACAGACATATAATAAATTTAAAAAAAGCAAGCAGATAATAAAGTTTAGTGTGTATATACAGATAATAAGGTATAGTAGTATGTGTATTAAGACATGGTAAAATTGTGTGGTTTGTGTGCAACAGTTATTTGCTTTCTGTCTAAAATCTTATATTAGTACAATATATGCTTATTTAAACAAGGATGGGTTAATCCACAATATAGTGGGTTGTCTATACTAATTTCTACTAGGTCAGCTGTTCTCATTATGGTAAAAATACATCTAGCCAAACATACATTGTCCCTATGTTAGGGGAGAAACGGGCCAGGGCTGACAATTTACAAAATTTTTAGTTGGTTGTACACATTCCCTATTTATAACATTGCGTGTTATTTGGAACTGTCGTGACAGCATAATACCTGGTTCCGCACCGAGATGGCGACCCTGTCGTACATCTTACAACGTTCTGGGAGGCTGGCTACCATAGCCGTATTACTTTATAGGTATGTTCTCTCTGTAATTAGTATACTGTACTGATGAGCTCTAATTAGAGCGAAACCGGTGTGCGGTTCTAATTATGGTGAGAATACATCTAGTCTTACATACATTGTCCCTATATTAGGGAAGAAATGTGCCAGGGCTAATTATGGTGAGAATATATCTAGCTTTACATAGTTTAAGTTAAACTAAATTCGGAATAAGCGTCTATACAACTCTGTTGTTTAAAATTGTGTTATGTGCGGATTTTAATTTTCAGTGTATTTTTGTTAACTACATTTCCTGTTTATCACTTGTTTTGTTTGACTTATATATACAATCATTAGTAAAGATTTATGTAGAGATCTTGTATATCATTTGTCCTTTCTGTAGTACCTACTTTTCTTTTACTAAATCTAAAATATTTATCTTATGAAAATTCACTACAATAACGCACTTGCTGCGTCCCGAATTTTTTATCAATAGATAACGGTACCCCATAAAAATGACGCATTCAGAGAGATTTTTGTTTGTATTACTCGTCGAAAAAATCGAGCTGTCGTATACGGGCACGCTCAAATAGTGGCTGAATTTTAAAACTTTTCGCACAAATGTTTTTAGTGTTTCTACGGAACTTATTTTTGTAACATTTTTGTGATATGTTGGTAATTAATAATAAATGTTTAGTAAGTGATTGTTAAAAAAATTGTCGAATTTTTGTGAAAAATATAATTTAGTGTAACATTACTGAAAGCAATTTTTGTAAAAAAAAAAAGAAAAAAAAAAGAAAATTTTGCAACTTTTCAATTTTTTTCAATTTTGGTCCTAAAGCTGTTTGTGAGTAATTATATCCTGGCAGGTGTGTAAACAGCTTAAAGAGGTTCGTTGGGCAGGAAAATCGGACCAGTTTTTTCTGGAACTTTTAAAGTTTATTTTCGGAAAATGTTTGTACTTTTTAAAACAATAAAGCTATTTTAATGAAATGTGATAGATTGTTACTAATATATAGGTTATACTGCCAACCAAATTTCCTTTTTTTAAAAACAAGACAGATTTGCGATTAAAAGCATTTTTACGAAAATTGGCTACCATAACGCACTTGCTGGGTCCAGACTTTTTATCTCATCATTTCAGAAAGACCAATTTTTTTTACTGAAATATTGCTGGAAATAAAGGACAACAAACTATTCTTTAAAAAAAACAGAAACCTTAAAAGATGACAAGCAGTCAACTCGTTTGTACTAGGTTCCGTGACACAAAAATAAGAGAAAGTGAGTTCTTGCTTGGCTCTTTGTAAATCAGCTTATCTAGATTTTCATAAAAATAGTACTTGTATTGCGTACAGGGTTTCGGTTTGACATCCAGTATCACTGAACATATACATGTGAGGTCAAGCTACAATATTTGTTGAAACTAGCCAATAATTTTTACTTAACCTAACCAAGCGAAAACATAGACAACCAGCTTACAAATAGGTGAAAGTTAATTAACTATTTTAATTGAAATTTAAATATCAACTAAGGACGCTTTGGATATCCCAAATCGTCACAGTAAGACATATCTAATATTTATATTTCATCTTACAATGAAGCAACCTTTGTTAGCGAAAAGATCGTTAAGTCTGTAAATGTGTTGTAATTTTGGTTCTTCATGGTGCACTTAACAGTGCTCATCGGGTTTTAATTCATACAGACTGATAACAGCTATCGCAACTTAAGAGAGACTGAAATTAAAGAACATATTTAAAAACTAGCTATAATATTTTTTTAAGAAACCTCAAAAATCTTTTTAGTAACTTCAAAGCACAACAAAAAATTAGTCCTAAACTCACTAAACTAAAACTGGCCCTAAGACCTACCATATTTAGAAAAAAATCCTTAAAATATTTAAAATGCATATCAGCGATTGTTGCATCTGAATGCAGAAGAACAAAAGTTAACAGAGAAAGTGGCAAAACAGTAGAGACCTATCTGATAATGGAGTGAGCAAATCGTGCCAAAGATAACGGCAGAACAAGTTAATTAGAGCCACTGGAGACCGATACATCATTACATGCCAGATCGGTGGTGGTCACTTCCTGAACAGACCTTCACAACACTCCAAGGACGCGCAGACCCACTTTCACTGTTGTCAGGTTTAACTATTTTCTGAAAAACTAGTGATGTTTCCTTCATGACAGAAATGCTTTAAAACCACAGTAAAATAAAGCAATTACTAGATATTTATTGATTGTTGTTGCCCTTACTTGGTGAAACTTGTCCATACTACATACAGACTTGGAGACTACTTCTCTGGCTTCACTGTTGGTTTTTGTAGGTGAAGGACGTAGCCAGCGCGTGAGCTAACTGAAGCAAGTGGCCCTTCGAATTCTGGAAGTTCTAGGATATTCTTCAATGCTTCTGTGACTATAGTTTCGCTGCTTGACAGCATTTTCAGACAGATTAAAATTGAATTAGTACGAAATCATGACAACTACAAATAAATATCATAACATATGATATGAAGTTTGGATCAAAAAATTTTATCAAATTGAAAATAAAATGAAACACAGATGACAAATGCGGTTTTCAAAATGTCTATGCGATGTATGTCAATATTTAACATAAAAAATAGAAATAGCCTATAATAACTATGATAACAGTTACAACAATAAAATAACTAAACAATAACAGTATAAAAGTAGTCTCTATACAACGAAAATATCGACATATAGAAACTCATTATTTTATTACAACTGTTTTGAAAGAATAGTTAAATTTATTTTCTTTAATATATTTAATTAGAAAGAAGAATATCCAAGAAAGGGGAATTCATTAAATCAGTTTGCTCGTTTAAAACAAGGTAGTTATTGTCGTGTGTGTGCCTTTTGACTTCTAAAGCTTCAAAAAAGTCTAGTTTACGTTTGTCATTATAAAAATGTAGTGGTTGTATGCGGTTATTTATTGTAGGTATATGTTCGGTATCAATAATATGTTTTGCAAATGTAGATTTGTCAGCGTGGTTATTTCTAAATGCAGAAATATGTTCTTTGCATCGGGTGTTAAAATTTCTAGAAGTTTGACCTATGTAGATTGCATTACAATGTGTACAAGCCAATTTATAAACTCCAGCTTTTGTCAGGAAACAAGACTTTTCTTTCGCGTTAAATAACAAATCACGCGTCTTGTTGTAAGATTTAGAAGCTACCCTTGTATTTGTACAGGTGTTTAAAATTTTTGAAATGTTTTCTAAAATGGTTCCAAAATAAGTTTTCGAAACGTATCTGTTGTCTTCTTTGTCTCTAATATTTGGACAAATTAAATTAATCGCTAATTTGTATTCTTTTCTCTCTATTATTTTATCTATTATTTTAACAGAGTAGTCATTATTAAATGCTGTTTGCTTAATTATTGAAATTTATTTTTCAAAATTGTTTTGTGACATAGGTATTGAAAATGCACGATGTATCATAGAATGGTAGGCTGACACCTTTTGTAAAAAAGGGTGACATGAATCGTATGGTATGGTTGTGTCAGTGTAAGTTGGTTTCCTATATATTGAAAAGTCAAATGAATTATTCTTTCTAATTGTTAAGCCTAAAAAATTTATACAGCTGTTAGCTTCTTCTTCTAAAGTAAACTTAATATTTGTGTGAAAGTTATTAATAAAATTTAAAAATTCATTTAATTCTGTATGACTACTTTGAAAACATGCTAAAATATCATCTACGTATCTGTACCAAAAGACAATATTATGTGAAAGTTCTGATGTTAAAATTTGGTTTTCTAAGTTTTCCATAAATATGTTGGCTAATAAAGGTGACAACGGACTACCCATAGGCAGACCTTCATTTTGCATATAAATTTTATTATTAAATTTAAAATAGTTTTGTTTTATACATTCATTAAAAAGATTCATTATTTCTTGTCTTTTTATGACATTTACGTTCTTTTTTATTAAAACGTTTTCTAATAGAGGTAAACATTCTTTAGGGGGTATCTTAGAATACATGCTACAAACATCAAACGAGACTAATTTACTATTTGTGGGAATAATTGTTATTTAATTTTTGTGTAAGTTCATAAGAATTTTTAACTGAATATTTTGGAAAGTAATTGTATTCTTTAATAAGTGAAACCAGTTTGCTCGCTATCTTATGATTAGGTGTATTAACATAGCTAACTACTGGTCTCACCGGTATATTTGGCTTATGAATTTTCAGGTGGCCATATAATTTTGGTGGTTGCGGGCTTTTATATAAAAGATATTTCTTTTCTTGTTGACTAAACAGAGACACATTTTTAAGTTCATTTTTTTAGTTTTGTCTGAAATACGTTTGTTGGGTCTCTCCTAATTTCTGTTAAATTTTCTGTAGTAATAAAATCATTAATTTTAATGTTATATGCGTCCCTACTTATAGCTACAGTTGTATTTCCTTTATCAGCTTTAGTAAAAACTAGATCATTGTCTAATATTTTACGCTAAACAGAACTTTCACATAATATTGTCTTTTGGTACAGATACGTAGATGATATTTTAGCATGTTTTCAAGGTAGTTATACAGAATTAAATGAATTTTTAAATTTTATTAATAACTCTCACACAAATATTAAGTTTACTTTAGAAGAAGAAGCTAACAGTTGTATAAATTTTTTAAACTTAACAATTAGAAAGTTAGAAAATAATTCATTTGACTTTTCAATATATATAGGAAACCAACTTACACTGACACAACCATACCATACGATTCATGTCACCCTTTTTCACAAAAGCTGTCAGCCTACCATTCCATGATACATCGTGCATTTTCAATACCTATGTCACAAAACAATTTTGAAAAAGAAATTTCAATAATTAAGCAAACAGCATTTAATAATGGCTACTCTTTTAAAATAATGGATAAAATTATAGAGAGAAAAGAATACAAATTAGCGATTAATTTAATTTATCCAAATATTAGAGACAAAGAAGACAACAGATACGTTTCGATAACTTATTTTGGAACCACTTCAGAAAACATTCCAAAGATTTTAAACACCTGTACAAATACAAAGGTAGCTTTTAAATCTTACAACACGATGCGTGATTTGTTATTTAACGCGAAAGAAAAGTCTTGTTTCCTGACAAAAGCTGGAGTTTATAAATTGGCTTGTACACATTGTAATGCAATCTACATAGGTCAAACTTCTAGAAATTTTAACACCTAATGCAAAGAACATATTTCTGCATTTAGAAATAACCACGCTGACAAATCTACATTTGCAAAACATATTATTGATACCGAACATATAGCTACAATAAATAACCGCATACAACCACTACATTTTTATAATGACAAACGTAAACTAGACTTTTTTGAAGCTTTAGAAGTCAAAAGGCACACACACGACAATAACTACCTTGTTTTAAACGAGCAAACTGATTTAATGAATTCCCCTTTCTTGGATATTCTTCTTTCTAATTAAATATGTCAAAGAAAATAAATTTAACTATTCTTTCAAAAAAGTTGTAATAAAATAATGAGTTGCTGTCATCTGTGTTTCATTTTATTTTCAATTTGATTAAATTTTTTGATCAAAACTTCATATCATAACATAGCAACAGATATTTATTTGTAGTTGTCATTGTATATTTGAATGGAGGGTGCTGTCGTCCGCGTAGCTGTGAACTGGGTTGGATGTGCTAGAGCGGATGTGGAGAAGAAACAAAGTAGTGGCTAAAGCTGAACCTTGAGGAATTCCTACATTAATTAGATACAGTTTTAGAGGAATGGCCTTCCACAACAACAGATATGCTCCTGTTGGAGAGGAAATTTGCTGTCCAGGTACAAAGTTTTGGTGGTAGGCCATAGGCTGGAAGTTTATTAAGCAGCGCTGCGTGCCAGACCTGGTCGAATGCTTTGGATATGTCTAGAGCAACAATCTGGAATTCACCGTGTTGTTCCATAGACTTATTCCAAGAATGGGTGACAAAGGAAAGGAGGTCGGCAGTCGATCTGCGCTGACGGAATCCATACTGCCTGTCGAGGATTAGACTGTGTTTTTCAAGAAATTTTAGTAATTCGGTGTTTATATACTTTCCCATCACTTTAGAGATGACTGAAAGAAGAGAAATAGGCCTGTAGTTGCTAGGAAGCGCTTTGGATCCTTTCTTGGGGATGGGTTGTACTCGAGCAGTTTTCCAGTTACTAGGGAATATGCCTTTATTATAATATATCTGAAACAGACGAGTCAGGACAGGAGAAAGCTTTGGTGCGCATTTTTTGAGAACAATTGCTGGGATCTCGTCAAGGCCAGAGGCTTTCCTGGTATTAAGAGAAGAGAGCATCTTTCGTGCCTTTTTAGTTTTGAAAATGATATCCGCCATTTTATGCGCGACATTGGGGGACTGTTGGTGGTTGAACATTTGGAGGTGGGTTGAGAGTAGAATTGCCGGCGAACAACGAAGCAAAAAGTTCAGCCTTGCACAGGGCCGTAGAAACAATTTCATCCCCTGAGACAAGAGGTGGGAACGTGCTTTTGCAGAAATTATTCCCAATAGATTTAGCAAGAGTCCAGAAGGGTTTGCCGCCGTTGGTGCTTAAGAGGACTTTGTTTTTGATGTGGTTATTAAACGAGTTTTTTGCCTCAGAAAGAATGCGGACATAGCGGTTTCTTGCGTCTATAAATGCTTGACGATTTTCTTGACTGGGATTGTGTAGAAGCGCTTTGTGAGCTTTGACCTTTTCAAGTCTGGCCTTGTCACAGGATTTAGAGAACCAGGGCTTTTGAGTGGACGAAGAGGTTTTCTGTGTACGTGGGATAAATAATTCCATGGATTGGATAATTTCGGTGACGTTTTGTGAGATATCAGAGGGGTCAGGATGAGAGACGCAGACAGACGCCCATGGAAATGAGGAAAAGTAATCCCGCATTTCGTCCCAGTTTGCGGAGTTGTAGTGCCAAACGATACGTGGGTGTGATGACTGTGTGACCTCGGGTTGCATTGCGCAGGAAGCAGTGACCATGCCATGGTCTGAGCGACCAAGGGGTGCGGTGACTGATATCTTATAGCATTCAGGTTCCGTAGTAAGAAGGAGATCCAAGGGATTTGAGCTGTGTGTTGACATACGAGGAAAGTAAGTAGGTTGCTGAACCATATTGGCTAAAGAATTGCTGACTGCAAAGGCATCCGCTGCTCTCCCTTGTGGATCGGTTTTTAAAGATCCTAGCCATTCCTTATTATGGACATTGAAATCACCAAGAATAGTGACCTCGGAGGAAGGATATTCAGAAATCAGATAGTCGGTTTTTTCAGAAAGGTAGTCAAAGAGCTGGACAAAGTTGTTGTCAGAAGGTGACCGGTAAATGCAACAGATGAATTTAGTTGCAGCCCTGAGAGAGAGTTTTATCCATAGTATGTCTTTTCTTCCGGCTTCTAAATTGGGGAGTCTGGTGCAGGGTAGATTGCTTCGGACATATGCGCACACGCCTCCATGCAATCTAAAGGAAGTAAGGAGCTCATACCCCGGGAAATTAAGGTGATTAGTGGCTGTTTTGGCACTGATTTGGGTTTCGGTGAGGAAGATGAGTTGGGGCCTGTTAGCCTGGAGTAAATGGTGGACGGAGTTCAGGTTAGAATTTAGGCCACATATATTCAAAAAGGATATGTTAAATCTTGATGTTGGCGCCTCCTGTACACCCCTCTCCCGGAGATCCGAATGGAGGGGTATTTTGCCTCCGGAATATTTTGTACAAGGAGGAGCCATCATCATTTTTGCTTATAAGGGAAACCGACTCATACACCAGAACCGGAAACGTCCGTTGGGACTTCACCGGTCCCTTGATGTATGGGGTGGTACCTCATCGGGCGTGGAAAAATCCTTTACTATTACGTAAAGGAAAATTCCACTACCACCTGCTATGGATTGGATTGGATCAATGTCTACCCCTTTAAAAATAAGATTAATAAAGGGACTATCAATTGTCCAATAGTTATGCTTTTCGACATAGTAGGAGGATACAAAACATTATCATTTTGCATCCATGCCTATTGTCGGTGAAATAAGAAATGGTGTATAACAAAGATGATCATTGTCGCCATAGTTGTTTAATTTATTTGTAGAAAATAGAATAAAAAGATCTAGATGTAGTATGTAATATATTTACGGATCAAAAGGTACTACTGTTTACAAAATGTCTAATTCGTACAAAAAGCAAGGAAAAATCTTTATTTTATATTATCAGCTGACATACACAGAATATTAGCAAAATACTTTAGTTGAAAAAACAGGTTTTTTTTAAATAACACCACGACCCTGTACTTCATGGTGTTTTCGTCTAAAGATAAGTGCATAGGTAACCAAATATTTACCTATGGTGAAAAAGTAAAACAAAACTACTTACCGGTTTAATAAGGGCAAAAAAACCCATTGGAGCCAATATTATGGAAAAAAAAACAACTTAATCAGTGGATTATGGTATAAATTCACATAACCATCATATTTTAGAACATTACTCCCTATCTGCTTTTAGCATTTGGGGTAAGTTATTGATAATGATAAGATTGGAAAATATACCTACTTTTTCATATAAAACTTATCCAGACTGTATTTTGACTCAATGCATTATTGTTTGTTTATTTATAAGGTTTCTTTTCTTACACAGTTATATAAATCTATATAAAAATATTAGGAACATTTTCTGTAAAACGATTAGGTTTTTAGGTTTAGATGTGTATAAAACCCTTATATAAGTTTAGTGTAGCTAATTGTTTACAGACTTCAGAATTTCATTATATAAATGTGTTATCTTTAAAAGAAGAACATTTTGTTTTCACCAAACTACAAAAATATTAAGCTTGTTCAAACACCTTCTGTGTAATATAAAATTTAAGTATGAATATACTAGATTATACTGCTACCTCAGATTAAAAAAAGCCTGGACGCAGCAAGTGCGTTATGGTAGTAAATTTTCATAGAAATGATCTGGCACAAAATATTTTATTATAACTTTTTTTTCTTGTAACATAGAAATCTAAATTTTGGTGTATAGTTTACTTTTTATATCAAAAACCTACCTACCAAATTTAGTTATCATAGATTTTTTATTTTTTAAGATAAAAATTTTTTTCAAATGAAAACTCAAAATTTTCCCAAAAAACCTCGTTCGATTTTTCTGATTAACGAACTTGTCAAAGCCATTTACAAAAGGAAGGCACATGCCAAATTTTATCAAAATCTACCTATTATTCTTTGAGATAAATTTTTTTTTCGAATGAAAACTCAAATTTTTTCCGGAAAACCTCGTCCGATTTTCCTGAATAACAAACTTATCAAAGCCATTTACAGAAGGAAGGTACATGCCAAATTTTATTAAAATCGGCTTCTTACTTTTTGAGATAAGAATTTTTTCGAATGAAAACTCAAAATTTTCCCGGAAAACCTCGTCCGATTTTCCTGACTAACGAACTTATCCAAGCCATTTACAAAAGAAAGGTACATGCCAAATTTTATCAAATCGGCCCATTATTTTTTGAGTTATCGGTGTGATACATACATACATACATATATATATATATATATATATATATATATATATATATATATATATATATATATATATATATATATATATATATATATATATATATATATATATATATATATATATATATATAAACATATAAAAATTAAAACTGACCCCCGAAATGGGTTCTAGGGGTCCTAGTTCGCGCTCATTTGCAAAAATTTTTTCAAAATTCAAAAGTCGGGATCTCCTCATAAGTGAATTTTTTTCTACGAAAATTCACTAATAGCCAAATTAATTAATTTCTGGGAACTCAGAAGCAATATGAGTTTAAACTCACATTCACAAAAGTAAAAAATTACAAAACTACATACCTCAAAGATAGTTAGTAGTTAACTTTCAATTAAGATTGAATGTAGGAATCAAAAAATTAAAAATACATTTCGTTTTCCATATAAAATCACATTAGGCACTGGATACCAAAAATAGAACACCCTGTTGGAGTAAACATAGTTGCATGTTGTAAGTATTTTCAAATGAGAAAGATCTTTTTCATGTTTTTTTTCTTAAGTATTCAAATAGACGCGCAAGAGAAGCATTCTGCTTATTTGGCCTACTTGTGTAAACCGCCAGTGAATTTTTGATAATGAAACTGCTAAAAACAAACGTCTGTTAGCTTAATTTATGCGATAATTCTACAATCTGTAATTGCAATATTATTTATTTTAAATCTTATTATACTTAAAAAAATATCAACAAAATTATTAAGAACTTTAGATGTCACTAAAATGCGTTTAAAGTACTTTTAATCACAAACTAGTGTTTTGTTTCAATAATAATTATAATCCTAACCCGCCAGGGGAAGCAAAGCAACATAGTATTTCATAAAAAGCATGAAGCATATTGATTAAAAATTAGTGCGAAAGGGATATCCCCCTTAACAGAAAAATAGGATACTACAATTAATAGGTATTAAATGGATTGCTACTAGCAATGACAATACATACAATACTATTAATTTTTTAAATGAAATTTAGTGAAATTGTTGTTCTCTAGGCAACACTGTTGATACGTTCTGATTTACTGTGGGCTACGGTGTGTTTATTGCGTGAAATACTTTCTAAATCCACATACCAAGACACTTTTACAAAATTGATGTAACTGATATTGAAATTATATAGCTACTAGCAAAATTCTAACATTTCGGGGAAATGTTAGAACCATTTTTATACAAATTTGGCCTTTGTTGAACTGCATTTTTTTATATACATTAAATGCAAGTGACGTGAAATAAAACACCTGGTCAAGTGCATAAAAATATATAAAATCAGACACATTATTTGAGTCCTTTGATTGGAAGATCATATTTTATGTACCATACTGGCAATAGTTAATACTCTGAAACACCGTACCGCACGCTTTTTTTGTGATTTAAATATTTTATTAAGGATGACATGGTTACTATGATTTCAAAAGATTATTTTGGATGTAGTACATTATTTACAAATCGTATCTAACAACCACAAGCAAAACGTTTTTTTTTTGTTAAAGAGGCACTGTACTTTTAATAAATTACTTTTAATTATTTACGTTAGAAGGTTAAACAAGTTTCAAAGGTTTAAATTCTGCTACTAAGGTTCACTGTGTATTATAGAAAAAATTCAACAAACACTATTAAACAAATAAAAAGAAATCATTCAAACATAAATATTATTGCAATGAAATGCAGAAAACGGTACAATCGATGAGAAACGCAACCGTTGTTATACCGAAAAAGTAGTTTGAAAGTATGTTCTCAAAAATTAAATGGAACGAATTGAAGCCGGTTTTCCATACACTGTTGCAAGAAGTTCGTAATTAGGTAACGGTTTATACGGGTTCTTCATTTTACTGTCCATCTTCAAGACGACCTTCAGCGCTTACCAGACCGAGAAATTCGACCTCAACACGGCATAGGCACACACCTGTACACCACACGCAGATATAATACGTACAAACAAACCCAGGAGCATCTATGTTTAAGTATAGATATTATGCAGCTGACCCATGGGTATGGAATGAGAATAACAAGGCTTATGGTTTTTTTATGTTTGCACAAATTAAAAGCTTAAATATTTACGTAATGTTTTTTCTTTTTCGCATCGAGAGGTGTAACCTTTTACTTTTTATGTAACGTACTCGACTTTTTTGCACTCTTATTTTGTGTGTTTTTATGTTCTATTTGACAAATATTTTCTTGTATACCTATAAATGGAATTTTCACGCAATTGCACCAATAGACAATTTGCAATTATATTACAGATACAATTTAGCTTTAGATGATTATTTTTTTAAATTGACATACTGTCGTTTTGTTAAATTTATAATTGGGAAAAATAATTTGGGGTTTCAAGATTACCAGAATTATTTCTGTTTGAAGTGTCTAAAACGTTGACTCTTATTTAAGTAGCGAATATACATATTTCAAATGTATCGAAAAATATCTTGCATTGGAGACACTCTTATCCCCTACTATGCTTATTGTATAAGTAATTCTCATAATATATAAGATACATGTTTTGCGGTCAAGGGTGAACACAAAAACTTGGTGACGATTTCTAGAGGTCTGGGCAGTAGACAGACTGAGGTCCGAGAATCTAACTACAATAACCCAATCTGCCCTTATCTACCGCTCACATTGAGGCCTTGAGGTTTATTTCCTTTATATTTTCTTAAAACCCCACCAACCCTTATTCATTATTCTAACGAATAGGCAGATTAGGAAGACTCTGGCTTTAGAGTTCGTTGATTTCATATTTCCTTGGACTCTTGAAAATAGGCTGCGACACGTCGAGTGTCAACAAGTTGTGGGGCGTTTCACCTAAGAACAATGGATTTTTCACATGTATGACCGCGGAGGCTTTACCAACGTATACATACAACCTATGTTTGGCTAATGATGATGGAGTTGAATTATACACACATGCCTTATATTAATTTAAAAAGGGTTATCTATAGAATAAACATTTTGTATCTATTATTTAAGCACACATATCTCTTTCTAAAAGTTCGTGTGTGTAGAGAAATTAGTATTGGAAGACAAACATGTCTATTAAACAAACAAACATTATTTTATTAAGTACCCATAACTTTTTTTCCTTGTAACATAGAGATCTAAATTTTGATATATAATTTACTTTTTATATCTTAAACCTACATACTAAATTTGGTTACCATAGGTTTTTTGTTTTAGGATATATAAACTTTTTCCGAAAGAAAACCCAAAATTTTTCCGGAAAACCAGGTCCGATTTTCCTGGCCAACGAACTTATCCAAGCCACTTACAAAAAGAAGGTAGCTGCGAATTTTATCAAAATCGGTACATTATTTTTTGAGTTATCTGTGACCCCGGATACGGGTTCTAGGGGTCATAGTTGGCGCTCATTTGAAGAACATTTTCAAAATTCAAAAGGCGGGATCTCCTGATTAGTTAATTTTTCTAGGAAAATTCACTAATAGGATACGAAAATAATTTGAATGTGAATACTTAAGACTATACAATATTGTAGCCGACAAGAAGGCGCAAGACAACAATTTGGTGACACCTGTGTGTGTATGTATATATATATATATATATATATATATATATATATATATATATATATATATATATATATATATATATATAGTATGTATATGTATATATATATATATATATATATATATATATATATATATATATATATATATATATATATATATACATACATAACCGCAATCAGAAAAGATAGCAAGTAGCGTCATTAAAATAAATGTTTCCTAGACACAAAACAGTATAATTTTGGAAAAAGGTGCATTACATTTGAAAATGCCGAGAAACGTATTATACTTTACAACCGCAGCTTTGGTAGTGCAGTAGTAAGAACATATGCCTCTAAATCCAGATATCCTTGGTTCTATTCATAGAATAAGCGTCACTTTTGCTTCAATACATACTATAAAATGAACATCAACGGAGGTTCTCGCACTGTGTTTGAGCAAGTGAAATGTCCGCCTGCTTCGCTCTTCGGAAGAACATAAAGCCGCCGATCCCGTGTACCATGCAAGGTTGGGGACGCTAAATATCCCCACGCTCCCTACCAGAGGGAACAGATCTGGCACACATTCTCGGATAGTGGGGTGAAATAACTACCTGGCGTCGGTGATTGGCCAAAATTGTGCAAATAGACCGACGTTGAAAACAAGATAGAATGCAATACCATAATTTGCAGGGGAATGGATCATTCAGCGTTTTACTACAACAAAAAACAATTAACAAATTTGCAGCCATATAATCGGAGTACACGGCGTTATGTGTTAAATATAAAAGAATCCTTTGTTGTCTTCAGTGGACTCTAATAAACGGTCATTGGTTGCTTGATTTATAACAAATTTCTGAATTCCAAAGTTCTATCAATTGCCAACCACGGAAACATATATATATATATATATATATATATATATATATATATATATATATATATATATATATATATATATATATATATATATATATATATAAAGCTATAAAAAACAGTTAACTTTAAATTTTAACTTTGCACCATGTGTTTGTTAGTGAATTTTCGAGGAAAAAATCACTAATGAGGGGATCCCAACTAAATTGGGTACACAGCCCTATATTATGAAAAGTAAAGTATGTACTAAATTTTGAATCTCTGAGTTAAAATAAAAAATAGTTATAAGCATTCGATGAAATAAAAAAATGTTGTGCCACGAGGACACAAGACAAAAGTATTTGTGTTAAACAAAATTTTTCAAATACTAACGAGTACGCAGCATGCGTTGCAATACTACTGAAAGTGCGAAAGCGATTGTGATTGCCATTAGTTTATTGAAGGATGTGTGCGTGTGTGTGGTGCGCACCTTGAGAGTGCTCGCCTCTGGCTTTACATATGTCTCTTGGACACAGGATATCTGTTCGTAAGTTAGTCTTCAATAGTTTGTAACTGTTAGGCTAGTAAGACATAATTTAACCTTTTTTTTTCATTTGAACTATGTATTTAATTGACTCCACTTCTGTAACGCGTGCGCACGTATACGCCTGAAACTTGTGTTTTGTGCACGAACTGAGAAGTCAGGCTTTCGCTTTGTCGACACCAATCGGATCTTTTACAGGTACCATTGTACAAAGGTTGAGGAGCGAGTAATTACACGAACACGTTATGTCGTAAAAAATCTGTCTTTTGCCATTTTACGAAATAAGAGACCCGCCTGAGGTGCTGTTTAATCACAATCCTGGCTTCCTGACCTTCCTGATATCAGTTTGTCTAGTTAAAAGGTGAAGTGGGAAGGAAAATCATGAGGTTATCCTCAGATGACCTTGACATATGGCAGAGCTAGTTTTCCTTATAATTCTCTTTTAATTAGGTAAACTGATGTCAGGGCAGGTCAGCAAGGTTCAGACAGGATTAAGATTAAACCGCACCTCAGACAAGTCTTTTATTTCGTAAAACGGCAAAAAACGGTTTTTTTACAACGCAACGTGTTCCTGTGATTAGTCGCTTTTAAAAAGTAGTACTAACCCGCGAATTCCATGCGCATGCATAACTCACCAAACCTTCCATGAATCGTAAAGAAATGCATAAGGGACAAGCAAACATAGTAATTTTTGTATGTATAGAAAAGGAGAAAAATAGTTTTATTATCTCAGAAACATTTCCAGGTGTGTGAACAACAACATACAAATGTTATTTTTCTTGACGCATACCTATATAATTTTCGTAAAAACAAAATTGAAGAGATCATTCCATGAAAATTCACTACCATAACGCACTTTCTGCGTCCAGGCTTTTTTCTTATAAATGATTGGTGCAAATTCGATTGGATTATTTTACTGAACGCCAAAATTCTACTTCTGCTCTGTGTATCATTAATTGCGGAACACCTGTGGAATTAAATCAATTTCTATTAACATGATATTATTGTTTTTTCAAACATAATTGGGTTTTGATTTTAAAAAACATAAAACTCTTATTATTATATTGTACTACATACTAAAAAACAGGATCTGTTTG